>CM042565.1:2557012-2962012 GCA_023630585.1 Cranoglanis bouderius
GCACGTACTTTAGCCTGAAATTAAAAAGACAAGAAACAAATCTGCCTCAAATCACACGTTTGTACATTACAGAGTAGAACTGGTTCACTAGAAATGACTTTCTTTCTTACTTTATCATTCTTCTTTGAGATTTGTTTCTTTTTTTGTCGTTTTCTTTTTTTCCTCTTTTGCACTTTCTGACATTTCTTTTTGTTTTCTGACCTGCTTTTCTGTTTTTTTTTTTCATTTTTCTTCCAGGTGTTTTTCTCTCTCTCTCTTCTTTCTCATTTTTCCTTCTGATGTGCTTTTTTTTTCTTTTGTTATTTCTTTTTTCATTTTCTTTTTGATGTTTTTCCTTTCCTTTGATCTCTTTCATCATTTTTCTTTCTTTTGTCATTTGCCTTTCGGATACTTACCTTTCCTGCCTTCCTTCTTACTTTCTTTCTAAAATGAGTTTTTTCTTCTTTTTCTTCCTCCCTTCATTCCTTGTCATTTGTCGTTTTGACATTTGTCTTTCTTTTTCATCATTTATTTTGTTTTAATATAATTTTCTTTCCGTTTTCTTTCTTTCTTTCTTTCATTCTTTCTTTTGTTCTTTCTGACAATTTTTGTTTTCTTTCTGATGCTTTTCTCTTTTAACATTTTTCTTTCAATTTTTTTCTCTCTCTTTCTTCTTTCGTTCTCATTTTTTTTTGTCATTTTCTTTCTGATGTTTTTCCTATCCTTTCATCATTTTTTTTTTTTCTTCTGTCATTTGTCTTTTGGACATTTACCTTTCCTTCCTTCCTTTCTTTCTAAAATTAGTTTTCTCTTCTTTTTCTTCGTCCCTTCATTCCTTGTCATTTGTCGTTTTGTCATGTCTTTTTCTTTCTTTCTTTCGTTCTAACATTTTTTTCATTATTATATATTCACATTCTTTATTTATTTCACTTGAATTTTTTATTATTATTTTCTTTCTGACAAATTTTCTTTTTTGCCATTTTTCTATCAGACATTTCTGTCTCTTTCTTTCTTTCTAATCTTGAGTCATGCTGGAGCTATGAAATATGAGAGCTAGGATAAATGTAAAATGTTGGTTGGACAGGCAGTGTCTAACACTTAATCTGATTAATTTTAATAAATAAATCAAAACTTTGGCCAGGATGGGTTAGTATTGACAATCCAAGTTGTTTTCAATAATGACAGTGGTGAAGTTATTAAAATGTACATTCTATATTTAATCTTTGCTTCTGGATGCCAACTGGTTTCTCCTCAGACAGCTTCAGAAGCACGGCTGAGGAAAAACTTTCGTCCACTTTCTCAACTTTTGTGCTCCGTGCTACGAGTTACCCCACCCCACCCAATCTGTACATTTTTATATAATCTCTAGCACTTAGATGGACGATGAGTGTGTGGATCAGGTGTGTTCAATTAGAGTTGGAATTAAACTCGGCAGCGGGTTTGGAGGCATCGGAGCGGGAGTCTGCTCGGTAATAAACGCGCCTTTTACATGGAGAACTACTTGGCCGGAGTCCTTGACTGGCTGCCAGGTGTTTGCAGAGCGGCATCTGCCTCGAATCATCTTCCTCAAGACGTCACACACTCCATTTGCAAGTTGCCGGGAAGTAGGTCGCTCCGTGTTTGACGTCCTTTTTACCGTCGATGCGTTTTTATCAGAATAAATATGGAGCGTTAGGATTTCTGAGAGCTCTTTGATCATAATGAAGGCTAGTTCATTCAGCTCCATTACAGCCACAGAGCGTAATTAAAATATGTAAAACATAGTTAAAGAGAGAAAATTACACCAGATTTATACTTCACACTTTCTGATGCTGTAGTAATTATCGTGCAAAACGAGCAAAAGATCTTATTCCTCAACGTTTTTCTTCTTACTATTTTTTGGGGTCTGCGATTAAACCAGCTCGAACCACTTAATGCACCATCTGCAACTTCAATATTTGTTTTAAGGATGATTTCTGATAGTACTAAGGTACTCTGTAGGTTTGTGTTTTACAGATTACATAAGGAATATATTATACACGGATCCCTCAGCAGCTTGAAAAAAAAAAGGGGGGGGAAAAAATGCAGCTTGTCATGTTACTGAGAAACCGCAAAGCATAAACTCCTCTGTCCTGAAGACCTTATCAAGGCGGAAAAACTGCTTATGGAAAACTGCACCATATGAACAACTGCATGTTTTTTTAAAAAAAAATAATAATAAAAGTAACAATTTTCCTACAAATTGGATTATAACATTTACCTAATACCATGAAATCATAATATTTTTCACGAGGTTATCATACTGTGAAAATGTCATCCCATAATAATATAATATTAATTGCATTTCTCCCTTCTTACTATAACAAAGTGAATTATTTATTGACCAAGTCTAAATTTTAGCGTTCTAGGTTTGGTTCAATAAAAGGAAAAATGTAGCTTTGATAATAAACATGGATATTACATTATTCAGTGATACCTACTGATACCATGAGTATTTTAGGCTATACAGTGATATATATTTTTGACGACAACGCAAAAACGGAACGTAAGGCAATTTTCAGAAAAAAGAATACCATGAAGCAAAGAAAGCTCGTTGTAACTACTCTTTCTCATAGTACTAACAACTACTATAGTACCTGACTGCAATTTAACACACAATTTTAATATACTGTAATTATTATACAGTTTTATTTAGCAGTTGCATAATATGTCACTTGGATCATCCTAATAATGCACATATTGCACTTTACATGGACGCAAATCCCCCTTCTTAGCGCATGTTGCGGTTCCCAGCGCAACAAGCGAGCGTTCACGTTGCTTTGTTTTGGATTTGTGTTGTGCTTTTGTTTACATTTCCATCTGCATTTGTTTTCTGTTCTAGTCCACTCACTTCTCATGCGTTACCTGACTGTGTTCACCTGTTCTGTGGTAGCTCGTTGATTAGTTTGTCTAGGTATACCCTGCTGTTTCTTTGTCTCTTCGCAAAGTCTTACCATGCTATTTGCCTCGTGAAGTCCGAGCCTTGTATTCTGTTTCTAGTTGTACTTCCTGGTTTTTTTGATTCTCGCCTATTTCAATTCGTAATCGTTATGACGGATTATCATGCGTTAAGCCGGACACTGACTGCAATTTCTGGATTGCCCACAATAAAACACGCCTGCGTCTCGCCTTCAAACGCAGGTTACAGTCTTATGTACATACTGTCACATGTTGCATTATGGACCCGAAGAAACAACATGCAAATGGACAGGACTACAAAAATAATTATTTTTAAAAAAAACCCAGTTCACTTGACTTTTATGCTTGGCCAGAGTGGAGAAGTCGGCATATCGGTTTCCTCTCTTCCTCCAGGTTTGGATCGATTTAAACACCGCTAATCAGATCGCTAATTAAACCCCAGACGGGACATCCCGGTGGCTCGGAACACGTCCCAGGATGCTAACTGTGTCCTCTTTAATAGGCCTGTGTGGAGTTTTAGCAGTTTTGTGGTTTTTAACACATCCTCTGGGAGCAGTGTAGGGATCAGTATCAGTGTAGAAAGCTGATTGCGAGTGCTGATTCACGGAGGTTTTACTGTCGGCTCATTGAGGCTCTGTTACTGAGACGATGCGCGCCATAATGCTGCTTTTTTTCATCCTCACTTAATAATTAGTGTGCACTTTGTACTCATTCTACTGGAAGTGTAGTCTGAACGTTGATCTTATCCGGCAATGTCTATGTATTAATGTACTATTTGCACAGCGTGTAGTGTGTACGCGGTCTCTGGGTGTTGCATCATGGTCCTGAAGGAACGATATTTCATCATGCACAAAGTTGTGACTTGACAGCGTTCTCCTTCCAGACATATTTAGCGAAAGTGACACAATAAATAACAAAAACCCTTCTACAGCCGTGTGAAGGCAGATCGCTAGTGACATTTTTACAGGAAATATTAAGAAGCAGAACTTCGAAATTCGGAAGTGTTTCGAGTATTAGTCAGGGGTTTATACGCAGACACTAGCAAGAGCTGAATGTTATTTTCTGTGCGATCGTCCAAAATGTTGCCCAGAAAACTTTTTGTCAACGTCCCAGAAATGATGCTCTAGTACACAACGCAAAACACCAATCATTGTCTTGGCTGATTGTCGCCATCTGAAGCGCAAATTTGATTTTCCGCCGAACTGTTCCGTTAACAGATGGCTGATAGAGATTAAACACCGCAGGGATTTCAGTCTCGATGCTCGATTCAGCCCTGAGTGTTACGTCTTCATTGTCAGAGCGCATTTATCTGAGCTTCTTTTTTCCGGTTGGCTTGGAAACAATGTTCCTTGTCGATAACAACTGCAAGCAAATCTATCTTCCGTTCACTACACAGACGCGAAATGCCCTGCAACGAGGAGTTCGAAAACTTTAAAGAGAAAAAAAAGTCCCTTAATTGAATGGCATTATAGTGTTTGCATCTCGGGCTTCTCTTTCAAATCAACATTTAAAGGACACGCTAGGCCACATAGAGAGAGCTCTTCTGTGGGTGTGTTTAGAGGCAATGGGATGTTAAACGCAGCATCTGCGAACTCCACAGGCATCGCACACTGCAGGAACACATGGAAGAGTGCACGAGGCTGAGAACAGCACAAAATGAAGAGGAAATTCAAAACACGGTCAGGAAGCACACCGCTTTTTTTTTGCTGAACTTACACGAACCTCTCAGGTGGTATGTGTTCTGTTAATTGTGAGCAAATTTGAGGAAAGCCATCAAAAGTATATTAGAACAGTCATTGATTTCCATCAACTGCTGTGAAACAGTCGAGAGAGGAGCAACGAGATCGTGTCAAACAAAAAAAAAAAAAAGCACACGCGCTCACAATGTCATCATTTAAATCCAGAAATCCACTTATATGCGCCATTTATCGCATTTTCATCCATGTCGATACTCCAACTCAGCCAAACGTAAAGAAACTTTACCAGACTATAACCCGGTTCTAATGACTTTTGTCTACATGGGCGGGGCTAGGCAATGCGACAAATCTGAGCAAAACTTCATTTCAATGAGAAGAAGATAAGAATCAAAGCAATGTAGTGACTACTAAATGAGATACATTTGGACAGATGGACAATGTTTTTGGTCCTTATTAGTTGTTTGCTCCTATAAGTAGGACAATTAAATAAATGAAATATAATGCTTTGCGATTAGTAAGTTGTTAGTATAGAAACGATAACGTGTTAGTATGAGCGTATTAATATAAAACCTGCGATCTGCCTTGAAGACAGAACTACCGTCGGAGCTGCTGTTGTGGAAAATTTAACAAAACCCTAACCTTCTGACCAATCAGAAGCCAGAATTCTACAGCACTGTGGTACATCATATTTCATTTTGCTCACAAAGGATCGACATATAGCAATTTGGCTTCATGAGATAAACTCGTAAGATGAACTGACCCTGCTTTTACCAAAACGGTTTGAAACGATGGTCTAATTGGGCGTACCAATTTTTTTATTGAAATTTGCATTGGTTGGGATTCAACTCAAACACAGCACCAACCAAAATGCTCATACTGTAACTGCAACAAGAGCACGTAAACACCATTGGTATTAAAAAAAAAAACACAGCTATAGAAACACAGCTTCTCTGTTTGCCACCCAATTTTCACCCTTTGTTGGCTGCGAGCTGACAGCCTGACACTGTTCCCGCTGTCATAACGCGAATTGCACCCTGTCTTACTTTGAGCTTGAAGCATTTTCTTCTCTCGCTTGATGGGAAATTGGAGTGACGCTCAAATTGCTCTGAGTGCGCATCACTCGTACATTCAGCCAGCCAGAAACGAGGCCGTTTAACCGTTCAACACACACCCAGATTCTGTACACAGAATCAGATCAGGGGTCTCCTTTCAGTAACAATACAACTACAACAACTACTACTACTACTAATAATAATAATAATAACTCACGTTGTGTGTCCGTAGTTTCTTGGCCGGGCAGCCTCCGTCCACTGGGTGCAGCATGTAGTAGAGACGCACTTTGTTCGCATGTTTTCGACTCTGCAAAGGACGAGAAATGGAAGTCAGGACACACTCTGGAGTTTAATGTAAGGAATATAACACTTGGGACTGTGTGTGCTGTTATAGGAAAATAATCAACACCAGGGTGATAAGTGTAACTCCGCAAGTAAAGAATAAACAAGTAAGGAATAAAGCCTGACGCGAAGTCGAGTTACTGTTACCACCATGAAGTTGATTACTTTCCAATAACCACATGACGTGAAGTGTTTTATTTCTCTTATACCACAGCAATTTGCCAAACATTACTTTTTCTTTTATTAAAGAACATTTATAGTTTATTCTTATTTCTATATTTAATGTTGTGGCCAGTCCATGACACAAGTTGGTTCCTGTTCCCACTTACGTTATAGCTGCTATAAACAGTAGTTCCCTCACCAGCCTGTTACGAAGCACTGACGCTGGAGACTCCTTCCATAAACGTTAAATAAACATCTCCTTATAGAAAACCATGTCAACAATTCTATGTATGTTAAAATGGGTCATCCTGACTAACAAACTCAAGTCCGTTGTTACATATCTCCAGAAATAAAGAAATGGGATAGTGGCTATTATATGTGTAGATTTTATTTATTTTAATTTATTTAGGTCCACTGGAAGGAAGTAGCAGAGATCGTTGGTGCCTCTGGTGAATGAAAGCTAGTATAGTTAGCACACATTGCTAAACTGCCAACAAAATGAATACTAATTAGCCTGTTATTCAATTAATGTTTAACTAGTTAGCTTTAGAAGCTGTAGATAGCCATGAATGTTTCTCATTGATACTAAAAAAAATTGTACAGGCCACGCCCACAAGAGACAAACAACACTTGCTAGTCTTGCTAGTATGAACATAGATTAATCCTAATCCTAATACTCTAATTGCCTTTAAATAGTTATATATATATATATGACACTTATAGATAGAGACAATATATATACAGAATTATGAGTGGATAGAGTACAAGGTCCGTGTTTGGTTCGTACGAAGTGTACAAATGTTGAGGCAGCTCAGAATGAAAGCAGGTTGCCTACACAGCAAAATGACGAGGCTAGACTAAATTGATTCATCACAGCTTGTCTATTTCTTTGCTCACACTATATCCAGACTAGTCACTGTGACAAAGTGTGAAACTATCTCTCTGACATCAATGAATACTGTGAAAATGACCAAATAAACTGTTCTTTACTGAGATTTTATTTCTGTTAACCGGGACCGAATAAATAATATGCACAGCTGGAACAGGCATTGACTGGGGGACGGGGGCGGGGGAGAAAAGAAAATAGACTGATCACTCTGATAAATTATTATCGCAGCCACTATTGGATCACACGATGGATCACAAATCAATGCCTTCCGCAGGATGGCATGGCCGCTTTCACGCAGAAAATCGATTCGCTCCCTCGGTTTATTTGAAAGTGACGCCATTTGACAAGAAGAATGTGGATGTTCCTGCGTTAGGGCAAATTGAGAGAGAGAGAGAGAGAGAGAAAGGAAAGGGCAGAGGAATAATGAGGAATCTAAGAAAGAAAGAAAGAAAGAAAGAATGCCACCAAGAGACAGAAAGTCAGACGCCGCTGGGTAGAGGTGCAAAGTTATTAAGTTTAATAAGGCTAATCACAGCTAGGATCACATATTCAGAATTAAAGCAGACCAGCAACAGTCAAAACCAGAAACCTGCAAAAATGCAAAAGACTAAGAGGAACTAAGAGCAGATACAAATACTGGAGCAGGGGACTCAAACCATCAAACCATCAAACCAGCAGATGCTACACATATTCACACTGTGGCATATGGATTTGGAGTACAGTGGTTCTCAAAGTGGGGTCCATGAAGCAGAGCCAGGGGGACACTAGCCAAGAGCATATCGGGAACTGGTGTGGGTTTGGCTGCAGAACCTACTGTTCCTGGTATAGCGCCCAATGGTCATGTCAACACCACAGAGGTTGCCATGACACAAGCAGCATGAAAAACCCAACAGACATTTGTAATAAATAAATAAGTAAATAATTGACTTTGGTGATGGAGCAGGAATGTACTGGAACAGCCAGGACCAAGCAAGATTTGCCCTTTGGTAATGAGTCAAATACTCATAGAATTACATAAAACCATTTTCTTGTTTTCTCTTGAGTTATGGATGCTGCTCAGTAAGATTGGCAGCATAATTTAATTACACCAATGTAATAGTGTAAATTCACAATATTTCCATTGTGAAATGTACTCTTTGTTGTCATGGCAAGATTGGTTTAATCTTCTACATCGACACCGATGCTGCTGTTACTACAATCTTCTCAAGATACACATTATAACCTTCTTTACTCTTGCCATGTTCCTTGTTCAGAGGAAATGGTCAAAGAAGGTATTCTGTGACTGAGCAAAAACACTCTACTCTTCTGATTAGATGTTTTGGCTTTGCCCTGACCCCTTAATCGGCGTACAGATGTACGAAAGGTGAGTGAGTGAACAATGCCACTTGCAAAGCTCTGCATCAGGTATAATCCAGGCTTAGATCATTGATTGCTGTCCCTGATTCTGGAGATTTACCTTCCTACAGAGTTTAATTGTAACCGTAATCCTATAGAATCGATCTGGCAAATCAAGTCTGATTATCTGAAGCAGGTCTGTTGGACTGAGCTTAATATGGAATTCTGTTGGAAGGGATATATATCCAGAAACAAGGTTAGTGATTGATACCTTAGATTCGGGGGATGGTTACCGTTATTGATTGAGGCATTCTAACCATATACTGCATACCACTGGGAATAACATCAAAGTTGCTGCTGACTGTGAGCAGGTCTCAGGAACATGGGTTGAGGAAACCTGAACAGAACCAGAATGAACAAAGGAAGTATTCGTGACTCTGCTCATAGTTATTTTGCTGCCACTAAAACTTATAAGCCTGAGTCAACAACTCTGTCTGTAGCCTGATGCAGCTGTTACATTCAGGAAAAGCCACCTTCTGTCTCTCACATTTTACAGATGACATCCATCTGTGAAAGAGGCAGAAGCAGTTGGATAGAGGTGGAAAGACTATTTTAAATCACAGTCAGAATCCATTTTCAAGGTTAAAACCGGAAGAGTAACGTATTAGGTACCCCTACTTTGTACCTACATTCATTAGTCATTGTCATGGAATGTAGGAGACTACAAAACTTTTAAAAAAAATAAGATAAAATAAAGTTGTAAGACAACAGACTGAGCTAGAGGTGTGCATCAGGACCAGGAGCCCTTTGGACCACACAAAAAATTGCGGGAGAGGGTGGTTTTTCTTTCATGCTGGTAGGAGCGGGTGGCCAGATGTGAAAGCTCGCAAGACGTTCATAGAAAGGCCACGTTCATTAATATAGGAACGCATTGGTTGTAGTAGGTTGCTTGCATGCCGCTGTTCAAAACATGTTTGCCGAATTCATCTTCAGTAAACGCTTTATTCTGGTCAGGGTCACAGTGGTTTAAATGACTAATCTATTCATATTTCTGGGAAATAGAGCCAATTAAAGTTCATTCGAAAATATTGCGGGTGGATACACAAAAATAATAAATGCGGGAGCGGGTGGGATTAGTCAGAATTCCTCTGGGAACAGGTGGGATTTATCAGAATTCCTTTGGGAGTGGCTTGTGTGGGATTAAAAAAAAAAAAAGAAAACAAACAAAACAAAAAAAGAAACAGTCCTACACACACCTCTACACTGAACTCATTAGCTGGAGAAAGTGTGAGAAAAAGATCAGCCTGGTTCACCAGTTTCTCTTCCAATTTTTATAGATGACTGAAAGTCTGTCAGAACTTTTCTGTTTGATTTCTTTTCTCTTAGGAGTCATAAATAGGGAGGATGGTTATAAAGGGTGGTTTAAGAAAGAAAGAAAAATAGTCAGCCATGAACGTTATTGAGACTGACAAACTGAGGGAATCAGAAAAGCCATTTGGGGCCTCGCTCCTGTTTCTGGAGTAGTTTAAAAGCAATTCTTAGTTACTCCATTTCTGAAGCCCCAGAACACAAAAACAGTGAAAATGTGAAAGCATTCCAAATCTATAACTGATGCAGGATAACTGTGTGCAAATGAATACAACTCAATTCCGCAATGGATCAAGTGACAAATAACAGTGGCTATATAGTGTCACAGTTCTGCGAGAAGGAACTATGAGAGAGTTCAGAGAAAAATGGCCAAACTGGTTCCAGTTGACAGGAAGGCTACTGTAACCAAATAACCACTCTTTACACCCATGGTAAGCGGAAAAGCATCTAAAAAAGTGCAACATGTCGAACCTTGAGGCAGATGGGCTACATCAGTGTGTTTAACACTGGCCTTAAGAGCCAATATTGTCAGCATAGAGTATAAAAAGACTGTGATTTTGTCTTCAACTAAATAAATGCACACACAATATTGTGTCTCTTTTCCATTTCTCCATTGTTCTTCTCCATTGTTTCACTATATCAGTCTATTCTGTCTACCTCAATGTATTTGCTGATGCTGTTTTAAACCTGTCTTCCTATGAACTCCGAGCTCAGACATTCCCTGATGTGATGTCCGTGTGACCACAGAGGTAATTAATGCTGTATGTCAGCCGTTTAGGCTGCGCTGGATTGTTCCTGTCAGACAGTGCACATTCCCTGCTGTCTTTAAAAAAGGACGGACATCAGGATGCACAAATTAACAGCAGTCGAAGTGCAATTGATGGGACACGGTTGGTGTGCACTCATGACGAGATCCAGCTGACAACCTTACAAGAAGCAAACTGCAGTCTTTTGTAGTCTGTCTCCTGAAAAATGCCGTCCTTGTAAATAGAAAGTTGTATCCCTAGAGGTCAATTAATCAATAAATCCATACAAGTCGTCAAAGCTCAGTGAGCCCTGTTGTACTTGTCCAGACACCACTTGCTTTCATCAAACCACCATTTTCTCATAATTTGTTCTGAGAAATCTTCAACAGTCATTGAACGGTCAGGTTTTATGATTCAAGCAGCTTTTACGGCAGAAAAGGGACAACGATCGCAGACACAAAAGCATCACAGGGTGAGGGCACTTGTATTAAAAAAAAAGGGGACTTGTATAGTAGACGCTCTATAATTTAAGACGGACCATGAACAGATTCAAAAATATGTTATTTAACACAGAAAAAACAGTATAATTGATGATATGTTGAAGTTTTCTATAAGGCGATGTTTAATTCTCATTAAAGGAAGGAGTCTCCAGTGTCAGGGCTTTGTAACAGTCAGTAAGTAAGAAAGAATTCAAGTGAAAGGGCTGGTGAGGGAACCATTGTTTATAGCTGCTTTAATGCAAGTGATAACAGGAACCAACTTGATTCATGGATGTTCCACAATTTTGAATGTAACCATAAATGGATAAAAAGCATGGTATGTTGTTTGTTAATAAATTAAAAATTGTAACTGTTGGAACATTGTTACTGTGGTATAAGAGGAAAAATGATGCATCAGGAATATCACTTCGGGGCATGCTGTCATTGGAAAATAACAGTAACACCCCAGCTTTAAATCAAACTGAATAGTAATGTCTATACAAAACGTCAACAAGTACTCATGTGCGCAATCATGTTTTATATTCACTCGTGCTAATTTTTTAATAGCCAGTGGAATAGGCATGGAGCTGTCCATGAAAACTAGGTCACAGTGACTGCATATTTGACATTTACCTTCCCTGAATGCCTTGAGTTTCAACCCAAGAGAAAACACTGTGAGTTTTCATGTGCAGTGAAACAACCTCAGTATAAAGGGCCTCAGCATTTCATACATATTTCAGTTCAACTACATCAAGAAGCAAATCACATCTATTTAGAATGTCTGAAAACAAATGAAAAAAAAAAAAATGTTGTTTTTCAGAAGAGCTCACCAGTCTCAACAAGATTGAAACTGACAAAGCAAAGAAAATGTTTCTTATTAATTAATTCCAGCGAGTGATAATCCGACATTAAATCGGTCTCCACTGCTGACAGAGAACCAGCGTGGGATGTTCCCTAAGAAAGACTGCTGAGGAGAAAAATGGGGTTCAGAGGCATCTTGCTTAATATTCCGTGCAAGTCCTGGACATATAAAACTCCACCATGATGCCAAGGGACTTGCTATTTATTCCCAGTGGCTTCGGGGATCGTTTTCCATTTAATAGCACTCTGTTTTCTATTTGTTTCAAACTTAGCCTCCAATGGTGAATGGGATAAAAAGTTTTATTAGCAATACGAAAATGTAAAGGAATTGTTTTATGCCTGCGAGGTTTACTGAAGTGTGTAAGCATAACTCAGTATTAAAAAGGCATTTTATGATGGCTTTAATGCAGGTATGGGAAGAAACCCAGGCATTTTTACCCTGCCGTCGGTGTAAAAAAAAAAAAAAAAATGCCAGTTTGCTTTACCAGAGAACCGGGGTGAGATGTAGAAAACTTCTCCTATACTGTGTGGGAACTTGTGCCATTTTTAAGGAATGTACTGTACAAGCTGCATGTTTCAGCCAAACAGCGTAACTATGCTAGCGATCTGTAATGCGAACAGCGGGCTAATAATGCTTTCAAACTAGCCGCTAGTCAGCAAAATGCACTTTTCTCCCCTTCTGCCATCCATAAGGCGAGCTAACAAAAGCAATATTTGCATGGAAAACTGCTCAGCTTAGAAAACCATTCTCAAAAATGGACTTTTTCAAAAGCGTATCTGACAGAAGATACAGATCGGGTCAACGTAATTAGTGAAAAAGTTTCACCATCCCTGCAGGCACTGAAGCGGCTTGTTATATACGTACTTTCAAAATTTGATGTGAAATAGTAGTCCACCCCTGCTCTAATATGCTCAGGGTGTTCATTATTCTTGAAAATGGAAAGAAAGTAAATGAGGTGATGATGATCTTTCAGATGCATCTTCATTTTTACTTCATTTTGCTACTATTTTCTTCGAGATGATTTTGCGCTTTACTGTTTCTTGGTAACATGATGCTGTTTTTTTCTTTGTGTCGTTTTGGTTTTTTTTTTGGTTGGTTTTTTTTCTCAAGACAGAAAAAAAGAGAGACTGGTCAGGGAACATCTGTTTATAGCTGCCGTAACATAAAAGATAACAGGAACTAGCTTGGACGTGGACGTTCACATTCTACAAAATGAAACGCCCTTCAGAACCTACATAAGATATTTACATGTTTCCCAGAAGACAAAATAATAGCAATTTACACCGATCATCCTGTTCAAATGTTTACACACCCCCCCCCGGCTCTGAATATATATCGTGTTGCCTTCTTCGTGTTGCATCAGTGAATGTTGACACCTTTTGTAATAGTTGTGTACGAGTCAGTTGTCCTCATTGTGAAAAGATGGATCTCAATATCATATAGTCGCTGTTGGAAAGGGCTCAAATATGCAACAGTAAAGAATGTACAGGACCTGGAGGATTTTTCTGAAGAACAGTGGGTAGTTTAACTGCTCAGGACAAACAAGGGACTCGTGAACAAGTATCACAAAACATAAAAAAAAAAAGTCGTTGATCATCCTAATACACACAGTATTAAGAATCGAGCGTATGTAAACTTTTGAACTGGTTCATTTGTGTAAATTTTATCATTGTTGTGTCTTGTGGATTATATGTAAACATCTGTTATGTGAAATAGCTTTTCTTCACATCAAAGCAATCAGACTTATTACTCGTGAACCACGAGGATCATTTGCAGGAGACATTTGAGTGTGTGTGTGTGTGTTTTGGAGATATCAAGCAAATTAGTCTAGACGGTTTTGAAACACTAACATAGATCACTGATTATTTTTTTTTTGTTTTTTTTTTCTTCAAGCCGCTGCTTGGGGAAAGCGTCTGTATAGATAAAACAAAGAGACGTAAGCATCCTGTGTAGACAAAACACTAAAAGTAGCAACATAAATCGTAAAATCTGCAGTACTATTTCTGGCAATTTCCAACGAGAGCTGGACATATTATCTGCACTTAATACAATTTTAACAGAATTTGCTTTGATGTTGCTGCATATTCAGAAAGGTATGAGCATTAAGGGTTTCAGTTGGCCATGGCATTGGGGAAATCAGACACCACCGAGGATTTGTTGACTGCAAATTAGCATTAGCTTTGAAAGAAACCCAATTATCACTGGTTTGTTCTGTATAAAGCGCAGTGTTTTTGGGGGGAGGCTCCGCTGGTAATATCGTGGGTGGAAGAACGTGTGAATCTGCTGCATTCAAATGATTTTCGAGTCACATCCGGACGAAGCTTTAGGCTAAGGCCATAGCGAAGTGTGAGACTATCACGGCCGTGTTAAATGTGCTGCGCGGTCGGCTAATGCTTGGACGAATTCAGGGAAGCTCCTCGGTGATTGTGAAGGAGCTAATTATCACAGCTACATTTAGGGAGGACAATTAAACAGTCGCACTGATCATCAGCAGGGTAATGACACAGGCTAAGTGATCACGTGAGACAGTAGAAATCTCAGCCTGTTGTTCTCTGCTTGAGGAAGACTGAAGGACGTCTGAAGAAGGCTGCCTATTCCAGATAATTCCAGATAATAATTAAGCATAAGCCTGCATGGAAAACTATTACACTATTACATTTGGATGAAGGTGAATGTGGTGCAGTATTACTGAACTTATTTGCAGGATTTTTTATGAAAGAGAGATGGACAGAAGGGTATCCGCTATATGGAAGTGGGCTGCATGTGCGGTGTGTTGGCGTGTGTGTGTGTGTGTGTGTGGTGTGTCCTTGACAGCTGCCGATATCAGCGTGATACACTAAAAACATTACCGCATCAGTGTAGCGTTCCTGAAGAGCGCACTGCCTGTGTAGAGCTGCCTGAGCAACAATAGAGAAAGAAACGACTGGAAAGATTTACTGCGGCAAAACTGGAAGGGATCAAAGTGTTTGTGGTTGGCAGGGCTTAGATGATATGCCGGCTTGCGCACGTCCTAATGCTAATCGCCTGAAAAGGAAAACAGAGCGCACATTGACACTGACATTTGAGTGAAGGGTTAGTAGGCTTATAACTTAAGTGTGTGTGTGTGTGTGATCTTGTAATAAGCCTTCACAAACTGAGCACAAAACAAACGTCAATGCAGAAGCCAGTAACGCCTCTATGACATAGCATCTTAAACCCTATTCAGACGGGATTCGTTTTACATAGAGAAGAGGGGCAATGCAATAATTTTAGTCCAGTCCGAATCTGTCATCCAAGTAATTTTTTACAGACTGAGTGTGTACGTGTCATGAAACATTACTGTCTTTACTGCATTTTACTGTCTATAAAACGCGCAGTAGAAATAACCCTAGGTTATCCCTAGGACCCGTTCAGGCATGGACTCCACAAAACCTCTGAAGGTGTGCTGTGGTATCTGGCACCAAGACGTTAGCAGCAGATCCTTTAAATCCTACTTGGTCTGCAACAATGTTTAGGTAGGTGGGTACGTGTCAAAGTAACACCACATGAATGCCAGGACCCAAGGTTTCCCAGCAGAACATTGCCCAGAGCAATGTCACACTTCCTCCACCAGCCTGCCTTCTTCCCACAGTGCATCCTGGTGCCATCTCCTTCCAAGGTAAGTGAACGCACGCGCACCCGGCCGTCTACATGATGTAAAAGAAAACGTGATTCATCAGACCAGGTCACCTTCTTCCATTGCTCCATGGTCCAGTTCTGATGCTTTCGGCGGTAGACAGGGGTCAGCATGTGCACTCTGACTGGTCTGTGGCTACAGAGCCCCATACGTTGCATTGTGCGTTCTGACACCTTTCTATCAGAGCCAGCATTAACTTTTTCAGCAATTTGTGCTATAGTAGCTATTCTGTCGGATCGGACCAGACGGCCTAGCCTTCGCTCCCATGTGCATCACTGAGCCTTGGGTGCACATGACCCTGTTGACGGTTCACCGGTTGTGCTTCCTTTGACCATTTTTGGCAGGTAGTAACCACTGCATACCGGGAACACCCCACAAGACCTGCCATTTTGGAGATGCTCTGACCCAGTCATCTAGCCATCACAATTTGGCCCTTGTCAAAGTCACTCAGGTCCTTACGCTTTCCCATTTTTCCTGCTTCCATCACATCGATTTCGAGAACTGACTGATCACGTGCTGCCTAATATATCCCACCCCTTGACATGTTCCACTGTAACGAGATAATCAATGTCATTCACGTCACCTGTCAGTGGTTTTAATGTTATGGCTGATCGGTGTACACTGTATAGCCCATCTAAATGGACATGTTGGTAGAGATCCCACCACATCCTGTGGGAAAAAAGAAAAATTTTGTGATTTTTCTATAGTACTGAGTCACTCCAGGAAGCGCTCATTCTGTACTGGCTGAGTTTCAAACACCGAACATCAAGATACAGACGAAGTTCGAAAGGGACTTCAGAGAAGTTAGTGTGTATAAGTGCAGCCTATACATCTTATAACCATGTTGGTTACTATTGATCAAGTTCAACTTGGCTGACACACTCCATGTGGCATGCGTTTAATATCACACGTTCAGCAGAAGCCATATATTACAAAGGGAGTTTTTTTTTTTGTTTTTTTTTTCATGTCAATGCGCACATTATAAAGGCATGCCCTTCAGAGATCGCTTATCCTATTCAAATCAAACATAATTATTACAGACATCATCCAGCATGAAAAGAGGAGTCAAGCTTATTCCTTTTATTTCCAACATTAAAATGAAACAGTTATATATCTACTGAATATAATGGGTCATATGCCTCCTAAGTAGCATATAAGGTATATGGATCTATATATATGTAAACGTATATCTGAACTGCAAGTCCTTGCTAACGGCTCTTTTAGCTCAAAGGAACAGATCTGAGGTAGTACATTAATAATTCAAGTATGGATCTTTTTATCAAGGCAAATTGAACTCTGGTATTAAGAGGTTTTTATCTTGTCGTTGTTTTTCGAGTGTGGATAATATAGATGACTTTATCCAACAATTCTGCGGATGAAAGCACTACCCTGTCAACACACATCACTGCCGAAGCTATCTGACTAACAACTGACGGAGCACGTCAGCCCAGCCGTCTGGTCATGAGAAACACAACCACTGTGATTCAACATCGTCGAACAGTACAGAGAGAAGATGAGGAAGGCTAACAGATGGAAAGTCAGAATGACGGACAGATTAGAAGACAAGAGTCTGACCTCGTAGTGTGCCACTCGCTGAGACTCGGAGATGAGCTGTGCACTGCACACTTTGCAGTAGGTGTCCGTGAAAAGGCCCTGCTCCACTTCCGTTGACTTCATCTGAAAGAAAGATCAGAAAAAGCAGAAATCGTCTGTCACTTAGTGAAAGGTATGGTATGGAATGGTACTTCTTATTGAGAATACGCCGCTTCTGTCGACTTCATTCTCTCAGCATGTACTAACGTTCTGCCAGCACATGAGCTTGGCGTCTGGTGCTCCCGAGTTCATTATCAGAGGTGGACAAATCATAAATTTATTAGCTGGCCCACCGGGAAAGCTCCAGAGCGATGCCTAATCCCATGTTTTGGTTGCTTGGAAAATCAAAGTCTAAAAAGTGGTAGGTAACGTAATATAACAACATATAACAAGTAAATCTGCATTGTAGTAAGTTAGCAAGATGTTGTCCAGCAATTCAGCAATTATTCATTTTCTGCGAGTTGACTACATGCTTTGGAAGCTAGTGTTGATGCCTGCCACCATCCCAAAACATGCTAAAAGATGGACTGGCTACTATAAATTGCCCCTAGACGGGAACGTACGTATAACTTTTTGTTCCCTGCCCCATTCTGAACGTTTCTATCTTGCACCAATTCCCAGTTCCTTTACTAGGCTCTAGATCCACTGCGCTCCTGACCAGGATAAAGCAGTTACTAAAGGATAAACCAATAACGATGTAAAATTGTATCTTTCATTCAACTACCCTTCATACGAGTGTAAGAAGAGCATGTGGATGTCACAGCAAGGAAGCAAGCAAGAGCACGGCACAGCTGGCAGATGTTCACAAGTCGTTCTGCCTTCCAGACATCCAATGATCTCCAAAAAAAACCTACACTTGGCTCAGGTGGAAAGGTTTCTGCATCCTTAAAGATGCTATAAACAGTGAGGAAAGCAGACATTTTAGTTTTATGACTGTCTCAATGATTATGTGTGTTTGGATGGGACACGTTTGATTACAATTACGATCTGAGCTTGTCAATCCTTTTAAAGCGACAGTACGTAGGATTTTATTTTTGTTACATGAAAAAATAACATGAGTCAAGAGACAAAAATACATTTTATAATACAATGTGTCTGAATGGCTGTGAGTCACCCTGACAGTCCTGTAATTCTCAGGCAGTGCTACGTCAGGGGTGTCGGTTCGGAAACCGATGGGAAATTGTACTCATACCTCATGCGCCAGCTTCGATATGAACGTCATCATGCCCCAATTTTACACACAAAAGAAATCAGACTGCATTTATTTGTTCTCTAATTTTCTTGAAAGCTAATGGATTTATCTTAAATTCGTCCTGAATGGCGCCCAAAGATGAATCTTCGCAGTGGAGAAAGATGCAGTACAACCCATGTTGTGTAATGTTCTTCCGCAAAGTAGTTAGAAATTGCATTTTTACAATACGATTGGAATGTATGAACATAAAAGGTTTCAGAATTTGGACATATTTTGACAAGGGAACATATAAAGGTCTAAATAAAGATTTCCAAACCCCAAACATCAGGTGTTGATTTCTTTTCTTTTTTTCTTTTTTTTTTAATGATAAAGAATTAAGATTTGGTTTTAAGCATTCATGGCATTGTTTCTGAAAGAGACCTTGAATATCATATTAACAGAAGTCCAGCCAAGGAAGCTGTGAAGAAAGCTGTGAGTATGAGAAGCAATCAGTGGAAGGCTCAAACGCAGAAGGATGAACACACGCCCCCACAGAAACACCATCACTACTTTGTGATCCTTGTGATGCTGTGAAAGCAACTGCTGGGCTGAGTGAAGATCTTTGTGCATCTCTTTCTGACAGATACACAGAATCTTGGCTTTTTTCCTGATGTCCCAGTGTCCCAGTTGAGCTCATTAGCATTCTGTGGCATAACATTAGAGAAGGAATAAAGTGAAAAGTGAGACTAAGATGGACAGCAAAAAAGAAAAGAAAAAAAAATCAAAGATCTAGCAGTCTTTTACTGATCAAAATAATTACCACCACAGAGGCAAAAACGAACAAAACAGAAATGAAAAATGTGATGCTGAGATCAGACAAAATCTGAACCAGAAAAATCCATGGGTATAACCACAATATGCTCAAGACCAAAGAGCATTAGAAAAGGAACTCCCATTTCACCTTTGTAGTACTGGGCAGGAACCCCCATTTCACCTTTGTAGTACTGGGCAGGAACCCCCATTTCACCTTTGTAGTACTGGGCAGGAACCCCCATTTCACCTTTGTAGTACTGGGCAGGAACCTGCCCTGCATTTTCAAACCTACATTTTTCTTTTGTAGTTACTGGGCATGAACCCATATTTCCCCTTTATAGTACTGGGAACGAACCTGCATTTCCCCTTTAACATACTGGCCAAGGAACCTCAGTTTTCCCTTTGATGTGCTGGGCAGGAACCACTATTTCCTGTTTGAAGTACTGTGCAGGAAAACCCTTTTCCCCTTTGAAGCACTGGTCAAGAACCACCATGTCCTGTTAGTAGTACTTTTGTACTATTTTGTACTTGACATTTTGTTTGTAGTATTCATTACTTATGCATTACGCATGATTAGGCATTATGCTATATGCACAACTATGCATGTGTGACAAGGTAATTCACACAGCTATTCTTTGTAACTCATTTGCAACACACCTCTTAGTCAATCAGGCCTCTTAGTCAATCAGGGTCTACGTGTGTAGTCTACGTATGTCAGTTGAAGCCAGCTAGCACAGTTTTATCAGATTTCATAAACTGGATTTCAAAGAACCCTCCTGGTTTTTGCTCCGGGATAGGAGTCCCACTTACCATACTGTTACTTTTAGCAAAGCACTACAGAGATCACTTGACACAATTCAGAGGATATGCCAATACCTGTCCTCTCTTGCATCTGGCTCCATTTAAACTTCAGGTTGTTTCCTTGGGGACCAACCTGAAACAGGTTTTAAGTCCTTTCCCCAATCGAACAAGTTGCCACCATTATGTCACAGCTTACAAGAAGAGCTTATGAATGGCTGAGTCCCATACTTCAAGAAGGGAATACTTAAACAAAACGTGATGTCATACTGTGTACATGCTAAAATATGTTGTACATCACATTACACAGCAGGTGAACTGGCCCCAGATCACGGTTCAAGCAGCTTTATTTCCTCAGAATACGATTGCTGCAGTCTTGCTGGTCTGAAAAACCCACCAAGTTCTCTGCTCTACCACTGAATAATAAATAAAAGCATATCAAATTTTGGTAAGTGATTCATTTTGAAAAAAGAAAAATTTAAAAATAAATCTTTATAGTGGAATTTTTAACTGTGTTTTTGTTGCCCAAGTTCAGCTGTGTATGAACAATTCATGAGACAAGACTGAACAAACTTTTTTTCCCTGCAAATTGTAATCTCTTTGGGCAAAAAGGGGTGAAACAGAATTTAACATCACTGAGAATTTTTGGATCTTTTAAATTATAGTTTAACGACCGTTTAAATAATGCCAAACAACTAGAGAAAAGGAGGACTGGGGTTCCCTTTCTGAAGAGGGCTTGAGAATATTCATGACAGAATTATCTAGAAAAAAGAATAATAATAAATAGTACGTATAATAGATATGACACTTTGTGCAAAAGATACCATTTACACCACAGTGCTGTTAAATTCTCGATTCTGATTGGTCAGATTGTGTTAATTAATTAGCAGTCTCAGTAGGGCAGCTTTTTGCAGGTTATCAGTAACATGACAAGCTGTATTTTTTTTGTCTTAGTAACTTCAAGAGGGACAATAAAAGAGGTTGGTGAGGAAATAACTGTTTATAGCTGCTATAACGTAAGCGGTAACAGGAACTACCTAGTTTCTTGGACGTTCCACATTACATTTAACTATCAATGGATAAAAATATGACTTGTTATTGAATTAATCTAAATATATTAGCATTGGCAAATTGCTGTGGCATAAGAGGAATAAAACACTTCAGGACATGCCGCTACAGGAATATAATCAACTTTGGTAGCAGTTTTCCTAGAACAGCACAACCTGAAGGGTTACATTCCTCACTTAAAATATACAAGAGATGAATATTGCGGAGGAAAACATCCTCCCAGAGACAGCAGAGCAATACAATTTTTATGCAAACTCTGCTTGTCACTAGTCCAGAAAAAGAAAAAGAAAAAAAAAGGAAGACAAATTATTTTGAGGCAAGTTTTAAGAAACACCGAAACTTTGACAGATGGCTAAACCTGAACCTGAAGCGTTTATGACAGGCACTGTGTCTTCTGGCTCATGAGAACATGAGGAAAAGAAACAAAGCACGAGACAGATGAGCAGGAACACGACAAAGAACGACGAAATCAAAAGACAAGAGGAAGGAAGGATGAAAGAAAGACGGATAGATATATAAGTAATACAGGAAGGAGAAAGATAGGAAAGGAAGGAAGACAGCAATGGACCCTCGGTGTCCTTGGAAAGTATTTATGAATTCTCAGAAATAAAGATGCTCAGCCTGAGCTGTCAGCCAGCTCAGCACAGCTCTGCACACATACACACACATGCAAGTAACACCCCCCCCTCCCAAATTTAGAGACAATTATATACAGTAAATGCGCATAACACCCATACAGAATCCCTAAACACATCATCGACTTTCTACTGTTACCGGAAACCTTACCACGTTAAGATGCAGAGGAAATCTCCCTCCATCACAGCATGTTCTTATTTTTCTTACTATCTTGTCGTTGTTTTTTTTCCGAAAAGGCTTTAGCCATAGCAACACCTCTCAAATATTATTCAGGTAATGTACAGGTGGTATGGGGTTTACGAAAAGTAGAGAACAATTCAGTACAGCATTTTTCCATGTCTAACAGCAACTTTTCTACCCCTGGAAAGTATCTATAAGAATCCCAGGAACCCTTTCGGCATCCATCAATGCTCGGTTACTCCAGAGCGTATTCATCAACCCCGTGTAACCCGATAGACTGTTCATCGAATGTCAGGAATGCTAGAAAGAGTACTCATTGAGCCAGCGGTTGGATGCTCATCCCCTCCTCTCTCCTATCCAGAGGATGCCACCTGTACCGAAGAACAATGTCCCCTCTGTCCTGGCTTCATGAATTTTGGATTTGTAGCACCTGCAGACTCTGAATACGACAAGAGATGTTTTTTTCCCAGTCATACAGCAGAGAATGGGGTCACATGTCATGTTTTATGTTTTGAGAAAGCTGAGATGATGCTACAAACCATGAGGATGGAGAGACTGGCGTCTTATTATCTAACGCACTAAAGTGAACAAGGTAACTAGCTTGCCATCGGTTATTATATTAGGTTAACTGCCATGTTTTTATCCTAGTCAATTAGGTTTCTAGGCAGCCAAATCATGGGATTGGACAGCATGCTGGAGTTTTTACTTGCCTGGTGGAAAAGCAAATGGATTATGATTTGTCCAACCTTGGGTGATCTTACACAGTTAAGTTAACTTCATCTTTAATAGGCTTTAACATCATTGTTTAATGGGGTGAAACTAATATCTAACAGACTTATGCCCGCCTCGCATCTCCGGGGTTGGGGGTCTGAATCCCGCCTCCGCCCTGTGTGCACGGAGTTTGCATGTTCTCTCTGTGCTTCAGGGGTTTCCTCCAGGTACTCCGGTTTCCTCCCCCAGTCCAAAGACACACGTTGTAGTCTGATTGGCATTTCCAAATTGTCCGTAGTGTGTGAATGTGTGTGCAATTGTCCCCTGACCTGTGCCCGAGTTCCCTGGGATAGGCTCCAGGCTCCTCTACGACCCTGTGTGGGATAAGCGGTATGGATGGATGGATGGTATCTCTCAGTAAAGATGAATACAATGACTGACGGTGAGAGGGCTTTTCACTTTGATATCAGACCCAAATCTGAACCTTAACTCGACAAAACTGTGGAAAGTTCTATCCTTTCTGCTCCAACTGCACCGAGACCAAGATGCAAAGTTGTTTTTAATTCGAAGCATTTGTCATTCCTTACGAGTTCCAAATATTCTTGGCGAGCCTTTTTTTTTTGTAGACAAAGCAGACGTATGCTGGCAAGCACCAAGCAAGCAACAAAGTCAATTAAGCTCGGAGTAATTAGCGGTTGTTAGCTCACTTCTCTCGCTCCCTTTTTCTCTCCATCTCTGCTGTGTGAAGGACGGAGAGTCTCCACTGGCAGCCACACAGCAAAGGATGCTCAAGGGCAGGCGTTAATTACAAACCTCATTCTTTACCACAGCTAAGAAACACTCTATAAGCAGAAAGTGTACTCATAATACAATTTCCTGCTTGAACAGAAGCAGTGATTCGAGACAGATGACGAGCAGATGATCAGTTATTAGTGAAAGCTAGAGCAGCTGGTCAGTAGTAAGTTATCAAACTCGGTTTCTTTTTCCAATACCGACAGCGACAGATCCCCAGCTGCCACTGCTGCTGCCAGCAGGTCACCCGTCTACAAACACAAATATGCAGGGATGAACCTCAAGGACCAGTTTACATCCACAATCTCTCTCTCACACACACACACACACGAGGCAAATTGTGAAGTGAGTTTTGGAGCTTTTCAGCGACTCCCAGTTGCCGTTTTAATCTGCGCTGTAGCTGATCACTGCAGGGAGGATATTAGCCCAGCTGTCTCCACCACATACACACACACACACACACACACACACACACACACACACACACACACACACACACACATATCCAGTCTCTATATGGAGAAAATGACCTCCACACATTTCAAAATGTACAAATCTATAGCTGTGAAGATGTACTTTTAGCTTTATATCTGTTAATACACAACCATGTTAGCTTGCTGACACGCTAACAATGTTAACATTTGTTTTAGCATGTCAATCACAAGCATGCTACGTTTTGTAAAATCCATGAATGGAAAAGCCCAAAATGGAAAAGTATTTTTACGCTTACCTGAGTCGGAAAAGTTGGTCTACTGGTAAATACAGAATGTGAAAGGGTAATATAAATGGGTTTTTCAAGAGCTATGTGTAGATAAATATAAAAAGTGGGACACACGTACACTGTTTCTTGAGTTAATTATCAAAAGCAACATTGAAAGGATGACATGGTTACTAACGATGAATGAATTTTCTCTCCATACACAAGCAAAAAAACAGCCATACACTTTAGTTATTGTAGTCTTTTCCCCCTAATATGCCGTTTCGTGCAATTATCCAAACAGCCAATCATGTGTCAGCAGCGCAACGCATACAATCGTGCAGATACCATTCAAGGTACAAGTCAAGCCAAGGTCTTCAGTTAATTGTCAGATTAAACATCAGAATAGGGAAAATGTGACCTCAGTGACTTGGTGCCAGTTCGAGTAGTTCAGAATCTGCTGATCTTCTGGGATTTTCACACAAAACAGTATCTGGAATTTACGCAGAATGGTGCATACAACAAAAAAACATTCACTGAGCAGCAGTTCTGTGGGTGGAAATGCCTTGTTGATAACAGAGGTCAGAAGAGAATGGCCAGACTGGTTCAAGGTGACAGAAAGGTTACGGTAACTCAAATAACCACTCTTTACAAAAGTGTTGAGAAGAAAAGCATCTCAGAATGCACAAAACATCAAACCTTGAGGCGGATGAGCTGCGACAGCAGAAGACCACTTTGGGTACCATTGTTGTCAGACAAAAACAGGAATCTGAGGCTACAGTGGCCGCAGAATGGATTTGGATGTATGTTTGAGGCTGTTATCTTGGTGAAAATCCATCCACAACCAAGTCTTAACCTCCTGGTAGAGCCAACCAGATCTTAGTCCCCCGAAGCAGCCCCAAAGCCATCACCGTATTTTATTGTCGGTGTGGGTGCCTGTCCCTCTTATTTGCACCAAACATCATGGCGATGATTTTCATGGACAAAAGTTTCAATTTTGGTCTCATCTGACCCCAAAACACAACTAAACTGCCTTTTGTGAGTTGCTCTCCAGAAGAGATTTTATCGCAGCTTTTCCAAACATCTTGTTGTCATGGACATGGTGTCTAATATCAGCTACTACCAGTGTAGAGAATGTCACAGTCGCACCGTATAACCTCTTATTAGCAGGGAGGCATGGACAGGGAAGCAGGAAAGTGTCCAAAGAGAGTGTGCAGAGCATGGTGAGGTCCTCTGAGGCCAAACGCACGGTTAAAAATGGAATCCGGAAAAAAGTCAGAGGGAAAAAAAAGAAAAAGAGGTGAAGAGATGATATATGAACACAGCCATCCTGCCTCTAAAGATTCAGTTTCCTGTTAACAGCACTGCAATTCCTCCAGGTGCGTCTTTATTTAAAATTCCCACGTACAGTATTACAGGATTAAAGGACGCGCGTGAAGATGCTGCAGTTCTGAGAGATAAATGCAAATGCAGTCAATCAGCACGAAGTCTGCTTCTTTACTTTTGCTCAGACGGGATAGGACTATTGTTAGCAACAACTAACAGATGCTTATAGCTTCAAGTTTAGTATCATACGAACTGCATGCGTAAATAGTTGCACACTAGCCACAAATCGTTTTTGAACTTTGGACAAAATCATGCCGCAGAGCTAGAAACGGTCGAAGTTGACCTCATGGGTTGGGTGGTACTTTGCATCACACTTGGTTAGGAGGCGTGGCCAAAAGTTTGAAGGTAGAAGTCCCATCCATCCATTTATTATATACCGCTTACCCTACACAGGGTTGCGGCGAGCCTGGAGCCTATCCCAGGGACTTCAAAGCGGGAGACATGGGACACTCTGGATGGAGTGCCAACCCATCGCAGGGCACAATCACACACACACTACTGACAATATCGAAATTACGATTTCCAACACATTCCATGTCTTTAGACCGGGCGAGGAAACTGGAGCACCCGGAGGAAACCCCGAAACATGGGGAGAACATGCAAACTTCTTGCACATACGGTGGAGGCAGGATTCAAACCCCCAACCCTGGAGGTGCGAGGCAAACGTGCTAACCACTAAGAAATCATGCCCCTCTAAGGTAGAAGTAATTGGATGATAATATAAAGTAAAATTTGTAAGTTGGTAACATCCCAAAGAAAAAGATACATAATAATTATACAGAAGATGTTTTCTTAATACTGCCACTCCAGCGACAAGAAAAAGTAAAGTTTGGTGGTTTTATTTCTGACAGTGAAAGAGATGACTGAGCTAAGCAATGCCATCAAGTCTATCACGTTCTCTTGGCGGCTTCACGGAGAAGAAGCTTTCTCTGTGCTTTATTTGTAATGAATGAGAAAAGAAGCACGCTATCCCAAAGTTCCTCTGCCTGGGGGCTAGAGAAGGAGCCAAAGGCATATCGCATCTTTCATTGTAGGGGGAAAAAAAAAAAAGTCAACAACACATCAATAATTCAGATCAGTTCATATCTCCCAACTGTCCATTGCACAGAATTCTGATAAGCATCCTTGTCTGTTTTTATTGTTGTTGTTGTTGTTATCCAAGCATGCGAAGCCTGCTGTGTGACTTCATCTTTGATTATATAATTAGAAAATGCTTTAGTTTACTAGAAAGTGTGCTTTGTTGGACTAAAACAAGACAAAGCAGAGCCAAGCTGATTCCCAATGTGCATGGCATCACTCTGGACGCAACTGAATCCGTATTCCTACTCCAAATAAGTGGATAATGTTATAGTGAATAATCACCTATGACCATAACCAATTACTGACTCACCATACACACTTTCCAGCACCTGTGGGGTGAAGAGATGAAGCTTGTGGTGCTGTGCATTATTGCATGCACTTGTGCATGTTTTCTTTCTTTGTCTTGTGTTCATTCTGTCCGAGAGATTTAATGCATGAGGGGGAAAACAAATCCTTGCATGCACACTGTTTAATGCACTATTTATTTATTTTTTCTGCTTATGCATACTGCACAGAAGATCTTTTGTAAAAGTGATGCCATCCCGTGTGTGATTATCACCCGCCAGCACGGTTTGCTTGTAAACACAGCACCATGCGGCGCGCGAGCCAGACAATAAGAGCAATAAGAGAATAAAACAAGTCCCAATGCGTTGCAACACGAGTGCATGCTTGTGTGCACGCGTGCATGTGTGCGTGCAAGTGAATGCGCGCGTACCTGTAGCTGCAGAGTGTAGTCTCGCGGTAAACGCGTCGGGGGCTCGGCGAGCTCGTGCTGAAGCTGCAGGGAAACGTCGTAATCCATGCAACGGTGGAGCGCGTGCGTGCGGTACTGTCGAGGCGAGGGAAAGCGAGGTCGCGCGCTGCCGTTTCGCTCGCGGGTCAAACGCTCCGCCCCGCCGCTCGCGTCTCATTGGCCGGCGGAATGGAGGTGTTTTTGTTTTCGCTCCACGCGCACAAGCGGGGCTGCACGTGAATGGTAGGACTGATTTCCGAAGGAGCGCTGAGTGTAGCAATGTGGCTCAACACCCAGTTGTATCTGGTTGAACTGGTGCTCAAATTTAAGTTCATTAGTATAGTGTTTATACAAAAACATGCAACTAATCTAGCTCATTAAAGGTGCAGTATGTGATGTTCATGGCAGTATCCAGGATTAAAATATGTCATAATACCCCTTGCATGCAATGTACTTACTTTCTTATCTTCGTAGTTGTCTATATGTATGACAAAACATAAAGTTTGAAGCTTGCTAGAAGGGACTTTGCTAGTATTCTTAGGTACACTATATAGAAATACGTGGACACCTGACCGTCACATCCATATGTGGTCCTTCCTCAGACTGTTGCCCAAAAATTGGAAGCACACAATCGTCTAGAAAGTCTTTGTACGCTGTAGATTTACAATTTCCCTTCACTGGAACTAAGAGGCCCAAACCTGTTCCAGCCTGGCAATACCCCGTGCACAAAGCGAGCCTCATGAAGACATGGTCTGCCAAGGTTGGAGTTGAAGATCTCGAGTGTCCTGCACTGAACACCTTTGGGATGAACCGGAACGCCGACCAAAGTGGGCTTGAGTCAATAAGGAGATTTTTCTATCCATTAGCATGTTTAATACATTTCGCTTTTGCCACTACCGTATTCGTAGCTGTCCCGCCAGTTTTGCATCATCCCGTTGGTGGTTTTTGGGTGAGCCGTAGCAATTTCTCACATGGCCAGAACTTTATCGTTGACCATCTTTGGTGGCAATGGCGGTAAATTAGTCTCTGATCATGTGAGCGTGTCACCTTACACGTTCTAAGACCGCCAATCCCGACCCAAGATTGTTTTTTACGATGTGTGAGTTTTGGTAAATATGTTTATTTTTGATTTATCTGGCTGCTTGGTGAAAAGGGAAACCTTGTTACTATTATTTTTTTGAAATTACAATTCACCTTCAGACACCAACTAAGTTTTACAGACAATGAGTAAAGATAAGCGCCTTATCTGATCGCACTGAATGCACTATAACGTTACAGCTGAATACAGTTTAATGCAATGGGGAAATGTTTAGCGTAGTCGCTGTCAGTAAAATGTAAACATTTTATGTGGATGCATTTTGAGAGGACTGTAACTCGCTGTGACCGCTACTGAAACAAGCAAGGCCACGTGCAATGCATAACTGGAAATGAATTGATTTTTGAAGGCATTAAGTACATGATTAACTTATTGATCTATATAAAGCCAGCACTGTGAAATCTGCTATCCATTCCGGTTGAAGGGCCCCGAGGGGTTCGGCCCGCATTAGACCAAACTAGTTATCTATAACACAAACACATGAGTGATTAATCAAGCCTTTACACAAACCAGCTAATAAAAACGTCAAGTCGTTCGGAAAATCAGAAAAAGAATCGGCTACCCAGCGAATACAAAAGACTCGAATGAATCCAAACTAATCCGCTTAGGATAGTGACGGGCAATCAGAGTCAGCCATCAAAACCCAACTATATTCGATTGGAGACTCCTTCCATAAATGTGGTATAAATATATCCTTTAATATTTCCTAAGGATATCCAACCTGATCCCAATATCGTGTTGAACTTAATATAAGATTATTTATTTATTAGTACATAGAGATGTCTTCGTGCATTCATTAGGATTAAAATATCAGATCCGACCTGATGTACGTGTGTGTAACTGCACCATAGGACGCACATGATACACTTTTAATCAGCACACCTTTTGTGTACTATGTGTAGTACAGTATAGAGTGTAGTGTTTATGTGTAATATACTGTGTGTGTGTGTCCATACATTTATTCTGTAGCTTAGTTGATATTCGTATTTGTATCACATTATGAATATATCATAAGCATGACTCATCTGAGACAACCTGATACTGCAGTTATCTAGTTACACCATGAATAAACACACACACACACACACACACACACACACAAACAAAATGTGCTTAACCAAGCTGCTATAATCACACTACAACCTGAAGGCATTTCCCCTCAGGCTCTCTGTCTCTCTCTCTCTCTTTTTGCCTGTTTGTCTCTTTCTCTGCCTCTCTGCCTATCTGTCTGTCTGTCTGTCTCTCTCTTTCTTTCTCTCTTTCCCTGTCTATCTTTTTCTCTGTATGTCTGTCTCTCTCCCTGTGTCACTCTCCCCCTCACTCTCTGCCTCTCCACCTCCCTGTCTCACTTTCTCTCTCTGTCTCCCCTTGTGTCTCTGTCTTGATCTCTCTCTGTCTCTCTCGTAGTCTCTCTATCCCTATGTGTCTCTCTCACTTCTGTCTCTCTCCCTCTGTCTGTCTGTCTCTCTGATTCACTCTATCTGTCTCTCTGTGTCTGTCTCTCTCCTTGTGTGTCTCTCTTCTCTCTGACTACCCGCCCCCCACCTCTCTTTCTCTTTCTGTGTGTGTGTGTGTGTGTGTGTGTGTGTGTTTTTGTGTGAGTGACTGAAACAAATCTGTCCTGAAGGCCGAGGCGAGCAGCACTTCGCTGAGCCGTGATCCTTGCATTGGTTCAGAGTCAGGTCGTATAAACAGTACCACATTATTACGCAATACATTTCCAATAATTAACAACATCATTCTTATCAGCTTGCTTCTGAGCTGTTGTTGTTTAAAAGCAATAAAGCAGCGACAGGGCTTTTTAATAACCGTATTATGTTCTTGCCATTTTAGAAATATGGCTGTTATAAATGACTAATTACGATAACTTTGGTTTGATTTTTATCTTTTTATATTTTATATCTAGAAATATTAAATAGCGGAATTTTAATAAAAGGACGGTGTACAGTTCTAGGTTTCCAAACGGGTTCCTCTTTTCCAAATGGGCATAATCTTTTCTGAAAGGGAGACAAACCGAATACCACTTTAGACTACTTTCACACATCTTTTGTTTGTTTTTTTTTGTTTTTTTATATGGATAAAAGTGCTGGCTGCAGGATGTACTTCCCAAAAACATCCTAGTAGGTGGATTGACTTTGCAAGATCGCTTGTAGATGTGAATGAGAGTGTGAATGTCTGTGTGCAGTGTCTGATCCACCGCTACTCTGACCAGAATTTTAAGACCACCAACCTAAATTAAGCCAATTTCACTTATGACCTTGGGTCTGACTTTGAAAACTGGACGCTCAATGTGTTCACGCTAACCTGATTTCGCTCTCATATGGATTAACAAAGAGGAATGGCGCTTATATGATTAATACAGAATTGTCCAGTGACTGTAAAGTGTTGGCAAATAAGGAGACATTATGATGCAAGACAATCTGAGCAATACTCGGTGAATCCACACGCATGGTGTCAAACCTCATTCTGACAGGACTAGCCATTTTTGCACGAGCTGTCACGCCACTCATGTGGGAAATTGAGGTTATATTTAAAAAGTGCACAAGAGGCAAAATATTGACACGTAGAGGTGCTGAAGGAAGGCATTTTGGGAGACGTTCTAGACTCACGGGCAGGGCCCCATCAAGCAAGACGAAAATGGGTTTTCCTTTAGCGTTCCTGTCAGACCAAATACATCAACCTACTGCACCGCACCACCAAAAAAAAAAAAAAAAAGCACCATATGGTGTCATACATCATGTAGTGTCATACCATGATATTTCCATCTCATTTTTTTCCGAGATGTGCGAGATCTACATGTGCGAGATCTACATGTGCACTACAGTGCTGTTGCCGATGCTTCTGCGAATCAAACCTTAATCCACAATCCTGCCAAAAATATTATATATTCCTCCCGGAGAGAGCGCCGAGACGACGAAGATAAAAGAAGACGGAAATAAACTGGGTGAAATGTGACAGCATGGCAGGAGATACACGATCCTCAGTGATCCTGACCCAAGGGTTTCACACATATTTTCACCTGCGCTGTCACTGTGAAACGTCTATAGTCAGGGACAAAATGGAGTGATGGCTGCAGAATGTGACCTTTTCCAGAAGACAATATAGTGGAAATGAAGAGGACAAACCTTTGTATTGGTTTAGTCTTGTACCTTGATGCGGCATAAAATAGCATTTTAATCCTTCCCATTTTCCCCAATAAGAGCTTTTATTCACGCTTTAAACCCTTCATTACAATTTTCCTTTCATGGTTGGAGCTGGAATTTGGAATTTGATTTTGAAAATTTTTGGAAGCGTCAGCCAAAATGGCAATGCCGCATGCTCCGGATGTTATGTAGCATTAAAAGCAATTTAGGGCGAATATAGGAGGAATAAACACTTAAATAAAATAATGGTGAATATATTAACGAGGCAGAATCGCATGATTCGTCATGCTCGGAAACCTGAAGCCTGTTGGACCTGTAATGGTGTGTCCTTCTACTTAGTATTCCCAGGACAAACAGGTTCCTGGATGGATCGTCCCTGGTGGATTCCTCTTTTCATTCTTTTCTCTTTCCAATCCACCGGGAAGCTCATTTGTATTCTCCTCAGGCGTCGTGGCTAAGTATACAGTATTCGATCGTATTGAGAATCAGTCACATTCTGACTTGAGCCAATGACTGGTTTCACCATCTGGAACAATCTCAATATATCTCAAAGGCAATCAAAGCAATCTCCATTAATCACTTCGGACTGGAGGTACAGTGCAGAGTCGATGGGGTTAAACTAATTACACAGCACCACTAAATATAAACCTGGGGTAAAGTAACACCATCAGATAAGTGGCATGAATGTGTTGTTTTTTGCATGCAGTCATAGCTTTATTAGTTTGCTGACAGATGAAAGTTCTGTAACAGAAAATGACCTCCTGCAGGCAATAAACGGACCTATTTTCACTGTCATAGGGGTCTCGTGTGTTCTTTCAGATGAGGTATTTAAATCATACTCACATCTGCACATCACATCTGTTCACCATTTACACTGATCAGCCATAACATTAAAACCACTGACAAGTGAAGTGAATAACATTGATTACAATGGCACCTGTCAAGGGCTGGGATATATTAGGCAGCAAGTGAACAGTCAGTTCTCGAAGTTGATGTGTTGGAAGCAGGAAAAATGGGCAAGCATAAGGATCTGAGCGACTTTGACAAGGGCCAAATTGTGATGGCTAGAGGACATCTCCAAAACGGCAGGTCTTGTGGGGTGTTCCCGGTATGCAGTGGTTAGTACGTACCAAAAGTGGTGCAAGCCTACCATGGGCACCCAAGGCTCATTGATGCACGTAGGGAGCGAAGGCTAGCCCGTCTGGTCCGATCCCACAGAAGAACTATTGTAGAACAAATTGCTGAAAAAATTCATGCTGGGTCCGATAGAAAGGTGTCAGAACACACAGTGCATCACAGCTTGCTGCCATAGACTTGTGTCCTGGCATTCATGTGGATGTTACTTTGACACGAACCACCTACCTAAACATTGTTGCAGACCAAGTACACCCCTTCATAGCAACGGTATTCCCTAATGGCAGTGGCCTCTTTCAGCAGGATAATGCGCTGTGCCACACTGCAAAACTTGTTCAGGAATGGTTTGAGTAACATGACAAAGAGTTCAAAGTGTTCACCTTACACCTTACAGATGTTATAACACCTGTATAACATCTATATAATTCTTGGATTTTATGTTGTTTAAATGCATTCACCGTTTTCTGGAACGGTCCATTTCATAATTTCTGAAGTGTTTTAAAGAGTCCTTTTCAGAACAGACCATCGTCCCAATCCAAACTTCTCAAACGATCAGTCAGCACAGATGGATATTTTCTCACCATGCGCAATTATATGTGCTTTTAGTAAAATTTCAGGTGTACGGCTGCAAGGCTCAATAATGATCTTCCTTAAACACTCCAGACAGAGTTGTACATTATCGCTTCCCTGCAGGATTTCTAAATCAAAGAGCCTCAGGTGCGTCTTATTTTTGGTCCATAATATACAGTATATTTGGAATAATTTAGCAGAAAAAAAACAGCGTCTTATTATGTAGTCTTATTATGTGGGATGGATTATAGACAGATTATTAATGATATGCAAGGAATAAAACACTTAGTGGTGTGCTGTTATAGGAAAATAATCAACAATGGAGTGGAATTTTCCTGAAGTGTTTTATTCCTCTTCTGCCACAGCAGTTTGCCAACAATTACAAATATTTTATTTGTTAAAGAATGACTTTTCATTCCTCCACTTTCTTCTCATTCTTTTTTATTCTCTCTCTTGAAGACAGGAGAAAAGAAATTGCAGCTTTTGATGTTACCGAGAAACCACAAAGTGCAATGCTTTCAGTCTTAACTCTTACGTTATAGCACGAACAGTGGGACAGCCTATTATCTTGAGTCGCAACCAAGTGGGTGTCAGTGAGGTGTTATATAGTGTAAATGACGCATGAAGGATTTCTTTCATAAGGAGGAGGTGCTGACGGACGGAGATGATGCATAACACAATCGCTCATCCTGCCGGGAATAACGAGAGAGATGAGAGAACATACAGACCAGAGACCACCATCCCGAGGCTTGAGGCGTCATGTTCCGCTTCACGCCCGCTGCGCAGGGCTGCACGCTCGAGTGCACACACACACACACACACACACACACACACACACACACACACACACACACACACACACTTATACTATCCTTTTGAGGACCTTCTATTGACCTAATGACTATTGTAGAGAATTCATGCTATGGAGTACAAACAGTATTATTTGTGAGGGCCAGGTGATTTGGTCCTTTTTGGTGCTCACAGAGTGCTTAACTCATGTACACACACACACACACACACACACACACACACACACACACACACACATGTTTGTTATCTTTTTGACGACCTTCCATTGACATAATGCATAATAATTAATGCTTAATTAATTACTTAAGCTCTGTAATCAAAAGAAATACTTTTTAATTAAAAGCAGTGTTCTTCCTTGTGGAGACCAGCCACATGTCCCCACAATATCAAATCTTTCACACACACACACACACACACACACACACACACACACACACACACACACACACACACACACATATATGTCAAGGTTACCCAATAATATGACAGCTAGCTCCTGAGGCATTCATCTATCTCTCTCACTTTTCTCATTTAATCCTGGCTATATCTGCAGCAGCTGTGGTGCCCCCACAGAGGCCGAGCATCACTGTTGCAGACGCTGACGTCTGTTGCATACCAGAGCATACATTATTGAATTGCATGTGAATAATTAACCCGGACAATCCCATATAATGTGCAATCTGATCCAGACGCATGAATATCAATATATACCCATATTAATTATTAAGCCTATAAGCATATTAATATTACATGATAGATGTGAAGAACGAACCTCATGTCTCAGGCCTAGATGACACTTCACATCAACAGCTGGGTCTGGTGCGTGGGTTTAAACCTTGTTTGAACTTTTACATATTTTGTAGTGTTACGAGCAGGAACTGAAATTGACTTAATTGAGATTATACACTCACCTTATAAGCCCCTGTTCATTCATGCAATTATCCAATCAACCAAACACATAACCACAACGCAAAAGCATAAAATCATGCACATATGTGTCAAGTACCATAAATAACCACTCAGTGCAACCGTGGTAAGCAGAAAAACATCTCAGAACACAACTCGAACCTTGAGGCGGATGGGCTACAACAGCAGAGGACCACACGGGATTCTACTCCTGTCGGCTAAGAACAGGAATCTGAGGCTACAGTGGGCACAGGGATAAAGTTCTGGGGGGAAAAAATTCCAAACTTTGAAGATTATTAAAAAGTAAAGAATATGGCACAGCTGCAGCTGTGTATAGAGGAGTAGGTGGCGATAGTATGTCATAAACTGCTACGTCAAACACCTGAAGAATAACTTTAAAAATTGCGTATTGCGAATGATAGAAATGTGGAAATGCATTCTTGGAAATGGCCCTACCAGCTTCTAGCTCACTCAGGCCCTATCCAAAATCTCGATTGGCAGTGATCGACTTGGTCAGCAGGCATGACGGCTTGGACAGAAGGCCAAAACTTGTTTTTAAAAATATCTGTATATGTGTGGACAGGGACTTAGTTTTGCATTGTATGAAAGTGTAATGAACTCAAACTCCTATCATGCCCCTGTTATAGCCCGGCTCTCAGCAGCCCGCTCCCAGCGCTCCAATTCACCGGAGTACTAACACCTGCATCTTATTTCCAGCTCATTAAGAACTGTCTAAAAGATCCATTCAGTCAGTCTGACATCGTTCAGCATTGCACGTCCCCGTGTGCTTTCAGTCTGTCATTTCCATGTTCGTGTTTTTACAGAATTCCAAGATACTCAAGATGTCTTTGAGGCTGTTTTTGCTAGCTGTTTAACCTATGTCCTTAATGTTATTCCTTGGTGTGTATGTTCAATCTGGCACATTTTTGGGAGGTGGGAGGAAACCGGAGAACTCCACACAGACAGTAACCCCAGCTGAGGACCAAACCAGGGACCCTGGAGCTCTTTCACATATAAGAAACTAATCCTGCAAGAATCTTGTTTTAACTTTTGACAACTTTGTGTGTTGACTTTTTAATTACTTTCATTACACCTGCTTTGGCTTTCTCCAGTTCTTGCTTCTGAATTATCCAGACTCTCTCACCCACCAGACACTTCAGTCCTATAAAAATGTGGCAAGACTCTGAGAAGCTTTAGCCCTGCCATCTTTCATTCGCTAATTCGATATCGATCTGTTTACTTATCTGCTGCTTCGCTTTTTGTGCACCATTTGCATGATTTGTCCATGTCTATATTTAGGTCCACTAATTTTACTGTGGTAATTTTACTGTGGCATTTAATTGGTTTGTAGAAGGACACAATTAAGGAAAAGTTTTTCCAAAGTTGCAGATGTGTAACTTGGTTGTTTGTTGCTAGGGTTGAAACTAACAGTAGTTTTAGCCTAGAATTAGCAAATACACAAAACGTGTATTCATCAGCCATAAAATTAAAACCACCTGCCTAATATTGTGTAGGTCCCCCTTGTGCCGCCAAAACAGCTCTGACTCGTTGAGGCATGGACTCCACAAGACCTCTGAAGGTGTGCTGTGGTATCTGGCACCAAGACGTTAGCAGCAGATCCTTTAAGTCCTGTAAGTTGCGAGGTGGGGCCTCCACGGATCGGACTTGTTTGTCTAGCACATCCCACAGATGCTCGATCGGATTGAGATCTGGGGAATTTGGAGGCCAAGACAACACCTGGACCTCTGTGTCATGTTCCTCAAACCATTACTGAACAGTTTTTGCAGTGTGGCAGGGCGCATTATCCTGCTGAAAGAGGCCACTGCCATTAGGGAATACTGTTGCCATGAAGGGGTGTACTTGGTCTGCAACAATGTTTAGGTAGGCGGTACGTGTCAAAGTAACATCCACATGAATGCCACCCGGCTTGCCTTCTTCCCAAAGTGCATCCTGGTGCCATCTCTTCCCCAGGTAAGCGACACACACGCACCCGGCCATCCACATGATGTAAAAGAAAACATGATTCATCAGACCAGGCCACCTTCTTCCATTGCTCCATGGTGCAGTTCTGATGCTCACGTGCACATTGTCGGCAGTGGACAGGGGTCAGCATTGGCACTCTAACCCTTCTGCAGCTACGCAGCTCCATACACATTAAGCTGTGATGCACTGTGTGTTCTGACACCTTTCTAGAGCCAGCATTAACTTTTTCAGCAATTTGTGCTACAGTATCTTTTCTGTGGGATTGGACCAGACAGGCTAGCCTTCGCTCCCCACGTGCATCAATAAGCCTTGGGCCTGTAGCTGGTTCACTGGTTGTCCTTCCTTGGACCACTTTTGGTAGGTACTAACCACTGCATTCCAGGAACACCCCACAAGACCTGCCACTTTAGAGATGCTCTGACCCAGTCAGATCCTTTTGCTTGGCCATTTTTCCTGCTTCCAACACATCAACTCCGAGAACTGGCTGTTCACTTGCTGCCTAATATATCCAAGCCCTTGACATGTTCCACTGTAACGAGTAAATCAATATTATTCATGTCACCTGTCAGTGGTTTTAATGTTATGGCTGATATTTTATAACACAGATGTTACAAAGGTAGGCTATGACAATAAAGTCTTAGGCAATCAGAATCTAAATGCCAGGGAGCAAATGGAAATTCCAAAAGCCAGGCAGAAGGTAACCGAGAAAGTCAATATCAAAAACACAAAAGTGGAAGAGCAACAAAACGGAAGATGAATTGAGGGTCAAACATGAAAGTAAACAAGCAAGAGCGCGAGGAAGGCTTAGTAGTGCAGGAAGAAACGAAAACAAGGCTTAGCAATGTGTTTCGTGACAGAGGCGTGTATATACACAGAGACTGATTCCATGAGATGAGTTACAGGTGTGTGTGATCAGTATGCTGGGAAGCTAGAGCGGCAAGTGGGCATGATTGATGGAGATGGAGTTTCTGGAGAAAGCGGTGGTCATGACCTGATATACTGGCAACCATTCAAATATACGCTTTTAAGACAGCATGTTATAGTTATTATACAATCCGATATGAAATTCATGGGTTATGCAAAAGAATATGGTCTGGGGGTGTCCAAAAAGATATTCTAGGCTCTTCTCATTGGCTCAGAATTCCTCCCATATACTCGGGGTCAAAGATGTACAGCTGTATCACTACACAACAGTGAATCAAAAACACCACATCATGGCTTCCAAGTATTAGCCTGGTTATCTTAGTTAATAACCACTCCAGAATGGTGGTACTTGTTTGAAACTTCCTTCCACATTCAAGATGAATCATCTAGAGTGGTTTATTCCAGTAATAAGCCACGAAATCCCATGGAAATAGGCTAAGAGATGTAAAGATCTATTAATAGTATTTTTTTTTTTTTAAATGTTGGACAGACTGTTCCTTTAAGGCTTAATTCATCACTATTGCATTTAAATGCATATTTAAATGGTGTCTGCACAAAGCGGCTGTACACGTTCAGCAGAGGCCACAGTTGTTCTATCGTGCTCGGCCACTGGTCTGCGATCTATAAAACTGATTTCACACATGGCTGTTCCGGCATGAACACATGACTACACTGGTCTTAAAATGTCCAGCACTGAGATAAACATTAAAGAAGAAGGCTAATTTGCAAGAAATTGAGGTCGACCTCTGCGTGCAGTACATATATCACCTTATATCTCATATCTCCTAACCCCGTTCATTATAGCTGACACTTCAATGAGCTGTACACTACCGTCAGCATTATTAATAATTTTTCCATTAGCTGTATCGAAGTGCAGTCTGAGGGAGTAGGATGTAAATACATCACAGCCATAGTCTATGACGCGGGTCAGAGAACAGCCAGCCATGGCTAACACAGGCTAATACATAATGAAGGTCAAAAGAAGGCCAAGGCAAATGTAGTAGACGAATGTAGCCCCTACAGCTTGAGAGCTCTGATTTAATTCCTTTCGAAACAGGAATTCAGAGTGATGACGTGTTAAAGTGCTTAACTGATTTACACAACAGCCAATAGTGCAGAGCCAATCCCAAATTAAGCTAGCTAGTAAATATTAGAGAAAACCCTAAGCCAAGCTAGCTATCTAATATTAGAGACAACCCTAAACCAAGCTAGCTAGTTTATATTAGAGAAAACCCCAAATTAAGCTAGCTAGCTAATGTTAGAGAAAGCCCTAAACCAAACAAGCTAGCTAATGTTGGGGGGGACAAAAGCAATCTAATACAACACATTATATGTAAAACCCTAAACCAATCTAGCTAGCTAATGTTAGAGAAAACTCAAAACCAAGCTAGCTAGCTAGCTAATGTTAGAGAAAAAACAAGTGAGCTAGTTAATGTTAGAAGAAACAAAAACCCCAGCAAAACAAAACCAAGCTACCTAGCTAATGTTAGAGAAAAAACAAGTTAGCTTGCTAATGTTAGATAAAAGCCCAAACCTAGCTAGCTAGCTAACATAACAATAAATGGAAGTGATTTCTTTGTAATATTATAATTTCTATCTATGAGTGGTTACTGTTACATGTGCAAATGATTTCAGGGATATTTTTATATATTATAAATCATATTAATACCAGCCTAATGACTTTCCTTTGTTTAATCCAAATGTTTTGGCACCCCAATAACCCTGAGAGCTCTATACTTGCTAATAGAAAACACAATATGTTCGATTTGTTTGATCTCACCAGATGTTCATGACATGATCATTTACATGATCATAACCATATCAGTTGTAGTGGATTGCTAAACATAGCACTTTTTTAGTTAGTAGCAGTGATGCAACTTGTGTTTTTTACCGTGTAAATGCAACATCATTCAGCTTATTTACTCCCTTGAGTGTTGTGGAAAGGCTGCTTGCTGCTTTTAATTAATTAGCGTGACAGAAAGAGGCGTCATCTGTGATGGGTTTTGTTGGCAGATTGTCAGTCTTTCGGAAGCCCAATTAAAGTTTGCGAGGGAGGATAAGATGCCATGATCGTTCTTTTTTCTTATCCACTGGCATGAAGCCAGGCAGAGTACAAATGATCCTTATCCTTTAAAATTCGAGTTCACGCTCGGATGTGGTGCGACAGTGATGGTGGTGATAATGATGATGAGGAAGATGCGATGCTTTAAGGTGCAAAGAAGGATTATTTGCGCATAACTTTGCCTCCGGAGGCGAAGCTTTCTTCTTTCTTCGCAGTCATTTGCACGTGAAAAGCTTTAGATATCACGCGTGAGGCATTTCCATTTCCGGCGCTGATCTGTGTGTTGTGTGTTTTTAACTTTTCACAAATGTTCGGGGACTATGATCCTTATGCATGTTTAGCTTTAAATAGAAGCACTGTTACTCTGTTACTTTCTTCAGTGAGTTACCAGTATGTGTATTTACACTCAGCCGTGCGGATCATATTTAATGCTCCACCAGTACTGTCAAACTGATGATTACATGCATAGATATATAATAGGGATGTCACCAAATATAAATACGTTACTCGGAATGAACAGATAATGTATTTTTAGATTCACAGGGCATCTATTTGGAACTAGACGAGTGCCTCGGGAGAATAAAAAACTCACGATTGGGAGGTTTTTACTTTCACGTGAGCACAAGTGAGCGGTCAGATATGAAGCTTGCGGGATAAAGAAAAACCGTGTTCATTTAAATTAATGCACAAGGCAACATGTCGCATTTACAGCTTCCTTAGTGACTGCCTGGTCAGGGGTGTTCTGGTTTAAATGAAGCTAATAGTTTGTTTATATTTTTGGTTAAATAAACGTTTAAATAAAAGCAATGTAAGGTTTGTACCCTGGCGAGCCATTCATTACAAAGTGCAAAAATGCAATGTGTGTTTTCCTGCATTACTGAGCACTCCAACCTTCCAACAGACTGTCCTGATTTGGACCGATCTGCATGTGGGCCGATTACACGCTCTGCCGACCATATTTCCGAAGGCCGTTGACTCACTCGCTAAGATCGCAGTGTGATGAGCTGGTCGGAGCCCAAGCTGTGACTCAGGGTGAAGAAAAAAAAAAAAAAAAGATACAATAACCCACATTAACGACATACAAAACAGCATTTGCAGAAAATGTGTTTAATCCTGATTACCAAAAATATCACACGATGGCCATTAACAGCCATACTGTCCATCTGAAGTAAGACAATTGACCTTTCAACACAATTTGCACTTGTGTGCGTAATACATAAATTGGCCACGAATGGGGTCGAAATGGGGGTCAATCTGGCAACATGTGTTTGATGTAGATAACTGTCACCTCGGCTGACAAGCCTTGTTAACAAAAATAATGTGCAGCCACCACTTAGTAATGAAACTCAGGACACCCTGACACTAGCATGGGAACAAGATAATTAAACTCTGGCCACAATTTAATTTGATTTAAATGGAACAACAAAGTGTCATTGCTAAGTCATGGTTCTGTAGTTTGGCGACCAAATTTGGCTTCTTCATTTTGCACTTTTCCTACAAGGAAAATAATCAGTGACAAGGTGGTGACTTACTTTTATCACCCCAAAGTTAATTGTTTTCCTGTGAACTGTTTTATTTCTCGTATACCACTGCAATGTGCCAATGATAGCACTTGTTTATTAATTTCAAAAAAGTTACATGTAGTACTTTGCCTTGAGCTTTACATGATGGCCATTAGGGGTCATAATCTTCTTAAAAAAAAAATTTTTTTGGGGGGGAGGGGGGGGGGGGGGGGGTTGGGGGGGGGGGGGTCATAAACTTCTGTTTCTTGTTAGCATTAACAAATTTTTTCTGTAGTGTTTTTGAATTTGCTGTTTTGTTTCCAAAATTACTGTCTTGTGTCTCAATTTTTTGTCATGTTTCCAAATTTGCTGTTGTGTCTTTGGTTTTGTTGTTGCATTTTGTGGTTTGCTCTTGTGCCCTTACAGGCCACCATACAAATGGAAAATACCAAAATTATGCTGTACTTGGCCAAGTTTTATTGACTAAAAAAATAAAATTGTAATAAAAACACTCTCTTGTGTAGCTACATCTGGCTTGCGAGACGTTTTGGTAACTGGTAGTGAGAATTACACTGACAAGTTTTGTGTGGTAAAAAGAAATTTGCAAAATAGTGAAAGACTGCCATTGCATGGTACATGTATAAAATAATAGAAGTGTAAATTGAAAAGAAATATTAATGGTATCAAACTGGCTGCCACCACATTTTCAGCTTTGTGATGTGTTTTGGTGATGTTGGTTTATTGATTGAGAACAGTACGTCTGTGAGAACATTTGTTTCTCGAACACGCAGTGATAGTTAATGAGCGACTGTCATTACTAAATGGTGGCTGCGGTTAAATGGCTGATAGGTTATTGTGTGTTTTTCTTCACCCTGACTCACAGCTTGGGCTCTGACCAGCTCATCACACCGTGATCTTAGCGAGTGTGAGTCATCGGCCTCTGGAAATATGGTGGGCAGAGTGTGTAATCAACCCACACACACACACACACACACGGGCTGGTGTAAATCAGGACACTCTATTTCAGCACACAGGTCTCTATATATCTATGATGGCCAGAAATAAAATGCACACTAGTGTAGTTTACCAGCCAAGATACAGTATATCCAAAACTTGTTTTATTATTTTTTAAGAGAAGTTTACAGTGACCACTTTAGTTCCAACTATTGCTTTAAATATTTGTCCTCTATTTTTTATTTTTTTTTGATGATATCAAATGATTACTCTTCTGCATTTATAAGAGCCCATGAATTGCTACTTGTCACCAAAAATATCAAGTATTTCATAATTTTATGGCCTATAAATAATGTTGACCAAATGTGTACTTCCTTTGACAGTTCAGGGAAAATAAAAGCTAATAAAAACAACTCAAATAACCACTCTTTACAACCGTGGTGGGCAGAAAAGCATCTCAGAATGCACAACACGCTGAATCTTGAGTCGGGTTCCACTCCTGTCAGTCAAGAAGAGGAATCTGAGGATACAGTGGGCACAGACTCAATGAAACTAGACAAGCTGAAGATTAGAAACCTTCACCTGTCCATATGACTGGCTTATCGAATAACTGCACAAATGAGCCGGCATACAGGTGTTCCTATTAAAGTGGCTGGTATATCTCTATTGTAGGGGTGCTTGGAATCGAGTTTGCAGTTTACAGCAGTGGCACCAGTTACTTTAGGAAGTGGTGTAACCTTCTTCATTACAACTTATATTCTGTTGTTAATTAAAATCTATTCAACATTCAAAACATAATTCTGAGGAACTATACTGTATTTTATACCCCCCAAGTCAGATTCAGGGACAGAACATGTGAGAGGTCCAGTTTATTAGGTTTTCTTTTTTTTGTTGTTATTGTTTGTTTGTTTCATGTACATACATATGACTCTAGCTCCCTCTTTTGGTAATGAGCTGCAAGCACAGCTGCACAGGACATGCAGTTATAAGGGTTTATAAAAGCTTTATAATTATTGTGAAAAAGAAAAGTGAAAGAAACCTAGTGGTATTGTGGAAGCTCTTTTCACTACCTAACCATGGACATTCACTGACCCTACGTTATATTACTGCAAAAGTACATTAATACAGTAGTGCCATGGTTCTCAGAGAGGGGTCCTGGAACCCCAGGGGTCCATGAAGCAAAGCCAGGGTGTCCATGGTTTTCTCATTTTGTTGCAGTCTTGGAAACCACAACACACCATTATAAAAATTATTATGGCTATAAATAATGTCAGTCAGAAAATAATGGAAATTTAAATTTTTTATTTATTTATTTTTTTTTTAAGGGGTTCTGTTAGGAAATTAAAAAAATAAAAACTCCCTGGTTGCAATAAATACTCAACATATTATTGTGTACGTTTAAATAATGTGCCTATTTACAAGAGAAAAAAAAAAGGAGTCTGTGTTGAGGAGTCTGTGCTTTTTTTTTTTTTTTCCCAAAAGTTTGAGAACCTCTAAACTAGTGTGTGTTTCCTCAACAGATGGACTGGAGACAATTCTCTTCCACTGGAGCCTCCTTCCAAAAATGCTAAATAAACATTTAATTCCTTTCCAGGCCTTTTATTTTCTCTCTCTCAAAGTTAATTAGACCACAAAAAAAAAAAAAAAAAAAAAAAAAGAATCCATAAAGCGCAAACTATTTCCATCTCAAAACACATGGCAGGAAATGAAGAGGAAACAGAGCGGAAGAGAGCACTTAGCAAAGAGTTAAAGTGGAGGGTGCACCGGCCTACTATTAGCTCCGAAACTTCAGGCCTCATTCTCACTCTCCAAAAAAAAACCAAAAAAAAAAAAAACATAGTCCTGTTCAAGTGTGAGTTGTGAGGTAAAATATGTATCCTAAAAATTAGGGAGTGCAAGCCAAGGAGGATTTGGCGCCGGAGAGTGAAGCGGGAGCCATCGAAACCCGGCTGTTAGTCTTGGATCGGTTCTGACTCATTCCTCAGGATTGGAGAGACGACAAGTTCCCGTCTTTTTTCTCCCAAGAGGAGGATCAGGTTGAGGTGCAAATGTCCAACAATGTCTCACCTCCGGCTCTGTGGCCACAAGGCATTTTTTACAGTTTCCCCCACGGGTTAGAAAAAGCTAGTGACAGTCTTTAACCCTCATGTTCTAAGCTTACATAATGTCCAATGGGCCATTTATTATTACTATTCATTTTTGTTTTTTGCAATGCAGTATTCAGTTCAGCTAAGCTTCACCTCAGTGATTAGCAACATAGACAATAATGATGAAATGGAGCTCCAGCAGACCTCCATGATTCTGTGTGCTGCCATTAAAGTCAAATTCTTTTGGCTCAGTTTTATAAACTCCAATCACTTTTAACGTGTTACTCAGAAATCAAACAGACCTCAACATAATTTCTGTAATATAATAGATTTTTTTTTTTTTTTTTTTTTTACACATTCTTTAGGGCAATGATGCAACTACATAAAGTCTTATGATGACAAAATACTTTTCTTAACAAAAAAAAAAAACAAAACAAAAAAAGTACAGTATGCTGTATAAGATAAGGTATACTTATAGATTAAATTAAATCACGGTCATTTTTAGCAGCGATTCATCTATTTGAGAGAAAAAAGGTTTTCTCAAGGATGCTTTGGGTAGCTTTCTAGTTTCTAGTTAACGAGAAAGCCTATGTTTTAAGGAGCCTATCTGTCTAGCTAGTGTATTTAGGTCATATTTAGCTGCTACAATAAAGTCCTTGCAAATGAGCTGTTGCTATAGAAATGTTTTAAAATGAGTGCACTAATATAAACCTGTAATTTCCTGTAATCAGAGCTGCTGTTATAGAAAATTATTCTGATCAATCATAGTCGAGAATTCAACAGAGCTGTGGTATAATTATGTTTAGCTACTGCAATGACAACCCTTCAGTGTAATGCTAGTCCGTTAGCCATCTCTAATACCTTAATACCTCAATAGTTCTAGCTTCTGTAATAAAAATATTATGGTATTTTTAGTCAAATTAATGTCATTCAATCCTTAACAAGGCCAATGTGTAGCAAACAAACAAACAAAAAAAATGTAGTGCAAGGCATGGAAAGTCCAAATACTGTAAGGCAGATTAATTTGCAACAAGGTTTTTTTTTTTTTTTCCTCTGGAATTTGAAGCAAGACTACATTTTTGGGAGCACCTTGGAGGAATATCCTAATGTGTCACGCCACTTTGCCTTGCACCATTTATAATAGCTGGAGCCAGCAAAAACTGTACCGCAGAGGCACTTGAGAAATTTAGCTTCCTGGGAATGAAAGATTTGCAGCTTCCATGTGATTCGTTTTCAGAATCCGTTCCAGCCTGCCTGATATACGGATTCTCACTACACAGTGACCGTTTTCATAGCAAAGTCTGAAAAATAATAGATTTATAATAGTAAGTACACTAATACTGTGATGCATTCTGAGAAAACAGTAAATGATACAAATCTAGTGGCCCAGGAGCTAAAAACGTGCTCTCTGGATGGGAGAAACATAGTGTCTTCCTCCTGTCAATCACAGAGACACTAGCTAATCATGGGCGTCTGTGTAGCTTATGTATGCAGAAGAGGGGAGATAGCTCAGATAGTGATCAAGCAGAAACTGTTTGGATGGTGGCGCATTCGCAGAAGTATAGTGACAGTTATGTCACTGGGGCACAACTACTCTCTTCTGCCTTCAGATTCTTCTTCACGGTTCTGAGATACCACCAAATGCTGGTCTGTTCAGATAATCCATCCATCACCAAGTTGGCACCAGGTTGGATGGCACTGTTAACCCACAACACTACTGTACCTGATCTACTCAGATAATACCTGCTCAGCGGTGGTCCTACAGTATGGTGGACCATTTCCATTGGCATATTGTGTATAGCAGCAGATTGGGCTGCAATCAGTAACAGAGGTGGTTCAAGGATGAGATGTTAAATGGATTTACACATGAATGCAAAAAAAAAAAAAAAAAAATTAGTGTAGTTATGAAGCGCATGCACATATGTTGTTGTGAAGAACACTTTACCTGTGTATAAAATGCCTTTTAGCTTTACATTACATACATATTTATAAATGTAATATCAATGGGTCACACATGGCATCGTGCTCTGCAGTGCAGTTCAGCCCAAAAGGGGGAGTCAGAACTCTCCAGACACTTGGCATGTTTCAGGTTCTGCTACAATGAAGTCTCTATATCTCTGTTTTTTTTTTTTTTCTCTCCTGTTCTCTCTCTTTGTCCAATTTAAAAAATTTAAAAAAGTTTCGTTACAGATGGCTATCTGCACACACACACTGATGGGAATCCTCTCTCTCACTCGCTTGCTCTCGATCTATGTTTCAGGAGCCGTGGGCTAGTTGGAAAGATGATATTACTCCATTTCCAAGGCGTTCACAAAGAGACATTGTTGAATGGGACATACACAGGTATGAGTCCACTTAGGCCTCATTAGCCTGAATCCAAACTAACTCTCTCTCTCTCTCTCTCGTCATTTTCTGCCTGCTTCACAAGAGCTATGTTGCAGAAATCGCGGTTTGATCGTGAGGAACCAGCGCAAAAATGTAGACTAAACATAGTTCTCCATTCGTCCTTCACCACGCTAGTTCTCAAGCAAGGTGTGAGAGATGAATGCATCTCTGTACATCTGTACAGAGGTATACATCAGATATACATCCAAATAATCAATTCATTTACTGTATATGTTTATTCATTCATTCATCTTCAGTAAGTGCTTTATCCTGGTCCTATCTAGGATCCTGATCTGGATCCTACTATGTGTGAGGCGGGAACACATCCCGCATGGGACGCCAGTCTATTGCTGCTGCTCACCTGCATGCACACACACATTCACACCTAGGGGCAATTTAGAGTCCCCAAATCCACCTCCTGGCCTGCACTTGGGAGGTGGGAGGAAACTAGAGAAAGTAGAGGAGTACTGGGAGAACATGGAGAACTCCAGACAGACAGAAAGTAACCTGAGCTCAGGACTGAACCCCAGACCCTGGAGCTGTGATTAGGGAATGGGGGAAGGGGGGGAGCTGCTACTGTGCTGAACTGAATTAATATAAATTAGAGCGAGAAAAAAGAGAGGTGCTGGTAAGGGAACGACTGTTAAATGCAGCTATAAACGGATAAAAGTACATTGCGTCGTTCTTGGTAATTGTTCGTAAATTGTTGTGGTACTGTATAAAAGGAATAAAACACAACAGGTTACGCTGTTATTGGAAAACAATCAACTTCGGACTGGTATAACCGTAACTCTGCTTTATCGCACCACTCCGTTGTTTATTATTTCCCTATAAGGTCATGCGCTCGTATTTGCATATATTCCGAATCTGACCTGCATTAAATAGGTTTTGCTTTCTTCCCTGTTTCTTTTTTCATCCCAGTCTTCCGTTTTTCCTCTAAGTGTGATAATCACTATCCACCCCTCCCCCAACACACACACACACACACACACACACACACACCTCCCCGTCTCTCTTTGCCCTCTTTTTGCCCCATTCCTCTCAGCTAATGAAAAGTGCACTCTTCCATTCAGCCGTGAGGAATACGATCCCGGCCAGAGCTCTCTGTGCTTTAATTACTTCGTTCTTATGAGCACCTTGTGGAATATCCTGATTGCTCTGCCTTGCGTCATTTAGGGGGTTTAAATCCATAACACTTAAGAACAATGCTACAGTCAGTAAAATAAATAACTCCAGACAGCCACGGTGGAGTCATGCCACCGCGAAAGGCACTTTCACTTCAGCGTGATGAAAGCAAAAACAAACATACGTCTTGGAAGTCAATGATTAAAGTCATTTCATTACTTTATATGTGCTATAGCAGGCTTGGCCCAGCAGTGTGCAAATGTGCTTATTACAAAGTGTGTGTGTGTGTGTGTGTGTGTGTGTGTGTGAGAAAGTACATTGAGACATGCTTTTTTTGCTTTGTATAAATCTGTATAAAAGCCTCCAGCTATGGCTTGACACTTTCAAACACTGCTGAGTTTCTGGCCATCCTCCAGGAAGGATCTTAGCAGGTGATGGAGCGAGAAGAATAAACAAAAAGGGCTTGAAAGTGCATTTGGGGGAGACACTTAATAAAGCAACACGGAGTGTTAAACCTCTTTCTCACTCTCTCTCTCTCTCTTTTCCCCCTCCACATTCGTGCTCTCTGTGATCCTTGTTTTATGTCATTAGGGTCATTTGTCTGGTTTTAATTATTTACATGAGCAGGCATGAAAAAAAAAAATCCCCACAGAGCATACAGACTTGGTAAGACTTGGTTAGCAGCCCTGACCGTGCACTATTGGTAGAAATCACAGGTTTATATGAATGCGCTCGTTCTTATACGTTAACATTTCTATAGTAACCACACATTCACAGGGAATTGTATGGTGGATGCGCCATATAATCTAATAATTAAAGGTTGTTTTTTTTTTTTTTTTTGTAAGGAGATGTTTATGTAACATTTGTGGAAGGAGACTCCAGTGTCAGCACTTTGTAACAGTACATTTTCCGACACGGAAAATACGTGCAGTTTGCGGGTAACATGACAATCTGTGTGTGTTTTTTTTTTGTCCTATTAAACCTCTACTGCATGAATTCTTACATTTACATTTAAAAAAAATGTTTTTATGGATTTTTATTACTTGAATTAGTTCATGAAATCGGGGCTAGTAGGTAATTTGTTGCCATGTGGCAATAGTGTGCAACTGTGGAAAGTATCATATAGTCAAAGGTAACACAAAATGTATGAGATTACAATTCCAATTACTGCATTTCCCAGACTATAAATTGCAGAGTTTTGCCACCTAGTTAGCATGTAAAAATTATATCTACTAGAAAGGAATTACAGATGTAAAAAGTATGTGGATGGATCTACCCACGCAAAATACATACAAATTAGATCCAAAAATATTTTGGGTGAAGTATATTTTTAATTCTTTCTCTTGAATTCTTAATTCTTTCACTTGAAACATAAAATTTAGAACATGAATTGGAAAATGTATGAAATTACTACATTTTTTTCTGACTTTGAACATGAAAAAATGTAAATATACTAGCCTAGTGTCTTTTTTGCTATGTAGGCCCGTTTCAATTCATGAACGCACATACCACAGTTCTATTATCACGTGTTGTTGTCATATGGCAACAATTACATTTTACCATTTAACAAAATATTCAAAATATATAAATTGTTTAAATGACAAAAAATAAATGTTAACTTATCTCAGATAGTGTTTACATTTTTTCCTTTAGGTAGTTTTACCTAAATATTAATCACATTTTTAAGAGCCCTCTGATGATGACCTTCACCATGCCATGTGATTGCAGAAAAGGAAGTGCAAACAACACTTCCTGGTCATGTGACATAGTATTTTTTTTTTTGTTATGTCAAAGTTAAAGTCCCCCTTTTCCAGTTAAATAGCAAAATAGTGGTTTTGTATAATTGCCTATTAAAAAAAATTGAAGATAAATTAATTGTTGCCATATGGCAACACCATGCAGTAAAGGGTTAACTTAAAAAGTGAAGCTGGTGATGAAACAACTGTTTATAGCAGCTATATAATATTAACAAATGTTCCTCAACATTAAATGTACATTGCCTGATGTGTCATTCTTTTATAAATAAACCATTGTCCTCATTGGCAAATTGCTGTGGCTCAAGAGGAATAAAACACTTCAGGGTGGTAACAGCGGCTCTGCTTCATCATGCCTCCCTGTCGTTGATTATTTTCCTATAATGGCACACCCCCTTCAAGTATTTTATTCCTCACATTGTTTCCAAAAACCACATATTTCTTTCTCATAAATGCTGCATTCACTTAGCATTCATTCTCGGAGCCTCCTGTAATCTTCAAGTTAAGTGCTTCACTCAGTCTGTAGGTTTGTGTCAGCACTGCTACCAAGCTGAATTTCCTTAGCCCTTCATTACTCTGCCTAATGTTTATGAACAAATCCAGCAGAGCCTGCTCCTTAACCTCCTTCCCCCACCAACATATTTCAGGCTGTAATATATTTTTTTTAAAGCACATGTTCCATTTAGGGCCTCGCTATGCCCCAAGGAACCTTACAACAGCAGAGCTTCAGCTGAAAATACAATGCTCGAAGAAATTCATTTTTCCCCTTGTGAAAGCACAAATCAGCGTAATGGCCGGCGACCTTTTTAAAAGGCTCACCATTTGCCAGAATGCTGTGTCCAACTTTTCCAGAAAACTGGAGGCTTTATGGATGTGTTTTTATTCAGACCTTTATTGAGGGCTGTAAGAAACATTTGGGCAAAAGTGTGAGCAATTAAATTTTATATCTCTTTATATATAAAGTATTTCAAAATTGGCAGCCGCACAATAGCAAGACATCAGTCAGTTTCAGGAAAACAAAAAGTAATAATCCAAAACTAATCAACAAATCCTTCATTTGTAATTTTTTTTTTTTTAAAGGTTGCCCCATTTTCCAAAATAGTCTACAATAATTCCTTTATATATATATATATATATATATATATATAAACAAACATAAAACCGCTCACAGTGTGGATCCAAATGTAGGATTCAAAAACTAACGCAGAAACAACCACCAGGTGATGGTAAATTTTTTTTTTTTAAATTTATTTATCAAAATATTAAAAAAACAACAACACCTGAATATAATTCAACTTTTGAACGTTAGGTGTCTTACATTATCATTTATTGTACCTAGCATAGATGAGATGTTCTAGAAATGGAAAGTATAGCATATATAATCTGTATATATAAAAAGTATATATAATCTGTCAAAATCTTAATTAAATGTAGACGTATCCTACCCAAAAATGTACTCAAGTAAACGTCGTCATGTGCATATAAACTATGCACTTTATTATGCACTAAATTACATAATAGCCATACATATAGCTATTCGATTTAAATGACTAGATACACACTGTACTGTAAATTAAGATGCGACTCATTACTTCATACAGTGTATTCTCATTGGTAATTTGATTGTGTAATAAAATAAAGAGTAAAGTTCTCTGTGTAGCATCCCTTAGCCTTCTGTCAGGTTGAGCTGAGCATGCTGAATTATAGGTAGCACTAAATAGGGAATAAAAGATGACAGTATGTGCTGTTATTTTAAAAACAGTCAACTATGAGATGGTGTGATAAATGCTAGATTAAATCAATAAAACAGCAAGAATGAGTCCAGTCTTGTGACAAACCATTATCAGAAGTTAGTTCTGTTTTTTGGATTTATCTCAGAGCCCGCCTGTTGGTTTCAGTGGAAAGAAAAGTTTCATGATGGCCAGTAATTATTTGATCCAGCATCAGTCCACTGATAAATTCCCCACTGGAGATCTGTGAATGGAAATGTGTAGAATCGCCATGCAGTCTCAGTAGAAGAGCTGTAAATTCGGCTTGGCCGTTGAGTTTTTGGGTGATAAATGTAGCGCGGTTGAATGTGAGGCTCATTAGGTCCCATTTTATCAACGGGAGTGAGCGGAAGCACTTTTGAGCAGTGGCAGGATGTCATAAATATTGAGATTGATGTAGATGCGCTGCCAAATTAATAACAGTCCAAGACATCCAGAGGAACAAAAGCACCATATGTATTCAGTAAGGGCCATGCTGATTCATTATAGAGCGATTTAAAAGATCGGGTTCTGGACGCGATCTAACTGAAGAACTATGAACTAACAGTCCAAGTGTGTCTCCTCCTGAAGTGTCAGTGGTGATGAGTCTTACATGGAAATATTCATTATCTAAAATCTGGTGGAATCAGATGCTGGATGTTTTCCTTAGTGTAGAGTTGCTGCACCTTCTGGCCTGGTAAGATGCAGGAAATGCCTTTCCAGAATGTCTTTCAGAGACTCATCGAGTTTCAGCCATGTTGGCAAGTCCACTCATCGAGCCTTAGCTATATTGGCAAGACCAAACCTGAAATTGCTGATATCCCCTCGGCTCTCATAAGGAGATAAGCGAGCATACTCTGCATCAGACTCCGTGTTATCTGAAGTATCTTTCCAGTTCCAGCTGTTTACATATTCAAGATGCGGCCAGGAATCCGTGTTATCATACAGGTAGAAGTCTAAGCAGGAGAAATTAATAAGGTTACTTGCTTGACGTCAGCTTTTTTTCCATTGAGTGATCATAACCCGATGCATGCAAGGAACCAAAAATGTTAGTGGGCGTATCTGGAGAACATCAGGCCTTTTGAAGTGTAAAACCCAATTGATGTGGTTAAAATGATTCATTGATGACATGGTGTATGGAAAAATGTTAGGATGAACTGAGAATAAAGATTTCAGCTTACAGAAGGCTACATGCCCAAAGGCATCATCTCCAGCTCTGTCAGTTCTAGTATCAAATGTGCACCTAATTGGAAAACTGAGACTTATGGACGTGTGCTGTGGTATCTGGCACCAAGACCTTAGCAGCAGATCCTTGAAGTCCTGTAAGTTGCGAGGTGGGGCCTCCATACATTGGACTTGTTTGTCCAGCACATCCCACAGATGCTCGATCGGATTGAGATCTGGAGAATTTGTAGGCCAAGTCAACACCTTGAACTCTTTGTCATGTTCCTCAAACCATTCCTGAACATTTTTTGCAGTGTGGCAGGGAGCATTATCCTGCTGAAACAGGCCACTGCCATTAGGGAATACTGTTGCCATGAAGGGGTGTACTTGGTCTGCAACAATGTTTAGGTAGGTGGTACGTGTCAAAGTAACATCCACATAAACACCGGGAACCAAGGTTTCCCAGCAGAACATTGCCCAGAGCATCACACTGTCTCTGCCAGCTTACCTTCTTCCCATAGTGCATCCTGGTGCCATCTCTTCCCCAGGAAAGCAGTGCACAATCACCTGGCCGTCTACATGATGTAAAAGAAAACGTGATTCATCAGACCAGGCACCTGCTTCCATTGCTCCATGGTCCAGTTCTGATGTTCACGTGCCCATTGTAGGTGCTTTCGGTGGTGGACAGGAGTCAGCATGGGCACTCTGACCGGTCTGCAGCAACGCAGCCCCATACGCAGCAAGCTGTGATGCACTCTGTGCTCTGACACCTTTCTATCATAGCCAGCATTAACTTTTTCAGCAATTTGTGCTACAGCAGCTCTTCTGTGGGATTGGAAGATGGGCTAGCCTTCACTCACCACGCGCATCAGTGAGCCTTGGGTGCCCACGACCCTGTCACTGGTTCACCATTTGTCCTTCCTTGGACCACATTTGGTAGGTACTAACCACTGCATACCAGGAACACCCCACAAGACCTGATGTTTTGGAGATGCTCTGACCCAGTCGTCTAGCCATCATAATTTGGTCCATGTCAAAGTCGCTCAGATGATTCCACTTGCCCAATTTTCCTGCTTCCAACACATCAACTTCGAGAACTGACTGTTCACTTGCTGCCTAATATATCCCACCCCTCGACAGGTGCCACTGTAATGGGATAATCAATGTTATTCACATCACCTGTCAATGTTTTAATGGTATGGCTGACCAGTGTATATAAATGAAATGAAAAATTAAAAAGCACACAAGCAAAATGCATTGACTTTGTTAGAAAAATATTAGCAGCATTTCATTTTCATTGCACAGGGTTAGTATGATTTGTTTAAGCAGTGTGACTTTTCAGCACTAATCCTGCAGAACAGTTTAACAGCTTCCATTTTTTTTTCATATCCTATTTTGTTGTGTCTTCAATTTAATAAGAACCTCCGGTAGACAAGCTGCTGCAAATGGAACAGTTAATGGTGATCCTAATAAAACAATACAAATCTATAGACTTAACGGCCTTTTAAAGGACTTTCCTTGGAAATATCTTGTTTTAGCACATTTCTGCTGCTATACATGTGAGGAAATCCAGTTTACACACCAATAAATCATTTTCTGTATGTGCCGTTTCACTGGGGAAAATATGGGTCCGTTTTATTTGTGTAATATTTCATCTGTCATGGAGTCGTAATGAATTATAGCAGAAAAACCTTTCTTGACCTGCTTACAACTATAAAACTATTTAAGCCTTTACTTTTATACTTATAAAAATTACAATTTGATACTCTTGGAAAACCGAAAGGCGTCTTTCATTTTATTAAAGTATTTTTTTTCTAGGAGAAGTGTTCACTATGTTTTACAGGTTCTTATAACACGACCAGTTTTTTTTTAAAACCATAGCTAAAAATGAATAGTATTAATTATGTTTTAAAGCACAAAAAAAAGGTTACCGCCAAAAGCAAAAAGGGAGAAAATTACATTTAAAAACACAATTCCACTGAAATAACCTACCTAACGTGAACTTTGCAAGAAGGTTAGAACGTGAATAAAAATATTACTACATTGTTTTCGTGAAATATATTTCTTTCTTAAAAGTAGAAATGTCAAATTATTTTATCATTTTGGTCAAAACAGTATTTTTTGGCCTGCAGAACTTAGTCCCAGTAACAACTGAACTCTTAAACCAGGCTCCTAAAGAAATGATTTGGCAAAAAAATACCTCATTTTCACAGTTTTCCCCACAAACCTCAAACTTTTATTATGAATGTAGTAAACAAGTAATTAAAATCTCTCTCAGCCAATATGTTCTCTATAAATATGTAAAACACTTGGGGTGTAAAGCAATACCACTCTCTGTATCTGTTTAGTGCTTTAAATATCCATATCTGTAAATGTATTCGTATTTAAACAAAAAGTATTGGCAACCTTATGCCAGCAGTTAAAAATGTATAATTAAAAAAAAAAAAAAAATCCTGCTCACACAGTTATTATTTTTGCTTGTTCGTGCCTGCAGTCTTTTCTAACAAATTTAGTTTAGATCTATTTACTATAATAAATAAATAAATGAGTAGCCTAATTTAAACTACCACTACCCTGAACAGGCAGTCACTAAGGATGAACACACATTTTAAATACAGACTTCAAACCACATCCAGGTCTACAGCTTGACAACGGAGCGATGTGGGGTCGGCCATCTTGGAGTACCGGAATCTCTTTTTTCATTAAGCACAATTTGACGCCACTCCTCCCCCATAGGCCCCACCTCTCAAAGTTTTACAGAGGAAATTCAGAGTAAAAAGATGAAGCGGTACAGATGATAACAAAGTTCCATATCAGCTACTGTAAATTCAGACTCTCCCATTTAAAAAATTGGATTATGTAGCATAATGTAATTCGTAGCATGTACAGTAGGGTCCAAAATCTAAGACCACATTGCAAATCTAGGTTTTATTTATTTTTTTTTTCCATTTAAAATTGGAATAAAGAGAAGGTTTTAGAAGTTTGAAATATTTAAAACAAAGAAAGTAAATGCTCAATATCTTGAATATTTAATATTCAAGATGCTGCGCTATTTCTAGGTCCCTATTTAAATGTAAGCAGATTTATGTACAGGTTTTCCTCACATCTAATCACTTCTATTGAAGCGTGTGTTCAGGTGACACTCCAATGGATTTGATCCAAAAGGGATCATAACTTTGACGCAAAAACTTGTGGAGTCCATGCCAGCTTGATTGCACAGTCATTAAAGCAAATAGGGGACGTACCAAATACTAAGAAACTCTGAAATACATGTAAATATTTCCAAGATTCTACTTTTCACTCAAGCTGTTGTCAGTAATATAATTTGTAATGAAAATGGTTGTGTTAAATTAGAACATTTTCACTAGTGCTCTCAAACGTTTGGACCCCACTTGTTGTGCATTGCTCATGTATTTACAGAAAAGAATTTGAATTATGTAGACTTCTATTATTTATTGACTACATTAGTCTTGTAGCTCCAGTGCAAACGTAAAGCTGTTATATACTGAACATTTCTAAGGAGAAATTTGCGTAAATTATTTCTCCCACTACATTTCATTCTCAGATGCTCCGATTGATGCTTCAACTTTGATTAAAGTATCGGTCAAATTCATATATGAAAATATAAAAGTTGTAGGTTGTAGATCCTGAAATTGTAAAAAAAAAAAAAAAAAAAAAAAAAAAAAAATTAACATTAAAGGAAAAAAAAAAAGATGGCTTCTCTGTTAAAATCACAGGGCGTTTTTTTTTGTTGTTGTTGTTCTCAGATAAATTCCCAGATATGGCTTTTGGCTTTTTTTCTTCTTTAAAAAAAAAAAAAAAAAAAAAAAAAAAAAAAAAAAAAAAAAAAAAACTTTCCAGGCACACTTTCCGGGACAGCTTCGGTTACTGTCACAAAGATTAAACCACATCTGAAATATATTTGGCAAATCGCAGGCCTTTACTCAAACCACATGGCCTGAAAGATGACTTTTTTTTTGCCTTTTCAACATTCCGGGATCTTCCGGCCTTCTTTTCAGAAAGAAGACAGCGTCATGATTCGTTTTTTTTTTTATTGCTTGTCCCGTGTTAACATGAGGTTCCCGGTTTGTAGCGCCGTTTTTGGATTATGCCATCAATTCGAGGTTGTGCAGACTGGCTGGTCTTGATCGCGTCTTGTTTCATGTCCTTACTTTTACTAAAGCTTAAAAAAATACGATGTCTTATTAAACCGTGTCTTACGTCTAATCAGCATTCTGTGGCAGTTCTAAAGCAACGTTCAAGATAACTTAACAGCATCAGTGCAGCTGGATAAATTTGTAGCTACACATAAGGCTGAATAAATATCTGGGGGGAAAAAAATCTGAAAAGCTTGTCTGTGATGGACAGTGGGCTAAAAAAACACCAGGGATGTTCATACTAGCCAACAGTCATACAGCAATGCCTGCAGTCGAATAAGTCATAATTATCTGTGACATGGCTGTCAGTTCACTCATACAGTGATTTCTTTTGCCTGGTCGGGATAAGTCATAAATCATATGCAACACGGCAGGCCAGTGGCAGTTTCGCCGAAGAGCTGTTATTCCTTGTGGATTTAAGATGGCTGCAACATTCTAGACAGGAATTAGGAGCTCAATGGTGTAACTGGAGACAGTGTGTGAAAAAAGCCGCTGAAGGATCTGAACACCGCTGAGTTTTATGGCCACCATCGGATATGCTGTGTCTAAGACGGCAGATCATAAAATATCCGTGTTGACGTAACCTCTGCTCCTCTTGATATGGGACCAATTTTCCGTTCCAGGAAGGAGAATTTTCCTAAACCCTGTGGAACAACTGTCAATCCACGTAACAGCCATGTTAAAAGTGTGTCATTAAATTGAAGTCATATTATAGCAAAAAACAAACTGTGACCTACTACGCTAAGTATATTGTTTTCTATCCAAATTCAAATCACTTTTTTTTTTTCAAATTATCAGCACCTCACATAATTAATATTGGGTGAAGTTTCTCTTGGACAGAACAAAAACACTGAGGCATTTAGTGGTAAAGGAATAAACATTTATGAAACGTTTTTGTAAACCAGAGTGAAATATAATTGTAAATTAGGCTCTAAATCTGTATAATTCATCCTTTCAATGATGGAATGACTTTTTCAGAGGAAAACTGGAAAAAAAATTGGTGGTTTGAGTTTTGAGGTCCAGCGTAGCTCAGCGTACACATTTCCAGCTGATCAGGCATGAAGACCACAAAACCTTTTAGTAAGTAATGTCTTTACCGTACAGTTCTAGTGTTGGAAAGGGAGGAATAAAACATTTGGGGACCTGCTGTTATTGGAAAAGAATCAACGACATAGTTGCGTGATGTGGCCTGACATGAAGCGGAATTACTGTTACCACCCTAGCGTTGATTACTTTCCTTTAATAGTATGTCCCAAAGTTTTTTATTAGTCTCATACAACAGCGATTTGCCAACGATTATTATTTTTAAAAATAAAAATGTATTGAAGAACAACACAGTACTTTTTAATCCAGTAGTTACATTTAAAACCACCAACCAAAACTTACCAACTGTGAGAAAAATCACATGGTGGGATCTGCAGCACTAATTTCATCAAGGACAACAAAATATTCTCAATTCCACAGAGAAGAAGAGCAAGTGGAAGTCAGAAGGCAAACCATTCTGTCTTAAAAGGCAATCTCCTACTTGGATTCTAGGAGTAATGCTAGCTCTAGCTGACTGCTAGTTAATAATGTTAGCTATTTAGCTAACTCTCTAATTCAGCATTAGCTGATTGCTTTTGGCTAATTTTGCCTATCTAAACGCTAGCTACCTAGCTAAGGTTATTCCTTTAGACACAGGGTTTAAAATGTCAGTGCTGACTTGTCTTGCATATGTAACAGGAAACAGACCATTTTAGACATACAGTATTATATATAACAGACTAAGTCCTACAGCGTTAGTTTGGTAGCAAGCTAATCTTTCCAGAGTGTTTACTATGGCTCTGCAAGTGCCATAAAATACATACCATCGAAAATGCCATTAAAAACATTTATTTGTTAGCAAGTAATAAGGTAAGATGCGGATCAGGCTGTGTTTGTGTCACAGTTTTATTCAATATTTGTGTTAGAATTTTCTGTACAAAATGATTGGCAACATTTTACAAAAGACACAACTAAAATCAAACTAATAGTGCTACAGTGAATTTAAAAAAACTCATTTGATATGTATATTGTGCATTTTAAACCACTATGCAAGAAGCATTTTGTAATACGGTGTAGGAATTGTATGAATTGCAATTTTAAAAATACACAAAACTTAGCCCCCCAAAATAATAGCAAAACAAACAAGACAAGAATCTTGTGGATCTAAAATCCATTTAGATAATAATGTATAGTTGTTGTTTATAAAGCTTGCTTTTTGTCCTTGGTTAAGTATTAAAATGTGTGTGGTGTCTTTTGCATGAAAGTGTGAACCAGGACATCTACTACCTACCAATCACAGCATAATGAATACAAAAGCAGCTTGATTATCTTTGGATTGATTACTGAATATAGGTTATGTTGTCTAGAGTAGATTACAACTTGTATGATAGTGTGTGTACAATTAAAAAAAAAAAAGAAAAGAAAGAATAAAAGCAAAGAAATTCTGCCCAAAATGTGAGACATAACGTTCAACATATTTGATAACATTCAAGGCTCAAAATCTTTTGTGCAGGGTTCACAGTTTAAAATATAAGTACCTTTCCAAATGATCCAAAAAAAGAAGGGTCTTAATAAGCTAGATGTTTACAGAGAAAAAAAAAAAAAAAAATGAAATAATGATACATTCGAGAGGAATTCTGGTAATTTTCCAACACATTCTGGACTGATATGGCTATATACATTAATAATGATTTGTACTTTGCTGGATAGTGTACCATTCGTAAAATCACTCCAATTAGAGTCATCTATCTTAAACAGCACAAAAAAAAAAAAAAAAAAAACTACAAGTGTTGGTCTGAAAAATACATAGAAATATATATATATATAGGCTGTATATAAACAAAAGGAGCATTTTTGGGTTGCTCATATGTGCAAGTTCATTCAAAAGTGGGATGGAAATGTTGTTTTGGCTGCTGGATTATTTGAAGACTTTTTCGTAAGTAGGGCACTTGTGGCTTTGCAGCTTCTTCAAGGTCTTTTTGAACTCCTTGTTGGATTTGTCCCACTTGTGGATGCCGGTGATAAGGTACTGCCTGTCCGTCTTGCGGCCCATAATGAGGTAGGCACTGCTTGGGTTGTCCAGCTGCGAGCAGGGACAGTCAGCGCCGTTCTTCAGATACAACGTGAGGGTCTTCAGGTCTTTCTTTTTTAGGGATCCCAATTTCACAACCTTCTTCTTCTTCTGCAAGATCACCTTGCGGTCCGCGTTCTCCCGTTTCACCTCCTTGATTTTGGTCTTGATGGCTGCAGGGAAGAACACAAAGATGAAGCTGAGTCAGTTTTACGAAATCGTATATGCTTGGGAAAGAGAGTGTGACTGACAGGCAAGAGCCTCGAGCAAACTTTGCTGAACTCCTAGACGTTTCAAAAAATTATCACTTAGCTCTGGGAAGGTTGGCCATGCTACAGAGAGGACAAATCTGGGATCGCACCAAACTCACTCACCTCAAGATCCATTTTTCAGAGAACCCTCCATGCCTAAAAGACAACATTGGAAGGCCTGTACAGCTAGGTAGGCCAATGGTTTGCCAAACATTTTGGGAAGCAGAAAGTCACTGAATCCCCCTTGGGATGTATGCCAGGCTTAGAAAGGCTAAACAGAAAACAGGAGTTGGGTTGCAGGGGGGTCACACAGAGCTCTAGTCAGAGCCAGACCACAAAAGGAGGGGACAAACTGGAGGAAGAAATGGGGAGGGGGTCAACAAGGGAGGTTGTAATCAATACCACACTACTCCTGTTGACAGAGTCCCAGAGCACTTCATAATGACCCAGGTATCACTGTCTCAGGCTCTGTCAAGTTTAAGAGTCTTCATCAGGATAAAGCCTCAGCCATGTAAATCAATCTGCCCCTACTACCTTCTGTTTTCTCAGGGGGGCAGGAATGTCACAAATTGCTGCCCTGTCTGCCTTGTGCTCCCCCAGATGTAACTTAATCTGTAACTTGATGCAAGTTTTGTTCCATGTATTATACGTGTATTTGAAGTAGACAAGAGTCAGCTAAAGTGTTTTTAACCGAACAGGAGGAGTAACGTTTTTTTCTTTTATATCGGAGTTGGACATTGAATAAAGATGACCAATATGCCTAGATTAGCATTGCTAATCATACACTTGATATACAACTTCAAGTCCCACACTTGCATGCAAAAACAAGTTTTGATGACTGTACTCTACCTTTCTAAACTACAACGGACAATTCATATGAACTAGATGTAGTAATTTCCTTATATGAAGATGGAAGAACAAGTGCGCTGAAATTCTGGGAAAAACTCTGCTTCTTGGAAACCCACCTCCTTGCATTAATCTCCTAATCTTTTCATTTGCTTAACCTTTTTCGGCTCATAAGTCATCCCTGAGGGTGGTCTTGCTCATTGCTGCAAGTACATTTCAGGTAAGTTCACTTTGCTCCAATGTAATACCCAAACATAACATGAATTATGTCTTTGGAATTATGTCTGACACTCCCGTGAACCTCTTGAGGAATTCATCCAAATTAGACAGCCTGCACTCAAAAACCCATTAAAAAAGCTTTCTATGGAAAAACATACGCATTATGATTTACTGCTAATTAGCCTTTAACAAGCTGATCAGTCTCCATCTGCTGTCAGCAAGCAGACCACAGTGAAACTAAATCCTTCCTGTGTGGTGCTGAATATTAGTGGCTGGAAGTACACGGATGAAACACACCGCTGTTTCCAAAGAAAGTTGTATTTGGAATTAATTCTTGTGTCTTATTCTTATAATTATTCATTCATTCATTCATCTTCAGTAAGTGCTTTATCCTGGTCAAAGTCACGGTGGATGCCGGGAACACTGGGCCGGAGGTGGGAATACAACTCGGCTGGGATGCCAGCGTATCACAGAGCACCATGTACACACTTAGAGTCCTCGGTCCAGCCGCTGGCATGTTTTTCGGAGAACCCAATGGAAACCCACCCCATGTGAAAATGCAGACAACATGTGAAACTCCACACAGACAGTAACCTAAGCTCAATAATGAACCAGGGACCCTAGAGCTGTGAGGTGGCAACGCTACTTGCTGCACCGCCGTGACTCCCAGGAAAACATTTTATTCGAGATGTTCATTGAACTTCATTATGTATTTGGAATTGATCAGTGAAAATAGTGGGTGGTGAAAGTGGTGCATCACATTCAGAAGATATAGTTTACTATTTCAATGAATCAAATAGAACCCATAAGTGCTTCAGCTCATACCAAATTAACGCTGCAGAGAAGCACGGTCCAGTGTTCAGGAATTAACTTTGCACATGGAAAGGATTATGGGCTTGATCTGCAGTCTCTGCTCCATATAAACAGGCTTTCTGAAAGGGCTTAATGTTTAATGGAATAAGAGCATTGGTCAGGCTTCAGAGTTCTCAAGTCAGGAAAGTTCACCTTTCTGGGCTTTAAATTCTCCCTGAACCCTTGGTTGAACTCTCTACGCACCCTGTGGCATTTGTAACTGTAATCCGCATAGTCGCAGTGCACTTAGCTGCAAAGCCACAACTGAAATACTGCTCTCACTGTGCTAATACCCATAACACCAAATAGTTCCTTACCAATGGTTCTAATACAACAGAGTTCATGCTCAACAAGTGTAATGAAGTATTTAACTCTTGAAATTCTAATAATAATAATAATAATAATATTTCAGATAAATAAGTGCCCCAAAATGACAGATTACTGCTTCATAGCAATCAAAATGGTGTTATCCTGGGTACTTAGTACAAAACTGCACTGCGCACATGAACTAAAGACATGGTCTGGCTGTTAGCAGGGACTATTTTTTACTAGGCATATTAATGAGGCTGGACAGACGCTAGACAATCTTTCAAGAATCAGGAGTGACAAAAGTGAGCAAAATACATTACAGTGCACAAGACACAGTTACCTCATCGAAACACTTAACTGAGAGAAAATTAAGATGCTAGCTCAAATAACTAGCAAATACTAGCTTTCTGTGCAAAAACGAGAACACTGCAGCTCATAGGAGAAATGTCAGCCAAAGACTTTCTGCATTTTTTTGTCAAGGGTACAAACATAATCCTTCATCACCAGACATATTATCAAGAGAGTTAACTACATAAACTATACTGGATACATAAACTCGCCCCTCACAGGGAATCACTGGGAAACTCATTGGAGTTTTGACTTCCCCATTGGGATAGCTAATGAATTTATGATTTGTCCACCAATTTTACCAAATTGTGTAACTGAACATACATCATTTTCCTAATCACTCACATTCATTTTCCTGATAAGCCTTAGAAACATTTATGCCTAGATTTGGCACTACAGATTATTAAAAAAAAATATGTACAGCTCTTATCTCTGTCCAAACATTGCCCGTCACCCCAAACAAGTACACTATCCTTGATAGTTCTGATAAATATTTCTTCAGTCAACTTTCACTTAAGCAGCCGGTGACCTCTCAATTCGCAGCACATCATTTACAAAGTAAACAAGGAAAGCAGAACCCAAACACTGATAAGTAGCACAGAAATGGAAGAATGTTTTGAATGAAGAATGATTTAAGTCCTGCATGTTTCCAAAGTCATCCTTCTGGAATATCTCGCCCACCTGACTAATATTTGGATGGTTTAGGAGATTGTGGTTAGATGAATGAGGGTCTGGAAGACTTTCAGTAGTGGAATCTGGGACTGAACTCTGGTGGGTCTTCAAGAGCAGGACAACCTTGTATTGTACCCATAAATGCTTCCAGAGATTTAGCTTTTAAGCTCTGTCTCTGTTCCCTGACTTGGCATTCTGTACTGTCGCGAGACAAGAGGCAGACTTGCAGAAGGTTCAGATAGTGTCATAAACCCAGCAGGGGACGTCAGGGATGAAAACAGTCCCAAACACAGCTTCCTTCGCAGTCTCAGATGCGAAAATGTGTTCGGAATCTAAAGTGTATGGATGGCCAAGCCGTACACTTTAACTGCTCTAAAACTGAACATGCGCCATTGACCGCAGAAGGAACAGCCAACAGAAGTGTGAGAAGAGAAGTGCTCAGTGGAAGGCCATGAGGTTTGGTTAAGAAGAGGGATCATAAAACCCAGGCCTGGACATGAACTGCATTCCCCATAAAACCATTTCTGTTTATTAGCAAAGTGTCTGTAAGTGAGTCTGGCCAGTTTGTCAAGAACAAATGCTCTAAGAAGGACTGTTGGGTTTTCGTTATCTCCCGTGGTATTTGAAATGTCTGCTCGTCATCTCTTGCTTGAAGCTTTGTATGGGGTAATGTCTTTGCTTAACCACAGTGTTAGCTGAGGTTATTACTAATACATTTGTGAAATCACAAATGCACAATGAACAACAAACGTGGCATTTGTGAAGATTCACAGCCTTCGCATCCAGTAGTCAACATGCGAGTGCGTGAATCCATGGCCAAACCCATACTAGACAAAACTGTTCTCACCACTGTAAAGCCAGGTCCAGTGGGTTGGTGCAGGGCATGCAACTCTCCAGCTTTTTAACAAAAACATTTTAATGCAAACCAGGTAACAGGTGAGTGATGACAATTCATAATGAATTAGAAACCTGACAAACCACTCTCGCTTTCTCCCCCTGACAATAGCTGGCTTTCGAGCTCAAACCGGTGGGGTCACAGAGGGGGTTGCCAGTGGGCTTGGTTTACACAAAGCTGTCCAGAGGAAAGATGGCAGCTCACCAAAGATGGCTTAGCCCCTTCGAATCTGTCTGAATGAGGCTTTATGGTTTTCTAAGAAGCAAACCAAAACCAGCATTTGTTTTCCTCTTGGGAGGAGAGCAGGAAGCGCTTGGTGCAGCACTCTCCTTTTGTTGAGGTAACTCCTGCTGGGAATGGCCCTAATGGCAGGCGTAATGGGCTGTTTTAACAGCTATGGTCAGCGGCTATCCCTCAGACTGTGTGGATTAACTCAGATTTTGAGCAAAAATCAAAACCAGAAGCCCAGACATTTTCTGTCAAATGTGACCTGGAAGACCAGAATGAAATAGTGGCCCAAGAGTGAGCAAGTAATCAATTCTTTTGAGTCTACCAATTTTTTATTTTTTTTTTTGCTTTCCTTAGAAACTTGGAGGGCTGGAGTGAATGCTAATTCAGACGATCTGGATGTCTAAGCCTTCACACATGTTTACAAAACCTTGGCAGCAAAAAGAGTAAGAATGAGTGTAAAAAACAAAGTGACAAAACTAGAGTGAAAAACAGTGTGTGGAATGGTGAGGATTACAAAAAAAAAATGCTCAAGCTAAATCTCATGCTAAATATAGAGTTTGGTGTATTATTCATCTGCGCCATTCATAAGAAACTGTACAACTGAAACATACTGCACTAGATTTATTTGCTTGAAAGATATCAAGCTAAATCTGATTTGACCCCTGCACAAAGGTCAGCTCTGGTGCTGTTGTCACGTCCACTGGACCAGACAGGAAAACAAACATCCCGATTTACAGCTCTGGGTAGTGGCCAAATAAAGGTTTTTAGACCTGTGTGAATTACCTCAATTCATTAGTCACAGAGTAGTGGTCTCTAAAAGGGTCATCCACACCGTGACATGGATTTACAAGGGTTAAAAAGAGCCTACAGCTGTTATTTTAAGCACCGAAGACAGCAGTATTGTTCTATTGTAAAACATGAGCGTGCTTAGGGCAGTCAGAGAAATTGTGTCAAAAAAGGCCAATGTAAGGACTTTTGAAATGTACGTGTACTTAAAGTGGTGAAATTGATAAAGATAGCAATTAAGATCCTGCACTGTTGATAGGAAATGGTGTGAAAAGGCACACTTTTAGTATACTACAGTACTACTACCCAAATGTATGCATCTTTTTCTTTCCACATGACTATTAACTAAACCTTGGCTAATAAAACAAGGGTGATGAAAAGAGAAGGTCTTTATTGTCCAATGAAGGAAAAGAAGGAAGGAAGGTTTACTCAGCAACTCAACGACCAGACATGAACTGGTCAGGCCACTGGTCACCCCTCCAATGTAATTATGGAGTAATTTACGCAAATTACACAATTACGGAGATTGTGAAATAGAGAAAAAAAAAAAAAAAAAAAAAAAAAAAAAAAACAGTTCTACAATCGACTTTTTATTTTAAGTTCTATATATTAACAATAAGCATATGGTGATGCAGTGAACGGTTCGTGTGCTTTCTGGATTGAAGTACATCCACTTACCACTACTTACAACTAATAACAGGATTTTGGAATGCACTGCACTGAAAATGTTTTTGGCTCCGCGTCCGGCAGGAATGTAACGTTTTTTGGCTGTCTCGAAAGTGGCATCTCAGTTTTCACCGCAAAATGTGTTTTGTGTGTGTGAGAGAGAGAGAGAGGAGTGTTTCGAGGCACTTACCAAACTCGCTGGCACACATGTGCTCTAGAATAGCATCGGTTTTCATTTCGTTGTCGCATGGTGGACAGACCGGCGAGGAACCTAAGACAGAAAGCGAGGCACAATGTCAGGGCCAATATGCTGCACAGAGATACCCAATCAGTATCATGGGCCACGGTAATAGAAACCAAATGTCTTTCCCCTTCGTTTCCTTAAGCCTCTCATTTATATCCCCCTGAGTGTCCGGAAAGTTTGCGTACGAGTGTAAACAGCGGGGACAAACTTTACGGTCTTGTGATTGAAGGGAAATGTTAAGGAAATTCAGACTGTCATTTTGCTTGTAATCCACATGTCAAATCAGAACACAGGAATTCAGTGTTAATGCAGCTTTATCTGGTACCAGATCTCCCCTCGCCCCCTTTTTTTTTTTTTTTTTTTTTTTAACTATGTAGCCTATTTAAATTCTAAAACAAGGATGAATTTTAAGGATCAAAATCCCGGTAATCCTGCGTTCTTCCCCAATTCTCTCTGTCTCTCGGTCATGCTAACTAGCAGTAGACAAACCCAAAACCACATCATTTACACATGTATGTCAACAGCTGTTCTTCGGTTTACTGGGAAAGGAGCTGAGTTTTGAGACAAGACCCTAAAGACCCCAGGCCATCTGTAATTATTAGAAACATTAAGCTGAAGAGGCCCCCTGAGGTCACGGAAAGTGTAAAAATAATACTAATACTACTACTACTACTACTACTACTAATAATAATAATAATAAGCCTGAGATTACAGCTCCTTATCTCTGTGGACTCTGTTAAGATTGCAATCATTCTATGATTAGCTTTGGTTATCTTTGTCCTATCTGTCTGTGTGGTCACTTCTCTTATCGGTAGCAGCTCTTCTGGCAAATCCTTGTGAAAAGCACACGGGTGAAATTTTTTAATAGTAGGTGAGGCTTTGAAAAGGAAAAAAAAAAAAAAAAACATTTTTCCAAATTGTCTTTCACACGAATTAGTCCTAATAACGTGGAGAGTGCAAAATCTGCATTACTGGGTACCACACCCCCCACCCCCCAAAGAATCCATTCCCATTGGAAGCTTGACTATATTTTCAATAGCTGTCCAATCTGAACAGGCTGAACAATTCTGTATATATTCCTTCTCGTTCCAAGAGTGCATGTTTTCTTTTTTCCCCCACATCAAGTGCTAAGTATGCTATTTATTTTCCAGTACCATGAACTACGCACCCCAGGCTGTAGATCTCAGATTATTCCTGGAGCCCCAAAGCATGCAAGGCTTCCATAACTGTCTATTTGAACACTTTCCATTTATTTATCATTTTTTTGGGTTTTTTTTTTTTTTTTTAAAGTTGTATGTAACGCAACAATCAGATGTGCATTGAAAGCCCATTCCCTTGAGCTAAAATAGACTCCTATAGCAACTTTTATTCATATTTCAACTTCTGCTTTAGCAGAACTTAATCTTTAACTTCCAAAACTTAATCCTGCTATAGGTTATTTATACATCAATGAAGGGGGAATGGTGTGAAAAAAATAAATATTTTCAATATTTTGACCCCACAATGCATTAACCATCAAGAGGAGGCATTAAACGCCACTCTGCACTGCGATCTTTCAAAAAAATATTTTCTAAGAGCATGTTTTTAACCAGAATTGACACACTGCACTACGCACTAGGGTTCACCGTGTGATTCGAACCCCCCAGGAGACCAACTTTAATCAACACCTCGCTTAATCCTTAGCAAAATTCATGTTCTAACGTACCACAGAGTTTCACTGCCGTGAAAAAAAGTGCAGGAACAGACACTGTAGTTTCAGAAAGTGATATTTCCAAAAGTAAAATGTATATCGCCCGGCTCCTCTTTTGTGCATGTGGTCGAATTTGTTTCGGCTTGCTTTGTTGTTTTTTTGTCTCAAATTCCTCCTCCTTCTCGACGAATGCTTGGAAATACCCACAAAATTTATGAGACAGTTACATCAGCTGGTTGTACTTTCCCTCGTTCTACCTTGTTTCCTCAATTTAGACTTTCCATAGAACCTCTGCTTACTTCCAACAACTAAAACACACAAGCAACATGGGATCCTGGGACGAACTTTCCTTCCAGACACTTTCGGGAACGTTTATTTTGTAGATGTTTTAGATGTTTAACAATCATGGAAATGTAAAATTTCTTGCTTAGGTACTGTAATTCGAATGAAAAGCAGCCACCTCAGCCCCACCTCTTCTTCCTTGTGCTGCACTGAGAGCCCTGTCCTGTTGCATTATCTTATGAAAAAAAGTGATGCTAATGGAGGTCAAGGCTTAACTTGGTTAAGCTCAAGGCTTAACTAAGAGTAGCCCTGAATCTCCATGATCGTTTTGGCTGCTCCTAAAAATGCCTCTTGAAAAAAAATTTACTCTTCAAACAAACAATGGGAAACTATTTATAACAAAGCAATTAGTTTAACAATGCGCAGCAACTGCGAAAGATAGGAAAAAAGAATGCGCACAATGATTTTTTTTGGACTAAATCCCAGCTCGGCTAACACCCTGCTGACAATTGTTACCAGGTGCAAACAAGTGCTCAAATATGAATCTTTTCATGCCTTTCTGAGCAAGCATGCTGATACAGATATGTCTGATACAGCTATAATTTAATAAATGGTGAAAAGCATACACTGGCAGAAATAACAGAGCTCTTAGGTAACAAAAGGTGGGTAAACTGTGGCCCCAAACAGATGCCGGTTCCTGAAACAACATCACGCTGCTTTTTAAGAAGGAGCCCAAGCGTCATTTTTGACACACAGCAAAAGGTGTGACGAGATCGAGTGTGGGGAAAGTGACACTAAATGCAGGAATACACACTCTAAAACAGGCTCACATACACACAGTAGCAGCAGCAGCGGTGTGTGGGATTAATATGGCCTACATGCATACTACATGACTCACAACAGATACTGGAAATTACACTGAATGTAATTTTTTAAATTCTGGTGCAGTGACTAGCAAACGGGAGGTGTTCTTCCAAGCACTGCTCTCTGCTCCTCTGGAGTTTCAATGCCAATTCTGTCTGACACAAATGGACTAATTCAGACTGTTGCATGAGGCTGCAAAAACCTAGCAAGACCTTTCAAAACCACAGGTTCCCAACCCTGGTCCTGGAGTACCCCTTGTCCTGCACATTTTGATTCAACTAATCACCTAATTATCAGTCCGTCCTTGTGCTGAAGTTCAATTGGGTGTCTTAGAGCAGGACAAGGGGATTCTACAAGAGCAGGGTTGGGAACCTGTTTTCTAGTTGTGTTCTTGGATGTCTACCTTCCTACAAAATCCAAAAAGCAGACTCATTATCTGGACCAGGTCTGGGTTTTGGGTTGGAACTGAATTTTAGATCAACATCGAGCTCCAGCATGAGCGAGTTGGTGCCCACTGTTGGTTCCCATTAATACCAGTTTAGATCAGTATTGTCATTTTTTAAAAACTCACCGCTCTCCGTGGACGTGTCGGTGTTGTTGGGCGTGCTGATGCACACATCATCCTGAGGGAACTTGTCGCAGGCAAGCATTTCGGGCCATGGGAAACCGAATGCCTCCATGATCGGTTCGCAGCCCTGGCGCACGTTCTCGCACAGCCAGCGGCATGGGTAGATGGGCTGATCCATGCAGACAGGTGCAAACAGCGAGCACAGGAAGATGCGTGTGCCCGGATGGCAGGCCTTGTGCACCAGAGGCACCCAGCTGCCCGCTTGTTGCCTCACCTCGGCCATGCTCTCGTGCTCAAGCAAGTTGGGCAACAGCATCTGGTTGTAGCCAACACCGTGGCACAGGCGCAGGTCATCTGGGATGGGCACGCACTGCGGAGGCTTGTCATAGGCTCGCCCGCCACCGAATGAATCAGGCTTCCAGCCAGGGTACTCGTACTCCGTTGCCAGGCTCAGGGGCACCAGGTTCACCATCAGTGCCAACACCGTGGTGGCCTTCCAGAGGCGCAGGGATGCCACCGGCTTCATGATGTTAGTCACTGCCAAAACAAAGGCACTGATGCAGATACAGAGTCCTCCTGCAAAAAAACAAAAACAACAACAACAAAAAAACAAAGGTCCTGTTTCAGGTCCCTTGAAATAAAATTCAAAGACAGCAAAGCCAAAACGGTTCAGGAAATGTTCCCCAGTAGAAATTAAAACGAGTGGTTTAAATGAGCTCAGAAGGCTGCCTTCTGAAAGCTTGACAGCATTCAGCTGAGAAAGCGAGAGAGTGAGAAAGAGAGTGAGTGCGCGCGCTTTCCTCCTGCTGACTCACAAGGCCGCCTGCCAGGGAGCCCTGTGCCTGAAAAATGAGTGGAAGTAAGAGACAGCGGGGGAGCGCGAGCGCAGCGCCGGCCAATAGGAACCATTCGGTGCGCGCGCGGGGAACCAATGAAAAGCACGATCCAAAAAAAAAAAAAAAAAAAGACAGCCCCCCCCCACCCGCCAACCCTCTTCCCATTTGCACTCAGTAAACTGGAATCTTTCTGATTCAGTCTCAGACAAACTCCCGCACCGGCGCGCGCGCTGAAACACCGGAACCAGTGTTATAGGCAATAATAATAATAATAATAAGCTGCTTTACTAATGTTTATGGTAAGGTCCTATGCGTTTTGGAGAGGTGGAGATGGAAAAGGAAAAGCCTAGGGAAAAAAGACTAGATTATTCTGTTGACTGAAGAAAGAACAGAATAAGTAAACATTTGGTGTATTATTATTATTATTATTATTATTATTATTATTATTATTATTGCTGCTGTCGTCGTTATTGTTGTTATTATCGAGTGGTTGTTATATTCTCCTCTTCTGTGATGTGAAGATACTCCGTGTGTGTGTGTGTGTGTGTGTGTGTGTGTGTTCACAGTTCCTTTGGTTTTTGTCAGAATGAAATCCGATCTGTACTCGCCTCTTTCCAAAAGCACATCTGATTAGAGACTATTCTCAGTTTTATTAGTTTTCTCAGTGCGGTTTGAAGTCGCGTCCAGGAACAGCTTCCTTTGATTTCAACGAATGAACAAATAAATACATAAATAAATAAATTACTTCTCTATAGTTTTACTGTTTAGTATAATAGTTTTTTTTATTTTGGTTGTTCCTCTTCCCCTTTTCCTAATGAAGAGGAGAATCAAAGGCGAGAACTGTAAAAACTGACCAATTTCAGCAGGTGTTGTTTTTACTTATGACGCTAATGACGTAATTACCCCTGCTATTATGTTCAGCTTCCGGCAACAGAGAAATTGTTCCGGGTCAAACTGACCCTAATCACATACACTCACCAAAAAGTAGCCTAATAGAGGAGTCTTAAATAAACTGTAATGTCTGAGATTTAGGCTGTATGTTTATTTACTTAATATAAACTAATATAGGCTATTTATTCATATTTTTTTATTTGTATTCTTTTTGTTGCAAATTTATACATTTGCAGGAAGGTTGTAAGGGTGTGTGCAAAGGCTGCACACTATAAATGAGAGACAGAGAAAGGGTCCCTAAGAACCCTTAGAGTGTATACGATAACAGCATAAAGCTATTCAATTGAAAACGTTCGACTGTGATCTCTCAAACGCGAAGTCCGTTCTTTCAACGTGGAATTACATACAGGTCATCCTAGTTCTTGTAGACGGCTTTGAATTTTTACACTTTTAGTGAGAAAAGGGATCTTCAGGCGTTCTTGGGTTCCTGTAGTGGTTCTACTTGGGAAACGCTGATGTTGAATGCAACATAGAACCGTTAAAGATGTCTGAACTTTAGATAGCAGGTCTATTGTCGTATGCGTAGTTTGATTCTTAAAAATATATTATACAGCACTGTGCAAAAGTTTTAGGCACATGCAAAGAAATGCTGTAGAGCAAAGATACCTTCAAAATAATTAAATTAAATGTTTCTACATTACAAAAAAATATATATACACAGGTGCATCTCAATAAATTAGAATGTCGTGGAAAAGTTAATTTATTTCAGTAATTCAACTCAAATTGTGAAACTCGTTTATTAAATAAATTCAATGCACACAGACTGAAGTAGTTTAAGTCTTTGGTTCTTATAATTGTGATGATTTTGGCTCACATTTAACAAAAACCCACCAATTCACTATCTCAACAAATTAGAATACTTCATAAGACCAATAAAAAAACATTTTTAGTGAATTGTTGGCCTTCTGGAAAGCATGTTCATTTACTGTACATGTACTCAATACTTGGTAGGGGCTCCTTTTGCTTTAATTACTGCCTCAGTTCGGCGTGGCATGGAGGTGATCAGTTTGTGGCACTGCTGAGGTGGTATGGAAGCCCAGGTTTCTTTGACAGTGGCCTTCAGCTCATCTGCATTTTTTGGTCTCTTGTTTCTCATTTTCCTCTTGACAATACCCCATAGATTCTCTATGGGGTTCAGGTGTGGTGAGTTTGCTGGCCAGTCAAGCACACCAACACCATGGTCATTTAACCAACTTTTGGTGCTTTTGGCAGTGTGGGCAGGTGCCAAATCCTGCTGGAAAATGAAATCAGCATCTTCAAAAAGCTGGTCAGCAGAAGGAAGCATGAAGTGCTCCAAAATTTCTTGGTAAACGGGTGCAGTGACTTTGGTTTTCAAAAAAACACAATGGACCAACACCAGCAGATGACATTGCACCCCAAATCATCACAGACTGTGGAAACTGAACACTGGACTTCAAGCAACTTGGGCTATGAGCTTCTCCACCCTTCCTCCAGACTCTAGGACCTTGGATTCCAAATGAAATACAAAACTTGCTCTCATCTGAAAAGAGGACTTTGGACCACTGGGCAACAGTCCAGTTCTTCTTCTCCTTAGCCCAGGTAAGACGCCTCTGACGTTGTCTGTGGTTCAGGAGTGGCTTAACAAGAGGAATACGACAACTGTAGCCAAATTCCTTGACACGTCTGTGTGTGGTGGCTCTTGATGCCTTGACCCCAGCCTCAGTCCATCCCTTGTGAAGTTCACTCAAATTCTTGAATCGATTTTACCTTGACAATCCTCATGTGGCTGCGGTTCTCTCGGTTGGTTGTGCATCTTTTTCTTCCACACTTTTTCCTTCCACTCAACTTTCTGTTAACATGCTTGGATACAGCACTCTGTGAACAGCCAGCTTCTTTGGCAATGAATGTTTGTGTCTTACCTAGTGAACCAAACTGAGAGACCATTTTGAAGGCTCAGGAAACCTTTGCAGGTGTTTTGAGTTGATTAGCTGATTGGCATGTCACCATATTCTAATTTGTTGAGAGAGTGAATTGGTGGGTTTTTGTTAAATGTGAGCCAAAATCATCACAATTAAAAGAACCAAAGACTTAAACTACTTCAGTGTGTGTGCATTGAATTTATTTAATACACGAGTTTCACAATTTGAGTTGAATTACTGAAATAAATGAACTTTTCCACGACATTCTAATTTATTGAGATGCACCTGTATATTGTAAAGTCAGTATTTGGTGTGACAAAAAAATAAAATAAAAATAGTTGTTTCCGGTACAATTTGTGCAGTTTTATAAGGAAATGAGCTGGTAAGTTGCAGAACCAGACACAGTTCTTCTGGACACTTTGACTTTCGCATTCGCGTCTTATTTTTGCAGAAAAACCCAGCAGCCTTCATTGTGTTTTTTTGTCTGAAAAGTGTTTCTTATGTAATACGCTGCTTTCTTTAATGACATACGAATATTTTTCTGTAACATTTAATTTTGTGCTAGAAAACTAATGTTTGGGAATCTAAAATGTTTTTTGTGCTTGATAATGTAGAAGTCATAAAATAAAAAAAATCTATAACAAAGTTTGTACTCAAAAAAAAATAGGGTGCCTAAAACTTTTGCACAACACTGTATATACACAAATTTGTACAAAGCCAGTGATCTAACAATTTTAGAGCTCTTGAGTAATCTGTTATTATTATTATTATTATTATTATTATTATTATTATTATTATTATTATTATTTTTAAATGAGGAAGGTTTAAAGTCTGTTAAAGACATTAAAGTTTCCAGTGCACCAAAAACGAACAAATGTTGGCCCCTATAGAATGATTTGATAGTGAAAAAAAAAAAAAGTTTCTGTACTTTCATACATGGAATTTCTGTATAAGCATGTAATGTTAATTAGTCACAGTAAGGTTAGGGAACCGTATGGTAATACAGTGTGTTTTTAATGTAAAGAGGTTGCAGTAATTCTCTTCACTTAAAAAAAACCCCAAAACAGCCAAAACAAATATGCAGAGTGTCATGTTTGGCTGTACATGTGCATGTGTTTGCTCAAGCTGTCATTTCTCTTTATAAAACAGGGGGCTTATGATGCCACAATGTAGATATTTTGACATTTGGTCTCAATTTGGTGTGTGGAGACACTGCAGGCTTTCTATGCACTCGAGCATATGAATCCATATGTTCGGCCGACCGTTCACACGAACCGTTACGTCTCCATCCAAATGTTAAGCGAATTTCTGAAAAAGTCAATCAACAGCGTGCTAACAAACTCTCCAGTATGGAGAGACTGGAGCACACACTCATCGTTTATTCCAAACATCTGTTTTCAACACACTTTATTGCATTTCCGCTTTATCAATGTATTCGCTTTTAAACTTCGGTTAAATGTATCCGATATTAATGCGTTGTTGAATTCTGAATTCTGGATTCAGAATTCAGCCGAATATTCATATTAGTTCATATTAATGAGCTCATTCTAATACATTATCATTTCAATAGTAACACTCATCCATGGCGGACACTCCAATTAATCTAAGCTTAATAATAAATACCTACATATTGTGTTGTTATTTAACATAAAATCCATTTTCCAGTTTTTTGTTAACATGTCAAGCTGTTTTGTTAAAACTTCATGAGAGAAAAAATGGAAATGACTGTTTATAGCTAGTGGTAACAGGAACTAACTTGCAGACGTTCCACAACATTATACTCTATAAATGGGTAAAAAGTACAATGTGTTGTTCCATAATGAATTAAAAATTGACAACATGCTGTTGTATAAGTGGAATAAAACCCTGATGTTACTGGAAATCATCTCTGAGGTTGTAACAGTGACTCCACATCATCACACTAGCCTGTTCTTGATTATTTTCCAATAACAGCGCATCCCCCAAGTGTTTTAATCCTTACATATTTCAGTTGAGGCTTTCCTTAATACAAAACAAGTAGGGAACCCCACAGAGAACCCCCATGGATAAACAGACATTAATATAAGCCTCATTACTAAAGGTAGCTTTCGGTTACAACATTGAGGCAAACAGTTGATGTTTGATGCAGAGTCAAACGGCTCTTGGGCTCAGTAATTGAAGTCCTTTGTAGGTCTTAGCCAGAGGTGTGAATGAGAAAGCCCTCAATTAAGCTAACATAACAGCTGATCAAAGCTAATTGAACGGCTTTGTGAGTGGAAGACCGACCCAAGAGTAGGTCTCTTAACATCACCTTTAAACTAACAAAGCCGGGTCTCTTGGTTGGCTGTTGCTCTTAATGCAAAGCTGTTTCCTGATTCACAATGGAGATTTTTATCAGCTGTATTCGCATTCGGGTAGACAGATGGCCTGATGTTATAGTAAACACAGGGCTTTAGCATAGGAACTTGACCTCATTTAAAGGCGACTGGAGGAAGGCAAATACAGGAATGCGAAAGGGGCGTCAACTTTACCTGGAGAGCTTTGTGCAAGGTAAATATAGGGTTAATTTTTTTTTAAAAATCACATAAATCCATGATTGGATGAACTTTTGTCCTGCAGGAATACAGAAAGCATGCATTGCTTTATGTAGGTTGCTTAATGAAAGACTAAGGGCTGCTAATTAAACACAGAGTTGTTTTAACACCTCCTGGGACTTTCACAAGACAGTAAGCCACAGTGTTACTGCAATCTGCAACTTGCCTGGATGCACATGACTAATGTAGATAATTAGCAACATTTACAGAGCAGAGAGCCAGAGAGAGAGCCAGAGAGAGAGAGAGAGAGAGAGAGGGAGAGAGAGAATCATCCATAACGTCCATTCCAGGTTGTTCGTGTAAATGGATTGAAGTAGTTTGTTGCACCAGTTGGTGTAAGTCTATAATTTTGACAGATAAAACTGCACCCATGTAACATATTAATCTTAGACTGCCTCCAACTTTGACCGATTCATCATAGCAAGTGGTATTTTTCATAAATACACCAGAGCTTTAATCGGCGTTGTGGCCTTGCCAGTGAAACTTCGAACCAGGTCTAGAACAAAGAGTAAATTATAACAGTCCCAACTCCATAAAAATGCCTGAAGTGAACATCGAGCCCAGAGCTTGGACGGTGTTGTAAGGAGATCTCGCATTCCTCGCAGTGATTTGGGCGATGTGGTTTAAGTTGAGCAGGAGGCAATATTTCAGCTCAGTGTCTTTAATGGGGCAAGGCACTTAAGAGTCATGTTGGCCAACGTCTAAATTTTGGTGTCTCACTGCAACCCTGAAAGGTTTTGAGAAATAAAGCGAGAGAGTGTGTGGATTGTATCCAGCACAGCATGTCTCTGCGATTCTACCAGTTCATCTGAGCTCTTCCCTGCATCCCAGGCCAGATAGAGAAAGAATGGAAACGGCAAAACAAACAAAATGTTGCTTTTCTTTCGTAGCTCCGGGCCAAAGAAAGCAGAGAAAATCCCTCTGAGACGGAGGCTCTTTCCTTGAGCAAGGCTCGTCAATGGATATGACCATTTTTGTCCACCGGCTTCCTTCAGATAACTATGATAGTGTCCTGTTATGTCACTTGGGTGTTAGGAGGTCGGCATTTTGCTAATTCGATCCATATGTAGTCTAGTTTTATCCTTCTCGGCGGCCATGTTTACGATTTAAAAAAAAAAAAAAAAAGGGCACCAAAACCCCTGCCGCTGCATTAAAACTCGTGGGTGAGTCACGTCGTGTCTGGCTAACAACTCAAAGAAAGAATGCAAAGGCCACATGTGAACTTTGGCGTTCTTTTTTAACGCTTCCCGGATCTTGCTCATGAGATCACTCTTGACTTATGAGGTAATGACTCTGAAATGCAAGACAAACCTTTTTTTTGTATATTCACTCTTATTCGATTGATATAGCAAGCCACATCTTAATAAACAGCGAGATGTTCGTGGTGTTGGATTCTCCAGGCATACAACATCCGTCTGGGAATAATTACACCGACTTACACACACACTTCCATTGCCGTGTTTCAACCAGCGAAACATGTTTTCATCTGCAAACCATGTTCTACTGATTTTCCTTGCTTCCCAAGGAATAATATGTGATCTGCCACATTCCTTAAAGATTCATTTGTTTGTTTTGCTGGTCTATGGTTTCTTCCCCAGTGACAAAAATTGCTGATGCTGCCACTGGTTTTGTAATTTATTCATTCTTTCTTGTCTTATGTCAGGATATGTTGCTAGTTTAATAGCCTTGCAAATAATTGTTATGACCTCAAAATTCGCAATTTTTTAAAACTTCCCCGACAGAAACCACTGATCTCCTCCTCCTCTTCACTCGGTCTTTAAGGACGTGGGCGAGCTGAATAAATCGAGCTGAAGGAATTAGGCCAGCCGAGGCATGAAATTCAACAGACCCAGAACCATGTGCTTTGGTGGCTCTCGTGCTCGGGCAGAAGCATTAGGCTGGGACACTCTCGGAGATGCTAAACAGACCCCCCTCCCCCTCTGGGACACGCTGTTTAATGTTAGCCTGTGTAAACATGTACTTTAAGCGCATTTCACTGTGGCTTTAGGTTACACAGAGCTATAGGTTTGAAGAAACTGAGGTCTGTGTAGTTGATGGTCGTTCGAAAAAATGGTAGAACTGATATTTCTCTGTTTGTAAAATGCTTCGGTTTTTATATACGACAATCGTCTAGCTAACAACTAGCTAAGAACTGTTACAGTAATATTATTCCAAGTACATTATCGTTGCAAACAACTAGCTAAGAATGGCAGAACACCATTTTGCATAAAAGGTCTCTGGGCATTCTCAGGATGAACTTCAGTACAGATCTTGATTAAGGGCTTAATCCTGGTCAGGGTTGCATTGAATCTGGCAACTATCCAGGAACACTGGGCATGACTTGGGAGGGATAGCCAGTCCACCATGGGCACCAAGGGGTAATTTGGCATCACAAATCCACCTACCAGCATGCATTGGGAGGTGGGAGGAAACCAGAAAACTTGGAGGAATCCCATAGAGACACAGGGAGAACACCGACGATAACCCAAGATCAGGATCAAACCGAGGACCCTGGAAATTGGGAAGCAGCAGCTACCCCCTGTGGCGTAGTCTTTCTTGTATTGTTGTATTTATCGTTCCAATGTCACCAAGGTAGCCAAGCTAAGAACAAGCTAAAACATAACATTTTCCAAAAGAGTATGTTCTCAGGACATTCACTTCAGGGCTGCATCAAGACTTTTGTGGTCTCTCGTTTTCATTCTGAGTTTTGTTCCCTGGCAAGTCTTTGGTACGTGTTTGCATGTGGCAAGACACTGCAATGTTCTCTGCTCAAGTCAGAGTCAGTCTTGTGGTGACATAAGTGACATATTTTAACCTGACAATAGTCTGACATGTGATTTAACCTCCCATTGACCATCATTCTTCACTGAATGCAAATGAATGGGAATTTTTCCAACCCGGTGCAATTCTCTCTCTCTTTCCCACAAAGCAACATCTTTGTGGTTTCATTGGTTCCATTTGGTGTTTAACGAGGAACGCATGGCGTGTTGGCAATCGCAGCCTTGTTATTATTCTGTCCATCTCCTCCCTCTCCCATCCTTCCTTCTCATTCTGGGGCTTTGTTATATGCAAGTTCAAACAGACAAGATCATGTTGTTTTGTTCCTTTCCCCCCCCCCAATGTCTGATAAACCTTTGTTTGTTTGTTTTTTTAAAAAAAAATTATATATAGCTGCTAATTTGAACCACATTTATAAACATTTGTGAATCAGAAAGCACTGCTTCCTGAGTCTTCACGCTTGTTACATAAAATTTCTTCAGGACATCCAAAGCCAAATAAAAATTTAGTATGTCAAAATAGTATGGCACCAATGCTCCAAATGGGTGGAGGTAGTATTTTGATTCATTATTTGGTATTGTAGCGACCTTGGACGTAGCCTTGATGTAACACACCCTCACTACATCTTCATTTATTCAAAATTGTTTCCATCATTCCTTTATCCATTTGGCAACTGTTACACCTCAGCTCAGCGTTAAAGCTCTTTTAGGTTTGTAAGACTTGTGTTTTACAATTTTGGGACCAACTTCCATGGCACAAATGTATCACTAATGGATTTTTGGAATTGGTATCTGCTAATCAGCTGTTTGGAGCTTTCGCCTAAAATTTTGTCACGTCCTGGAAAACTCTCTCTCAGAATGGCACGATCCGCAACATCCTCCAACAAAGCGAGATAAACCATGCTGCATTCATTAACACGCCGACCCTGTTAGCTGTTTACTGGATTTGAGCGTAACCACAAACTTGTTTGTATTTAGCGCTAATTACTTTCAAAGGTAACTCAATGTATTAGCAGTCCAGCATTATGTTTTAACAAGCTGCAATGCAAAACACTCTGAGTGAACACACTGCACTTGTTTTTCCAAAACTAGGCGTTTTGTATGCGTACGATCAAAGCCGTGCATAAATACTAGCACTAATGTAAGCGACCGTTTGTATTCAAGTCGCATACATTGCTTTGAAAACTTTGTACACACAGTTAGCTATTGGTAGCTATCTAGCTAACAGTAATTCAATGTATAAAAGCAACTTGTCAGCTACCTAATTCAGTAAAATATTCGTTTGAATGGAAATTCCTGCATTGTTACTTAACCTTTCGAGCATTGGTTTCGCTATTAATGTACTATAAACTCCAGCTAGTGGCCTCTGTTTCACTTGAAAAATGCGTTTTCACTCACTGAAAACAAACCTTTTTAAAAACACCCCAAAAATTTTAAACTCCATTTCAACTTTTTCAGGAACTGTGGAGGGAGAAAAAAACACTGTGTTATGAACATGCTAGGAATACATTTATCACAGCTGCCAACCAGGTTGTTACTTTGTCGTCAGTGTTTTCTTATTTGATAACGTTTTTTGCAATTTTATTTCACTTTATTTTATCATTAGAAACTCATGCAGAGGTGCCAGAACATGACATGTAGTCTATTGCTCCTGAAACTGCTACTCCAGTGCTACAAACCGGACTGCGAACAGAGATTTTGGATACAATCAGTGTTCGAATTGAGGGGGGGCTGGGGGGGGGGGGGTGTCTCCATGAGGCCCAAAAAAATAGATGAGTAGATGAGTAGATGAGTAGATCCTCAAATGAGCCAAAATTAGTGGATCCTCATTTTCACCTCATGATGATATAACTTCTTTTTGTTTGGTACACCTAATTTCAGAAAGTCTCCAAAACTATAATCCAAAGTCACCTACATCACCACAAGTTGTTTGGAAGGGTTTCAAGAAAAAAGCCTCTATTCACATCCAAAAACAAACTCAAGCGTCTTCAGTTGGCCAGACAGTACTGGAACTTCAAATGGGATCGGGTTCTATGGTCAGATGAAACCAAAATAGAGCTTTTTGCCAATAAACACCAGAGGTGGTTTTGGCACACACAGAGAGGTAGCCATATGGAAAAGTACCTCATGTCCACGGTTAAATATGTTGGTGGCTCTTTAATGTTTTGGGGCTGTTTTTCTGCCAGAGGACCTGGACATTTTGTTAGGATAAATGGCATCATGGACTCTATCAAATATCAACAGATATTAAACGAAAACCTGACTGCCTCTGCCAGAAAGCTTAAAATGGGCCGTGGTTGGATCTTCCAGCAGGACAATGATCCAGAACATACATCAAAATCAACACAAAAATGGTTCACTGACCACAAAATCAAGGTCCTGCCCTGGCCATCCCTGACTTGAAACCCATAGAAAACCTGTGGGGTGAACTGAAGAGGAGAGTCCACCAGTGTCGACCTTGAAATTTGAAGGATCTGGAGAGATTCTGTATGGAGGAATGGTCTCGGATCCCTTGCCATGTATTCTCCAACCTCATCAGGAATTATAGGAGAAGACTCAGAGATGTTATCCTGGCAAAGGGAGGTAGCACACAGTATTGACTAAAAGAGTGCCAATCATTGTTGCACACCTATATATAACAAAGATTTGTTTTTTGGATAAACCTGTGTTGTGTTTGCAATTGTTTGATATCCATGAGAACAGAGTATTGTTGTGCCTTTTTTGAACAAAATATCAAAAGGTTAAACATTAAAGACAATTTTTCACAGCCTTCTTATTCACAGCTCATATTTACCAAGGGTGCCAATATTAATGGAGGGCACTGTATTTGAAAATGGATGGGTAAAAATGTCAGAAATGTGTTATTTCATAATCAGTATCTCTGAAGAGGACGCATATCCTTAGCATGCCCTATATCTTACCTCATTCGACGAATGGCGACTTTTAAACTGCAACATTGTAATGGCTAAATATTCTAATATTTATGTTCCTTTACACTTTACGGTAGCATTATTAGCAGGAAACAAAATTACTTTCACATTCTTGTTTGCTAAATATTTTATTTTCAAGAATATTGTTTAGTATTATTTATATTATTGTTAGCTCAATCGGCACCAGCAATGTACACGTCGTTACTACTGCCTAGGTCTAGATCTAAACTTTATCTACAGCCTAAATGTCATCCTAAATCCTAAAAAGAAACCTTAATAACAATTCCACCATAGTGATTTGAGGGAAAACTATCCATCAGAAGAGTATGTGTAGTTTAACTGTTGGCTCAGCTGCACGAGTGGGTTATACCAGGCACTGGAAAAGCAATTAAATCAGGCACGCATGAGTGAATGCAGGTCAAATGCCTTGTCAGCAAGTATACAATTGTGTGTGTGTGTGTGTGTGTGTGTGTGTTTTTTCTCTGCGACAAGAGACCGCAAGAAAAACGTAGTTGAGGTGCAAAGAAGCCCACATTTGACCTTGTACGTTCCAGTGTGGATGACCTTTTATTCAGCATTCAAAGTCAATGCAACAATTTGAGTTATGCACAGCATTCTGACGGTCCATCACTTTTATTGTCTTTCTCATTTTGGTTCGGGGTTCAATCTCCATTTCTATTTATTTAGTTATCCTGCACTGCAGAGGTGGGGTGGGTTGGGGAGTGTGTCTGGAAACCTGGGAAAAATGGACTCATTGTCCAAAGCCAGGACCAACCATAAGACCTCCATATTCTAAGCCTGCTCTTTCTCAGACTGTTTTATAAATTTTTTTTTTTTTTGGTTGGTGATGGAGGGGGTCCCTTTTCTGAGTCACTCGGAATGGGATTTCCATCCGATTCAGTCAGGTCATTCTGGCAGAGACAGCCACGAGGACATTAAGAATTAGGCGTCTTTCCACGGTTTCTAATTTACGCTACATGATTTATGAGCTTTTCAAATTTTTATTTTTTTTTTCAAGAGCACCACAGAACCCAAAATTTGATTTATTTTCTGTCAAGTACTTGAAGCCTGGAGCGAGTGTACATCTGGGAATGTTCCAGAAGATGACGAGCAAACATTTCTCTTGTGCGGAAAACTTGTGCACTGAACATCTTGCCTTATTTATGAACACTGTTATTATATGAGTAAAGTTTACAGTTTAAAAGTAACTGATTGCTTTGGTTGTGTCGCGGTATAGTTAGTTAATGTACTTGTCAAATGAACGCACGATTTCATAATGTAGCTGTGGATATATTATGAACTGTATACGCCATTTAGTTCAGCTCGTTTCTTTGCTTTACATCATCCACATAAACTTAGAGCGGGTGCTTACAGATCAGTCGTGTAGCAATATGCAAACTGGTTTCAGTTGTGGAACGTCTTAGCATCTGCGTTTGTCATCTAATCAGAGGTTCAGTTTTACAGCTTTATCGCCCATAAAATCTGATTTGACTTACTTTTGGGTTAAGAGAAAGAAAAAAAGAAGCGTTTGTACTTAACTAGCATTCTGTGTGTGGGGAAAAAAAAAAAAAAAAACAACCACAAATGACAGAGCTCATCAAAATTAAGATAAGCTCGTAAAGAAACGAAATACGATTTGGTTTTCTGCAGTCTGAACCGGTAGCGGCTCCCGTTTCCATGCTGTGGGGGGGGTGGACAGGTAGAACAACAAGCCATAAATCTCCAGCAAGAACACACACACCATGTCGTGTTTAATGATAAACCTGTCTAAAGCTCCACCCAGAGACAGAGTGATTCATTACTGCGTTAGAAGTGAGAAAAATGCATCTCACCAAGGCTATTAAAGATGACGAGGACAATTTTGCTTTAATAGTCTATATAACTTTGTCTGGGGGGCGTTTTTTGAGTGAGCTCTTTTTTTTTTTTTTTTTTTCTTTTGTGTAGTTCCCTAAATAAAAATGCTAATCCCTAAAATCCACTGGGTCGTTTTGTAGATTTTTAATGAACCAAAGTGAGATCTGTGTCATGCTTTCATTACATCACCCTTCACTTAAACAATCAAAGCCTGTGTGGTACATGTTATAGTATAATATATACAGTATTAATAGCATTAGGCTAATCCCGAGTGTGAACTGTAAATGTGCTCTTAGCTAACAGCACACGAGTGGAAATTTCTTCCTAATTATAAAAATAGTTTATTACACAGCTTACCGGGACAGTACGAAACCCTGAATTAGTGTTTGTTTGGGTTTTTTTTTCGCTGAAATTGTAGCTTTAGTGAACTAAATAATGTTTTTGCTAACTAATCCTAGTGAGACTGCGCCATATGTCTGAGACTTTAGCCCAATGTTTACCCATCCTGCATTGCTGTCTTGCATTTGCGTTCTCTAATTCGGAAACTGCGTTTCTCCCTGTTTTTGGAACTCGAAAATATGTTCTGATTGCTTCCAGAATGCAGTATGATTTGAAACATGTTTTTTTTTATTCGCCGATTGCTTCGAGTTGGTTAAAAGCCCTAATCATATTTATTCTGTTAGACAGTAGGTAATTATTATTATTATTTTTAAAGAAACGTTTCTCAACCCCTTTCTCAGATCATATTATTCTCTCAGACTGGATGTATACCAGTGCCAGCGTGGGACTTTGAGGCCTCCACCCTAATCCCCCTCACCCCCTTTTGTCTCTCATCCTCATGGCCAATTTTTCCACAAAATTCCCCCTCCACTTCTTTCACCATGTCCGCTGTTTTTCTGCGCTGGTTTGGCGTTTGTTATAAAAGCTGTGGGTGCTGTGTTGTAATCCACATCCTTCCATTTATGGGGAGACTAAAGCATGTATGTAATCGGAGAGGAAGCTTATCCCAAACATGAGTCCAAGACACATGTTGCCTCTCTTTGTGGTTCCTAAAGCAATAAATCAGGAAGCAGATGCAATAAATCAGGGCATAAAATGCAACATATCAGACTCAAATGAAGCACTTTTCACTCATCGTGGTGTTTTAGTGAAGTGATGTAACACGTTTAGATTTTATTGCATCCTGCTTCTCAAGTGTGCATTCCAATGTAATTAAATGTAATGAAATCATCTAGTTTATCGCTGAAATGGTCAAATATTTTGGAACCTACATGACAACTGTCTTTTGATTCCAAGTATATGGAAATCACAACCTTTCAACCTTTATATTCATCACGGATCCTAAAACCCTGTTACCCTACTACAGAAAACAAGGAAAGCTTTGTAACTAGATTAGAAATTCAGGAAACCAGTAAAACACTACGCAACAACTCTTACAGGAATGGTCAAATTTACATATGATTTTCACACTTCACATGTTTCACACATTTTTCACACGTAGGAGACTTTCACATGTAGTCCATGTGTTCTTATTGTAACATATTACTTGAAATGCTAGAAAAGCATTTACACGCATTTAAAGCTAGTGATGAGGGACCAGTACAAACGTTTATCAGTCTTTTAGTAAACTTGAATGTAAATATTTCAGCCAGATCAAATGAAAAAAAAAATTCTGCCAGATTTTCAAAAGTTTCAGCAACTCTGAATTTATTCGTAATCACAAATGTATGCTGAGAAACGCCAAATCAGCCGAGCTGATTAAAAGACCAAGCCTACAAAGAGCCGAAAACGACAAAATGATGACTGAACAATGAAAGAGCGCCTCCTAAGCATGGCATGTGCTAAATGTTCCAGTAATGTGGCTCAGCTATTGCAGCATCTTGGCTACCATTGACACACACAAACTCTTCTTTCTTTTACAGGGTGCAATTACTTTTGTCCTAATTTGAATCTTATTTGTCTTTAATTTAATGTTTTTTTTTTTTTTTATGGATTGAGTTTCACAAAATGTTCATGCAACGTGTGTGGAACTGAAATATATAAGTGATTTAAACTTGACAGTATAATACATATATAAAATTACAGTCACCAATTATACCATTTGAATCAAGGTTCACATTAGTGAGCCTCCTTATATGTAAATTTACACAAACTCAGGAGCTCTCGTAGGATACGAATGTTTTTCCAAACAAACTGCGTTTTCATGCCTACCACATTTCTTGTGTACATGGTCCTGCGAATGGCTTGGAAATAAATTCATTCAGATCATCCAGCTTGATTAATGAGGCCCACTGATCACAGGTGCCCATTTTTAAAGAGTTTCTTCTAAATATGCCAATTAGGAGCAATTTTTAGTCCGTAACACGAACATTGTTTTTATTTTAAATGTATAAAAGTTACTGTTACCACAAAGAACCTATTCAGGAACACTGCGGCTCCCCATACTGATGAGGAATCTGCACATCTGAAATGCTCAGTGGAAAATGAAGATATGATATCATTATGTGCATGACATAGAAAATCCATCATCATCTTCGGGAATGGAGATGGACTGGAGTGATTGTGCACAGGTGCAAAGCTTGAGGTTTAGCAATAACAGGGTTTCTTTGAGATTCCTTCATCTGTTTACAAGGCATATTTCAACTAAATGGGGAAAAAATGAGGTGAAAAAATGTGATGCAGGCATGTATTTAGGCAAATATTTGGTACAAGCAACAGCTAATATGAACTTTTGTTCAGACTTGTCAGGAAGACGTATTGGCAAGCTAGATAAATAACTAGCAATATTATCCCGTGATAGCTAGCTAAGTTGGCTCTCAGAAGGAGAATGTTAAGCGTGTTACTGAGCATAGTTGGAAGCGTTAAGTCTCCAGGTGTTAATGTTAAAAATATGAAACCAAAAAACTTTGGTAATTAAATCCAGAGGATGATGGAATATGTGGGATTTCTTCCAGACTGTTGCTTTGTTCACTCTCTCCCCTTATGAACATTATGAGAAGATGGAGGAATTGGTTTGGATCCATCTAATATACAGTTTTGGGAAGAGTGAGCTTTCTTTCCATGGTGTGATGATGTCAGCAACCCTGAGGCCCCATGGGACTAAATTACAAACTCAACCCACATGTCATACAACGTTTTTTTCCCCCCCCTCCCTACTTTGGGCCTTCTCTAACTATGGGCATAACAGATTGTACAGTAGGTGGCTAGATATGGACAGCTTGATGTACTTGACAAAACAAAACAAGCCCTCTAGTCATGTAATGTGATTAATGATGACCAATTTTCACACTTAATTTTTTTGGATGTTGCTATTAACATTTCTGCCAAAAATGCTGAAAGAGTTATTAGGTTCTTCTGCCTATTATCTATAGTAAGTCTGTAAAGGTCTGCGATCATTTTATTGTTCTCACTATTACAGATCATGTAAATACATATCTGCAATACATTACAATATATAGATTCAAATCTCTCAAATGCTTGAGTCTGGACTTCAAATGCTGGACTCCTTGGCTGAGTCTGCATCCCATCTGCCAGTCATGTTATAGACAAACCCCTATCTTTACTGCTCAGACAAGCAAACATGATGGAAGTCATGTGCTGTGGTTCTATGAACCACAGATAACCACCAAGTGTGGTGAAACCTTATTGTGTGTGTCTGCAACAAAGTCACAAAGTGACCATATGGCCAAGTATTTCATATAAATACCATTGTCATACACCGATCATTCCCTGAAGCCTTCTTACTGAGGTCCCCAATTTCCAAATGAGGGAACCCTGCTAGCTATCTGGTGTTCATAAAATCACTGGAAAGGTGTATGGAAATGACCACCATACTTATGCATATAGAACTTGGAGAAGTTGCACTGTGATACCCAGGTAGCAGCAGCACAGACGTCCTGGAGTGGCATGCCTTTAAGTAATGTCCACGTGGAGGACACTCCTTGTAGAGTGACACCTGTAGGCCAAGGTGATGATGTCCACCACCCTATTGGCCAGTCTTTGTTTAGAGAGAGGAGTTCCTCTGTCTGGTCCAAATAGTACTGTAGGGACTGTACTGGTCATAAGAAAGAATGCTCAGCAGGGTCCTCTTTGTGAAATGCTGAAAGGTCAATTAATTTATTAAAAGTAGGTATTATTAGTATATTCTTATATTTTTTATTTATTATGTTTGTGTGTGTATGTATGTATGTCTGTTTTTTTTTATTACTATTTATTTATTTTCTTTATTCTACATAGTTTGTACTTGTCCTGGCATTCATTGTGGACAGCAAAGAAAGAATTTCATTGTACAGGGAAACCCGTTTTTCCTCACTGTGCATATGACAATAAAACATTTGACTTGACTTGACTTGACTTATAATTTTGGATAACTTTTGCTACATGTCATGATGAACCAACCCACACCTTAGGAATGACTGGGATGGTGTTTGGAGATGACCACCAAAGGAATCCTTCTGAGAAGCGTGTTTTTAACCTTGTAAAACCTGTTTAAGGTGCACTGTGATGCTCAAGTAGCAGCAATGCTGACTTCCTTGAGTGGCACAACATTAATGCACATGGGGAAAAGACATATGTCCCACCACAGAGTGGGCTAGTTTCTTTTTAAACAGAGCAGCTTCCCTTGTCTTTCCCCTGTGACTGATGAACAGTTGATCTGATGACTGAATTGCACCATCTAGTCCAAATAATACTAGAGGGCATGTACTGGGCATAGCAAGGAATGCTTAGCAGGCTTCCCATTATTGAATGCTGCAAGACAAATTGATTCGTGATATGACTTTAGGCAGAACACTGGTTTCAACCACAAAGTCACTTCTGAGTCATGGATGCAGCATGAGCTTATCACCAAGGCATGTAGTTCTCCCAAACTTTTTGCTGAAGTGATTGTTTGGCATACTGCATGAGCTCATAAGAGAAAGTATTATAAAACTCCACTATAATGGTGAGATTCCATGTTTGGCTCTTGGGGGAGCTTAGGAGACCTTGCTCTCTTTGGAAAGGTTGTGACAAGTTTACATGATGCAACCGCTGCCACATACACCGCCAATGTAGACTGGGACTTCCCTCTATTGATCAGTTCTTGCTAGTACTCTAGGAACCTTGCACCTGCACTGGATCCAGATGATGGAGTGCACACCATTCATGGAACAATTTATACCTGATCGCATACAAGGTCCGTGTACTAAGAGCTTTTGCACTCAAGTGTCGGACTGCTGTAGGTTGGACCACAGCAACAAATCAGTAAATTTTTGGTGCTTCAGTACTTCATGTGTTATAGCTAACTTTGTTAAAATAGGTTAGGTAGAATTAGATGAACAGTACTTCAAAACTAAAACTGCCCCAGTTTTATCAAAATATGATGGTCATAAATGCAGGTGTTTCACCTGCTTATTGCAGATTTACTATAACTGGCCAAGTAAAATGATGGAACAATGGTAACTTACAGATTTGCTACCACAATGAAATAACTTTGCACATACTAACAACACATAGCCATAGCCAGGGCCAACACAACACAAGTTATCACCATAGGTTGGTTAGAATAAATGTTAGCTCCTGATTTTAGCTTTTCAGTGTGGTCACGGGGAAGACACAGCGACGCTCCGTAATCCCACAGGAGGAAGCAAAACATTGAGGTACAATCTAAACAGGATATTAAACAGCTAATAAACATTATGAGGCACATGCTGTTTTTTTTAACACATCCTTAGGCTCCTGAAACAAAATGGCTGACTAGAGTCTATATATAATAATGTAGTAGTTCAGATGGTGTAAAGACCTTTAGAGACCTATTGTAAACAACTTAGGGGGAACATTTTCGGCTTGCCACTTACGCAGTACCGCAGTCTCATTTAGTAAGCACCATTCTTTTTAATGAGCTTCCTGAGGTATGGTACATGAAGCATTTGGTCCAGGCCTACTGCAGAGTGATTTGGTTTACCAAGTTGTGGTTCAGCTGAAGGTGAACCAAGAACTTGCAACAGACTTTTGGTTTAGCTCAAGGCTACTCTTAATTTACCCAATTTAGCAAGCTAAACATGATTACATTGCCTTACATCATCATACCTCCTCTAGGGAAGTTAGCATTTTGCTAAAATTACTGCAACAATATTGGTGGAAGTGGCTCTCAGTGGCTTTGTTTCAGTGATAATGCGTTCAAATCCTAGGACTGTCAAAAAGCCACTGCAAGATACTCTGCACAGACTGGCGCTAGCTTTGGATAAATGTGTCTGCTCAATAAATAAATCCAAGATGGTCAGGGTTGTGATGGATCTGGAGCCTATACTGGGAACACTGGGTGTGAGCTAGGAATACACCCTGGATGGGATGCCAGTTCATTGGTGGGCACCATGCGCACACACACATTTACACCTAGCTGCAATTTAGTGTAGCCAATCCAACTACTGGTATGTATTTGGGAGGAAGGAAATCCATACGGACATGAGGAGAACATGCAAAACTGTAAGCCCAGACTGTAACCCCAGCTCAAGAGTGAACCAGGGACCCTGGAGCTGTGAGGTGGTAACACTACCTGCTGCACCACCTAAATATAAGATACATACATACAGTATATATTATAACAAACTGTATTCACAACACTAGATAGGATTAACAAAGATATTATTGTTAAATCTGAGAATTGTTACCCAGAGAAACCTAAAGAATCTGAAATTAAGCCAAGCATGTGGCAACTTTTTCAGAATACAAATGCATTCCAGTTGCTTGTCCATCTGTATTACTCTCCCAGTTGTAAATCTTGATTTTAAAGAGAACCAGCTTGCAGCCCTCCGAGGTCATGATGCAGCAAGCTGAACCTGAGCCAAGACGTGAAAATTGTCCTGGTCTTAAGAAAACGTCACATTTTGAACATCTATATGTGGATTTAGGAGTGCGATCGAAAAGATAGAGATTTGCAGTGGGATGGACAAAACTACAGGCCAGGGCTTTTTAAAAAATATCCTAGGTATCCACTATCCTGCATAATTTCAAGATTTAGTCTGACACACCGGACACAGATCTCGAATGGCTTAATAATTAGCTGCTGATCTGGTAAAACCTTGAAACTGTGCAGGACAGTGCGTCCCCAGTATCAACTTGAGAATGCACATTATAGGCAAAAGTTTCTGCTCTTTCTCTTGAACAGCTCTTTGTTTATTGTCAAACCATGTTAGGGATCAACTCAACATTTCTTTCACAAGATGCACTACAAAGACTGCATTCACGGCTGGTGTTTCCTGTATTTATATTTGCCATGTCATGCCATTCTGCAATTTTAGAAAACATGGACAAAAAATATGAAGCTTGCTACAAAGACGTATCTTTTTTTCAACCACGATTATGCTTATTTGGCATTCATGAGAATCCTTATCGAATATAAAGTACCTGGAGTTTCTCAAAACCTTTCCCTTTGTGCGGGCTTTGTAACTTTTTTCTGGTCCAACTTCATGCATATCCCAGCATGCCGCTGGCCACAAGCCAGCCACTGTTCCGAAAAGTGCTCTGCATTTTCTCCAGTACCCCAGATTCCTCACATCTGCTCCCTATTGTTTCTTCTCCACGCCCATCACTAAAGCTACTGTTCAAGTGCTTTTTCTCTGTTTCTTACACACAGATCTACACATATATGTACACACACCTATGTACAGTATATACACTCACTGTCCACTTTAATAGAAACATCCTGCACAATCATGCAGTTATCTAAACAGCCAGTGATGTGGCAGCAGTGCAATGTAAAACATCATGCAGATACAGGTCAAGAGCTTCAGTTCATGTTCACATCAAACATCAGAATGGGGATAAAAGTGTGATCTCTGTGACTTTAACCGTGGCATGGTTGTTGGTGCCATATGGGCTGGTTTGAGTATTTCAGAAACTGCTGATCTCCTGGGATTTTCACACACACATGCACATGGTGCGAAAAACAAAAAAACATTATGTGTGTGGAGGGTCTTGTGGCTGAAACACCTTGTTGATGAGAGAGATCAGAGGAGAATGACAATGACTGGTCTGAGCCGACAGGAAGTCTATAGTAACTCAAATTAGCACTCTTTACAACTGTGGTGAGCAGAAAAGCACAAAACATCAACCCTTGAGGTGGATCGTCTACAACAGCAGAAGACCACAGCAGGTTCCACAACAAGAATCTGAGGTTATCTTGGGCACAGGCTCACTGTAACTGGACAGTTCTAGACTGGAAAAAGACCAGGTGATTTTTTGTTGTTTAAAAAAAAATCTTCAACTGTCCAGTTTGGGTGAGTCTGTGCCCATGATAGCTTCAGATTCCTATTCTTGGCTGACAGGAGTGGACCCCAGTGTGGTCTTCTGCTGTTGTATATTCAACATGCACAATATTGTTTTCGTGGACACCACAATGTATTGCCTTTAGCGAGGCTCCCTAAGGAGGCTGTCTTGGGTCTGCACTGTTGTCTCTGTCCAGTCGGATGTGCCTGATACAGCTCTACTGGGAGCCAACCAGGGGTCAACCCAGTACAGTGCCTCCTATTGATTTGAAGAAGAAGCAATTCTACTTCTAGGCTCTCCTGGACTGCTGAGCTCCTCACCCTATTTTGAAGAGTAAGCCCAGTAAGCCTGCTAAGAAACCTCACGTTTGCCCATGAAGTTATTCTTCCGGTCACCACCCAAACTGAGGATGAGACCTAGATGATAGAGACTTAGATTGACTGGTAAACAGAGAGCTTTGACAACATAGTTTAATATACAATTATACAATAAGGAATGTGTCAACATCACATTTTTCATATCTTGATATTTTCCAGTTCACAAGATTATCACAATGTTAAAACTTATCACTCCATGTGTAGCTGTTCTCATTTGTCAGAACCAGAAATAAACTTATGAACTATCATTTGAAAAATCCTTGGGGGTTTTTTGGGATCCAGGTTCATTGTTTCATTTGTGTACTCACTTGCTTCCTTTCTTCCTGAAACCCAGATATAGTGATATTTACATACTTTAACAGATCTTAACATATTATAAAACAAGTGAATTTTACATTAGTATGTCTTTTAAAGCATGCACTTTGGTTTCTCTACTTAAACATCCAAGACGACTTCATTCCACAGTTCACACAGACCTTTTGTATGTTTATGAAATATCTGACCTTTTGGATATTGACTGAACATTAGGCCTCTTGTATGTTATCCTTGTATTGCTGCCAGCAGTTTTGCATGCTAATCGAAGGTCCAGACGGAGCCCAGATCACCCGTGTCGATGCAGCCTTTGAAGGCTGGTCAAATCTTGCAGGTGGTGTTGTGGCCTGCGAAAAGCTGTGTTGCATTATGGGACAGTGCACAGCAGGGGTCAACCTCTCTTTTGCCCCATACTTAAGGCCCAAGTCACTGGATTCAACTGGGTTCTATTTAACTATGACTTTTAGACATCTTGGAGTAGGGTCCTAGGGGTGTTTTTACATCTAAAATGGTATGTTAAATACTCTGGGTTTAGGTGTGTGGAGGCCAGGATTGTGACGGGAACCAATGATTACTAATGCTTGTACACTTGACTGTTTCTTTTGGACAATCCCTTCCTGTTGACAAGGTAGAATATTCTGCATTCTCTGCAAAATTATGATGGGGAGTTGTCCATATCCAATCAAGCAGGGGGCTCCTGAGGGGGTTCCTATTTTCTAACAAAAGAAAATGGATCAATATAATAAGAACAGAACATTTATGTCTTTGTGATTGAAGCTCCTGCCATCCATGCCCCAATAATGAACCCACTTTCAATCATTCAGATTTTTTCTTCCTTCCATCACGATTCAAAATCAATATCATCTGGGCCTGTTCAACATTTATATACATGCCACGGTGCATGGTAGGGTGTTAAATGCATAACTGCATCAAGCAGTACACCTTCTGGGAGCGTTTGCACTTAGGCAACATTCTTAGACCTATATTATATCGTTTTGAGACGTGAAATTTTTTCAGCAATGTTCGGTACATTTGGAGAAGCATGAAAGCTGTTTTCGAGCCCGGGAGAACTGACCCCTGGTCCTCTTGAAAATGGCGGTCTGGGGCTCGCTTCAACCGAACTGTGGTGCGGTCTGCATCATGTGTAGAAGCTATCCGCTCCTTGTGTTGCATGATGAGTAGTATGATTGGTTCAACTTGTCAAGTTACTTCCTGTTCCTACTTTCATGATGGCAGGGAAAGGGTTCTAATTTTCAGCAGAGGAGACAAACTCCGAATCGATATATAAAAGCAGACTCATAGGACAAGCTTACCTTTGTGGTGTAAGTGCTCGCACTGAGAACATCGCAAAAAATATGCATTTTGTGATGGCTAAAATTTTATACAAGAACAGCCCCACCCCCAAACAAGCCCAGAATCAGTATCAGGGCCAACAGTGAAAATGTCCTTAGTGAAGAATGATTGTATAATTTTTGAGACATATCATTTGACAAAATTGGTTATAGACTTTTGGACATTACATTAATTGCCCTCTCACAGTGAAGTCTTTCTGAAGCTAATTCTTTTCAAATTACATGGTTTGTCACAATATATCCTGAATTGTTTCCAGCTCCAGACACATACTTGGCCCTGTCAAATTGGATCACATCTTCATCAAGGACAATTGAGCATATGGCGGTCTTCAAACTTGATTTAAATAAGTTAATGTATGTGGGGTGTATGACCTCTTAAGCTCACATTTTCCTTTGGCACATCACTGGGGTGCTGACATCCCGAACTTTCTGCTGAAAAGAAAAGAAAACAACAGTTTTTATCCACTCTGTAATTCATTCATTACTGGTTGGGCCTTCTCATCGGGTTGGATTTACTTCTATTGGTCAGGAGCTTTGATGGTGGTCCAAAGTCAAATTCCTGCTATGACTGAAAACATGCCTTCCCACATCTTTGAATATATCGAGGCTTCTCTGACATTATGCACTCCCTGGCTAGATGCTTTTTCCTCAGCGCATTGAACTTTTGCTTTTTTCAAAAAAAGAACTTATGGTTGTACAAGTCTTTGTACTCGTTTACCTCTTTTTCTGAGACAATAATTCACATATCCACAAATGAACAACACATTCTGGTGAAAATAGGGATAACTGTGTTTAATATCTTCACAATACAAATTAATTTTGACATTGATCAATCAACTAAGATCAATCAACTAGCAAGAAGTCCTTTCTGTCTATTCAGATAAATAGTGGCCCAATCAAAGCAGATTGACTCACTATACTGTACATGAATAGTCCAAAAATTACTACATTTTCCCCTCACCCCAAATATGGTTGATCAGCCAGGACATATTTGAACATGTCTGAAGTATGTTTCTTTAGTTTTGCACTAGATCTTTTAGGCTAAAGCAGCTAACAAGTAATGGAAACAACTGTTAGCCTTGTTGCCCTTATCTTTTTTTTTGCTCCTTTATCCTTTAAGCAATGAAGTGACAGGTGACTGTTCATTTTATATGTATATGTACAACAGAATTTCAGTGTCAGCAATTCTCAATTCTATGCAAATGACCTATCATGCGGTAAAGTAACAAATCCAAATGATTGGCTTGAATAATTCCTTGGACCAACCCTATGGTGCATGTGGTCAGACGTTTTCTACAGTTCTCCATTCACAACTTTAGTTCCTACCTGCAATTAGTTACTCATTTGATTTTTCACCAAAACATTCCTTTAAACTGATTGGAATAATTAAATAATTTGTAATATATTACCCTTTCAACAAATATGCAACTATATAAGCATATACAAGTAATAAACACATAGCCTAAGCCAGCAGTTCCCATCCCGGGGGTCACGACACCCACTAGGGTTCGCTAAAGATTTACGAGGGGTCAAGGATGTTGAATGTTAAAATAGGGGTATCCTGGAAAAAAACACTGGCCTAAGCCATCCATCCATTTTCTGTACCTCTTATCCACAGGGAACTCTGGGCACAAGGTAGGGGACGCCCTGGACAGCCTACAGTGCATGTCTTTGGACTGGGGAGAAAACTGGAGTACCCAGAGGAAACCACTGAAGCACGGGGAGAACACGCAAGCTATGCGCACACAGGGCGGGGGTGGGATTGCGAGGCAAACGTGCTAACCTCTAAGCCACCATGCCCCCATAGCCTAAGCAACATTATCAAAATTGTGCATTACAGTTTGAGGCTTTTAGGAAATTGCCCTTACACTAAAAAAAAGTGAGGCCTACTGTAGTGTCTCGATTTATCCAAGTGGCAATAATCACTCCTCTGATACATTGTAACTCTAGCATATGGTATATCTAACTCAACTGAAGTTCTTTTATAGTGGATAAAATGCTTTTAATAGCCACATAGCGAGACTCAAGCAGCGATCCTGAACAAGTGACTGAAAAAGTGACGTAATGGCTGTCATTCTGCTTCTGTCTATACAGCGTACTGTGAACACCCCCGCTACCTCGATTCTCTGCATGCTGTCTACAAAAAAGCTATGTCCAGGGCCAGCAACTGTAAATCACAGCCTTGCCAAGCCTGAGAGGGTGGATACTATTTCCATTAGAGACCAATCACTACTCCAATAAAGCAGGGCGAGCGGTAATAAAAGCACTCTGTCAGGCCATTAAGCAGCAGGGGATTAGAGCGAATGGCACAAATGGTCATATCTCACCTGGGAGAAGAACAGAAGAGGACCAGCGCTGATATAGTTTCCTATTTTGTAGATTTGCACTTGAGAAGAGGAACCAGACTCAAAAGGGAGCCCGTCCATTTCTGGGTAACACCAGGTGATGAGATTATAAATCATTATACTATTCAGGTGTTAGAAGAGTAACTACAAACAGTACTAAATGCCTTGCAAGGATGTTCTGTATGAGCAGATCGTGAATATGAGTCCTGGGATGAGCAAAAGGACAGTCTTTATGATTACAGCGGCAGCTCTTAGGTATCCAGTTGAGATTAAAGCAAGGGTGAGTGCAGTAGAACATCAGGATGATTCCAGCAAATTCGGACAGCGAGTGGAGCTACAGCAGTAGAACTGTGTCAGGATTTGGCACTAATATCACATCCGGCAGCAGGAGTACACATACAGCTTGACAGAGTACAGATTATTAGAGTTTGGATATCGGAGTCATAAGGAGAATGGAAGAACACTTTGCACTGACATACACATTTTTAAACACTTCTCTCATGGAATTGCCTTGTATGGACCAAAGCTCGAGATTCTTCTTTCAGGCAAGAAGGTTCAGACAAGGGCAACGACTTAGAAGGTACGGTGTGTTCACTGTTCTTCCAGAACTAAGATGGAGATCCTATCATATGTAAGCTAGCAGCTTCAGTGACTTTCAAGAAGGAATAACAGCTTCCACACTATTCCCATATAAAAATTGAATGTCTTGGAACACATTTTCCATGTTTAAGGATTGCAAAAGTAATGGCAATGAGTAAAGGCCTGAAAACAATTAGCTGGTTGATTGGAAAGTCTTCTGAGTACCCTCTGACATAGTGAATTTATTAAATCAATAAGATACCTATACATGCACCAAAATATGTGAGTTTAGCAGCTCACATGTACCAAAAGGTTCACTTCCTGCTGCCGGGTTGATTCACAGTCAAATCTCTTTCTCACTGCAACTGAACCGTGCTCAAGTTTGATCGGAGGATGCTCTTGGGTGCGCACCCGAGTGTGACTGCTGTGTTCTTGTCTGCCAAAAGACAAACACACCTGGGGTTCCAATCAAATGCACTAAACACTGCATATATGAAAGCACCAAGACATTTGCCAGAATTGTCCTCAACTGAAATATGTAATTTATTTTTTTTAACCAGTGTTTAGATGACTAATTTGAGTACTTGCAATCGCTTGGCACCGTAGCTCAATGACCTGTTTGAACAGTGCCTTTTTAAGTGGCAGATAAATGAGTATACCGTGGCCAAAACTCATTAAGGGAGCTCGTTTTTGCTAACCAGGTTTGAAAAAGCATCGCCGCAGGATATTTCGGTCTACAAAATGGTGACAGACAAATTAAGTGCAAAAAGGCCTGTTATAACAGTGCAGGAAAGTACAAAGAGGTTTTACAGGGGTTTTGTTTAAACAGCAAAACAGCATGGTATTGTTCTGAATTTGGTAAGGATTTAGTTTGAGATGGTCTGGAGATATAGTCATGGAAACAGTAGAAGACCTTTACCTTAGTGTATACTCTACCATATTTTTCATATGAAGTGGGCTGCTATTTGGACCCATGTATCAGAGCTGACGCGATTCCAGGATTGTAGTCAAAGAATGATGGATTTTTTTCATATCTGACTTGGCAGTGTGTAAGAAACCCCTGCAGATTTCGGGTTATGGAAATTCCCATTCCAGTGCCATCGTAAATTTGAGATAACATCACACACCGGAAGCCATGTGTTAATGTACCATACAGATCACATTTACACTTTGTACCATTGGTAATACCGCAGTACTTTGAATTCTGACATGGGGTTTGGCATTGGTGCTTGTGGGCTTTCGATTACCTTTGAAACGATTAGCCTGTGTGTGTTACATAATGGAAAGACATGTAGACAATGAGGTGCGGTTTGAAATCTCAGACTTTTTGTTCCAAACCAGATGAGAAACAAAACAACGCTAAAGGCTGAAACTCTCCCAATGTGGCCTTCTTGGATTCCCTAGATCATGTTGAGAAATTCCTGGGCCACATAGATGCATTACTCGAAACATAGCTCATTTAGAGGACCGAGGCAAGGCCTGGCTCCTCGTCCGCTCGTCCATTTTTAAGTCTCTTCTCGTTCTGTTCGCTTTTTTGCTCGCCTTCTCTCTCTCGATCTTCATTTTTCTCTTTCCTACTCTCTCTGGTATCTGGCCTGCTCTAAAAGCCAGAGCTGTCACTCTGTCAAAACGTCTTTCGCTTCCCAGAGCATCCCCCCACCCCCAAAGTCAGTCGGAATGGTTTTAATTTGGCCTTTCCCTCATTCCGTTTTATACTCACGGTGGTCTCCTGTGCTCAATTTTGTTCAAATCCATCAACACATTCCAGCAGGTTCTGTTATTTTACTGTCTGCAGAAACCTGTAGCTTCAACCACTTCCATGCTTTTCCAGTTCTTTTTCCTAAAAAGTTTTTACTCTCAATGGGCAACAACAAATTAAGCCTGGACTTTCATTTCTTCAGTTATCTCTTGTGAACAAACGTATTTACTTTCACACCTTTTATTAGGCATTTTACTCGTCTGTGCTCTAATGGCTTTGCCACTAGTCCTCAAGGCTCGGTTGAGAAATCCTCCAGGTTGCTGTCGCTGCTTGGCCGATAGTCTCGGTTCTGTTCCCCACCAAACACATATGGGATAAAATCTGTTACGGTGCTCTCGATTTTACAGCTGATTTACTGGAGGCATGCAAACACTGGCAGGCTTCAGGAAACACATGCCAAGAATATCATGCAGAGAAGGTCTGGGATTTAAATAAGTCCGTTCCCAACCTGTTAAAAGACAGTTTGATAGCGGAACATTCTTCCCTTTATATCATAAAACAATGCAAGGTTAGGAAATATATGTTAACATGTTATTTGCCTTTAAAATGTGTTGGACAGGAAGAAAACAGTGTAGTTTTCACTATTTATAACATTAGTCCTAAAGTATATTTTTTATGAACTTCATGGATGTTCCACAATGTTAAATGTAACTATAAACTGATAATAGTTCAACTGTAATCTTTGACAAATTACTGTGGTATAAGAGGAATAAAATGCGTTGGTACATCCTGTTATTAAAAACGAATCTACGTCATGGTGGTAACAGTAGTGCTGCATGATATTGGCCCACATCGCATCACTCTGTCGTTGATAATTTTCATATACTAGCACACCTACACAATACATTTGTCTACGAAGCTCTTAATGTTCACCAGGCATGTCTGCATTACTTTTTTCAATTTCATTGTCATTGTTAAAACCTGGGCTATGTAAACATTAAAGTAGAGTAAAATAGGAAATTGAAGTCTGTAAAACTGTAAAATTACTTTTGCGGTAGTAGTGAATCTTTCTAATGGGGGGGGGGTTGTCACACAAGTAAATTTTATGTGTTTTTCATTAAGAAAAAATTCCCTGGCTGAAAAATACTTTCATCTGCCCTCTGGCGTACATCAGGTCAAACCAGGAGACGTGAACGCAATAAAAGTCAACATTAAAGAGCAGCCTGTCGACAGGTTTTTGACAAACTGCTGGCCGTCCTTTGTTGGTTGAATGCTGATTGTTTTAGTTCTGTTCCTCCCTCGAGGACAAAATCTGTACTGGCTCTCTTTTACTTTACTGCAGATTTACTGCTCATGGCTGCAGAAGGCACGCAAACATCGCTAGGAATGGAGCACATCATAATTATATTGTTAGCAGTGTGCAGGGATGTAAATATGTATGTTTTTAGTTTGATAAAAATGACATAGTTTGATTCGCACCACACAAACTAGCAGTCTGAGATCACTCTGTGAACAGGCGATTGCTGAAAGACATACTAGGTGGTGGACAGAGGCTGATATTTACAGTATTTTAGCACAGTTGATACATCGGTTGCATTCATTTTCTCAATAACATTTATGGCATTTAGCAGACAACCTTATCCAGAGCGACTTACATTTTTTTATTCATTTCTGAATATACATCGGAGCACTTGAGGGTTAAGGGCATTGCTCAAGAGCCCAACAGTGGCAGCTTGGTAGTGTTGGGGTTTGAACTCAGGATCATGGACTTCCGATCAGTAGCCCAATGTCTTAACCACTGAGCTACCACTGCCCAATAACAATACAGCAGGTGATTTCAGCAATCAAACTGAAACATAATGATTACTGTAATAACTTTTAATGACATAAATGCAAAGGTGCCAATACTTTTGAACCCCTTTTACTTACTCACATTTTAAAAGAAAAATCTCTACTTTCTACTCAATACATTTTCAAATACTATATTCAGGGTTGCCAGGATCATTGTTTTTACACCAATTTAGGTTAGTTTTGATGAGGTTAGTGGAAAAAGAAAGTGCATGGGTGTTTTTATAAGGTAAAACTAGTCCAAAATTTTATATAAAGCATATAATTGAAATGAAATCTAATCCATTTCCGCAGACATAGGCTGTGGCAAACAAAGGGAAAGTGTAAGTGCATACCATGCATCTACAGTATGATCCATGCTGAAAAAAACACAAACAGTAGAAACCATCACAGAAATTCTAATGGTTTCCACTACAAATACCATTACAAACTAATTAAAACCATTACCATTACTGGTCCTTAATGGTATCCACTAGACATAACATGCCACCAATAGAAGGCAACAAATTACAAGTAGAGACCCACAGGGACCATCACTTTTTTAATTAAAACCAATACAGTTCCCATTACAACCATTAAAAGCATTATAAATTCTGTGAGGGTTTCCACTGTTTTTTTTCAGCAGGGGTGTACAGAATCATTTCAGCTGAACTATACAGATATTACAGTGATTCATGTGTGAAAGCTAGTTGCACTTTTACTTGACTAAAGAATTTCAGAATTTGTCGTTACATTCAGTTTAAACGTGTTATATATAGCGGAGTAGCACAGCTGACATAACTTTTATTACTTTTTTCCCTGCTAGGTAGTTAGCGAGCTAGCTAATTACAGCTTACTATTTCAGATACAACACTTGACTTGCTGTGTTTAAAGTGGAATTTAGATAGCCAATACTCCATCTATACATGACTAACATAACTTGATTAGGTTCCTCTGCTAGGTAGTTAGCAAGCTAGGTATTTAGTACAGCAACTAGTTAGCATAGAAGCAGTAACAGGAACAATAAAATACTTAATATTTCAGACTTTCTACGTCCAAATTAGATTTGGACAGCTGACACAAATACTTTATTCTGCTGGCTAGTTAGCATAACCGATGTGCATTTTTGCTAAGTGAATGAATGTGTGTGTTGGGCTGAGCATAACAGTAGCTGACAGAAAGGCTTTTTTTTGCCAACTTTATGGAAATTTGCTTACAATTTGCCAAACGATTTCAATAGACGTGCACAGTATGTGATAGCCCACATAATAAATTAGCATGTGTGTAGTAGAGGCTGTTCTTATTATTTTGGGGGATTTTTACAAATTCAGCAGAAACGTTCATCCATCAAGCGCTAGTTTATAAAACTAACATGAACAGTGAGGAATGTTGTCCAATGACTCTAGTGGGGTCACTCAAGCAGAGCTGTTAAGACTTTTTAATGTTTTTAGAGCATAAACATCTTTTTTCCCCCTAAATTCTACATTTTGATCAACAATTTTTAACATTACACAGTAGTTTGATGACATATGAGGCTCACTAGCCCAATATCACAAGGGAAATAAACCACACAAGTAAGAAGCTGTGGTAACAATAACGGAGTAAGATGGAAACTTAAACATTGGGCTATGGACACAAATTTGTTGTTTAATGTAATGAAATCTATAGGCTTAGCTTTTAGGTTTTGTTTTTTTAATAGATGATAAAATCTTTTATTTTTTAGCTATTGTTTTGGTTATGGTCTAATGCAAGGGTTACCAAACTAGGGGTCGAGACCCCACGTGGGGTCACTTGATATACAAATTGGGTCGCAAGGGAAACTCACAATCCTCTCTTTTGTTTCATTTATTTTATTTTATAAATACTACTCTAGACCATTTTTGAGCACTAACACTAACCCGGGTTTCCTATTACAGTAAGTGTTTGAATTTTTTAAAACCTCTCATGTCACCTTTAAAGCCACCGAAAGGTTTTGCATACCAGTATTCTGGATTTTAGATTACTAGTTAAACTTAAGGTCGGAGTTTTCGATTTGAGACGCAGATCATGACAACAATCACAACAACAGCAGAAAGTTTTAAAGAGAAACAGAGCTCATCAGTGTGTTTAACATTCTTGTGCATGAAATCGCTAAACATTTTTACAGTTTGACTGGGAAACATGACGGACAGGGATGTTTTGGCTCCGACATGCCGTTTAGTAAACATTGCTTTTAAATCTTCTGGATGTACCTAAGATACGCATGGAGTGTGTGAACAATGCCGCTTGCATTACTGCTGTTTCTGCAATAAAAAAAAAAAAGTAGCATGATCAAGGCTTGGGGTCACAGAAAATTCACAGAAAAAAAAGGTCCATTTGGAGTCGTTTGCCCAAAAAGTTTGGGAACCCCTGGTTTAATATAATAAAATCTATATGTTTAGCTTTTGTTTTGGTTGTTGATTAATGTAATAAAATCTATAGGTCTAGCTATCGTTTTATGAAATCTGTAGGCTTAGTTATCGTTATGGTCGTGCCCCTTTTTAGCCTTAATCCAGTGCTGGCCTTGCAGAAAGGCACACTCCTGAATAAATTCAGCTTGATGTATTCAAGGAGGATCTGCATAATGTCCTCTTCACCACAGGCATCTGCAGCGTTCCTGAAAGATGAGCTAGCAGGAACCCGGAGGTCTCTTTTGCAGATCTTCGCCACATCCATCATGCATCTCATCTGAGATAAGCCTCCTTTGCATGAGGTCTCTATCTCTCTCTCTTTTTTTTTTTCGCAGGACAGTTTTAGCGGTTTGGAAGCCGAAGACGTCCAGGAAACGAGTTCGTGACACACACGTGCTCATAAATAAACCTGAAATTGTGCCAGATTTTCTGTCACTGTCTCTCAGTCAAGGATAAGCTGGTAGAGGAAAGGCAGATCTTTAGAAATGGATCTTAAAATGTGCAGTCCAGTTGAATAAGCAAACGTGCACGTCTTCGTCTATGGAGGAATGCAGCTAATGTGAACTGGTGTGCTGAAGTAGCTACAAGTGCAGACATACCAAAGCATGAAGTGCTTTCTGTGAACCTCCAAATAACTTTGGAGTTACCCGAGGAGCAGGTCACTAAATAAATCACTTTCAAGTGTGTAAATGAAAGCTATAATTTAGGAGCCAAATGCTTCAGGGTGCAAGGGAACACTTAAGGTTTGCACTTTGCTAGTTTATGACACTGTTGTTAAAATATAGTAGTAATGTTACACTGGCTACTGGAGCTTTGAAGAATGGGTCTAGACCTTGGGCACTTTGAGATGAAGCTCTGTACTAAATGACAGTGCCTCAAAACCCTAACAAAATTAAGTCAAGAGGCTATTACACTTGACTTATGCTACAGGCTATTATCTACTGAATGTTTAGAGAAACTCTGATCTCAAAAACCACACAAAAAACCTGAAACTAGTACAAAAAAATCAGATGCAATGGAAAAGGGAGAGATATGTTTGGGTTTTTTTTCCAGCACAAGGTCACCATTGTGTGTACGCATTTCTAATGTGCACAATGTCCATTCCATAATCCACCTTTCTGTCTCCATCTTTCATATATCTTACAATAGAAATGGTTCTGCACATCATAGCCACACTGTCTGCACTTACACTGCCTTTGTTTGCGCAAAGTGATTCGATTTAATTCCACGTATTTTGGCGACAACAGAGTGCAAACTAGCCCACCCTGGCAACCCTGTCCTTAAGAGTTCAGAAAAAGATACTTTTGAACTAGCCCTTGTCCTCTTCTCGAGAAACTGGGAAAAGTGTTTTCCACACTAGATATCATGACAAATCATTTCATATCATGTCTAAAATAATAAATGTTCATGTCTGTAAGATTAATGAGGCAGCTAGTAGGAAAAGGCATTCGTCATCCACGTGTTTGTACAGTCTTGTGCATTTCCAATATCCAGTGCAGCAGAGGCCCAACAGGAAGTGATTCAAACACCTGTCGACTGAAAATAGTTCAAGTTCTTGTGCACACTATTAGTGTGCAAAAAAAAAAAAAGTAAACACATGAAGGTACTCGCAAAGTAAGAGGTATCTGAGTAGGTACCTAAATAAATAAGATAAATACGTAGATATTAGGTATTTATCACAGACTGTCCACCTTAAAGAAATAAAGTACGTCACAAGTGCAAGTCTAAAAGAGTAAACTGAGAGTTTCATAGATCTGCTTTATTTCGGTACAAAAGCGACCTCTTGTGGACGAAGTTCAAAAACGCCACTCAGCATATTTGTTTTCCTGGATGCTTACATTTATTTTACTGCTAAACAACATTACAAATGCACAGTATGGGATTTTTATTCTTTAAAACGCTCCATTCAAGTAAGCATCAGTCAAGTAAGTAAATCAGTCACGACAACACGTACCCTCTAAAAACAGAAGGTAGATCTTTGATAGCACCACTAGATCAGGAAAAACAAAAAACAACAATAAAATATAAAGACATTCTGCACCAAATAAAATGAATGTGAACTAGATACATTTGTTAGCTAATCCCTGACTTAAAATAAGTTACTAACTGAAGCTAAGATTGGAGTAAAATTGTAATGCTATGACATTAATTAAAACCAGCAAGAGACCTCAAATGGATTTTGGGGGGGTTCTTATTCAATCTTTCAAGGCATTTTGACAGCCTAAAATTACTGAGCCATTTGTCAAATACTGGTTAGTAGTAAAAGAAAAGAAAATGAATGGGCCAAAATGCTAGACGATATTTCCCAAACGTTGTTTGTTGTTGTTTTTTATTGAAAAAGCTCAAGAGAGTTTTACTTACCTTCTCTCAGATAGTACTTGAAAATATTTGTCTTTGAGCTTCTAATACTCTTCACTAAGGGTTTATATAATCACTGCATTTAACAGATAAGTTCCTAGCTAGCTCCTAGCTAGCTAGCTGACTGTTGATTTTACTTAGCAAGCTATATAGATAGCCAGGTTGTATCCTCAGTAGCCGTTGCTAAAATTTACCTGACTCCTTATTTTAGATTACTAACCAGTATACTGTTAACATACAAGTTGTTAAATGCACTAATATACACAGGGATACTTATCTGCTAGCCACCTAATGTTAAGCTAGCACACCACACAACTAGCATCAAGTCGAGATGCTAATCTGCTGCTTGCATCATAAAATACTCAACATTTCTTTTAATTTAGAAGATGTACAAACACTAAATATCAAGATTCTGTATTTATTAATTTTTCTGAGTATTATTAGAGCATTCATTGGTTGTTCCACATTATCAATTGTAATTATTTTCTGCCCTAATGTTTAGGTAAGTAAAACTCCTGAGATTTTCCAAGTACCCACATTCAGCAACGGTTCTTAGCACTGAGCACTCCGGAAATGAAATGTGATGGTTGCCACCAATGCTAGTAAAGGTTTCTGTTTTATTTCTCCAGAGAACTGCAGCTGTATGACATAATATCATAAAATATTGAATGATATTGAATGATGAAATAATATTAAGGCAGCAAACTGTTTGCAAATGCAATTCCCAAATCTGGCTCCTATTGATCTTCAGGAGTCCTTTCACGTTTATGCACGAGTCCATTAAGGCTAAAAAAAAAAAAAAAAAGTGCATCAGGATTCCCTTAAAAAATTTTTTAAAAATCAGCTGAATCACCAACACCAGCGGCAGATGGCAAATTCATTACGTTTGAGTTGTCGTTACCTCAAGTCACCTTGAAACAACTTGAGATTCATTATGGAATGGGTGTTGTGTTTCTGTTAATCCACTGTTCCTGTTCTGGATGTCCTGAGCCAGTAGTGTTGGAGTTTTGCGTTGCTGGACATGTAACAATAATCAGTAGATCAAATTGTACCACGATCTTGAGAAAAAAGAAATCTGTCCCAAGCATATGGACGAGGTCAGACATGAAGGATGATTGACAAACCGATTGTCAACTGATGAATGATATATATATATATAGATATATATATATATATATATATATAGATATATATATATATATATATATATATATATATATATATATATATATATATATATACACACATATAAAAGGTATGATAAAAGGTTAGTCATTATATCATAATTATCGTTACATGCCCAGCAATTTTTAGTGTATTTTATCATATAGGGTGATTTTTTTGGGGGGTGTTTCATCCCAACAGAGTGGCAATGCATCCAGGGAAGGAAACGTAGTGGTCCGAGCTCTCAGTGTCTCCGTTGTCTCATTTACATCTGTCCACCTTTTACCTGTGGGTCACCTGGTTGTTCAAAAGGCCAGGAAACAGCTCCTCTGTTTCACCGCTCACTGATCCACCTGTGAAAAGAGAAGACTGTCCTGAAGACTTTCCTGTGGTGGAAAACTTAAAGTTACAGCTTCAACTCTATTGATACTAAACCAACTCAAATGAATTGCCATCTGATTGTCTCACCTATATGGCAGTTGTACATCCATATGCGGTGACCGTCATAACGAGTCCTGCATTTCACAATGTTGTTGGTGTAATCAGACTCGGCCACCTCGTAGTTGGGATTAATAACGATCTGTAAAATAAGTTCAGAACTGAGGTTACGTTCCGATTACAGACATGTAGCAATAGTTCATTTTCACACCATTGATAATCATATAATATTTTAATAAGAGTATTTTTTATTTTTATTTTTTTATTTTTTTTTTAAAGTAGCTTAGTGTAAGTTAAAATAGTTAAACGTATTCCTCAGTCCTGCCCCAAACTTTCATCTGGAGAACAGAATTATGGCACTGCTTTCTCTGAGTAAGAGACAATTACTCAATTTTTCCTTCAAATTTATCCAGCATGTGAGAATAATAGGACAGACCAAAAAGGAAGGCTTGTGATCGTGATCTTGATTCATTTGTCAGTGCAGTGTGATTCAATTCTGCGGCATTTGTATTCTGGAAACCATTACATAAAACAGAGCAAAGCCATTCCCTCTTATTCACTTTGACCAATGAGCATACACCTTGTACCACATGACCTCACACATTAACCTGAAGCACAGCGAGTCTATAGAAGAAAAAAAGCTACCATAAGAACCATAACAAATGGGCAAGAATGCAACTAGAAATGCCAACATATACATCATTTTACTGTAAGAAAAAATATCTTATGATGGTTGATATGTTCAACAAACAATTAACCCCTTTAGATTATAAATCATGTTTTTAAATTAACAACAAAACTAAGATATTCAAATACATGATTGCAACAAATGTGAAACGCTGCTCACCTGGAACATATAATCCCCAGGTTTGACGTCGGTGATGTCCACCCACTGGCAGTCGATGTCATGTCTGTAAGTGTCCCAGCACCCCAGTGTGATGCCCTGCTCACCAAAGTTGGCGCATTCGTATTTCTTTTCAATGCCTGGTCAAAAGATAAGAGTTAATACAGCCTGCACACGCACGGCAGAAAATCTAATTCACCCCTGACCTCATATGTGGTCGAGGTCATCTATAAACTTGAACAAAGCTGAATGCTGTAACTTCATTGGGCGGCCATCTTGGTTAATCATTATCATTTTAGACAGAACGTACAAGGAAGCTAGAAGTTATGTGAGGAATAAAACTCTTGGGGGCGTGATGTTATAAGAAAACAATCAACAGTGGAGTAGAGTTAGTTTTCCACCCTGAAGTTGATTTTTTTCCCCCGGTAAAAGCACATACCGCAGTTTGCCAAACGAAGCAATCAGCAACACTAAATACTTGGCTCAGGTGTGTTAGGAGCTGAGAGAGCACAAAAATATGGACTGTGTGAATCATGTGAGGCTAACACTGTTTGACATTACAGACCAGCCGTTCACAAACCTTCATCGCACTCTGAGTCCTCGAGACAGAAGCTGGCTTTGTGTCCTTCTGCTACTTTTGAGCCGTTTAAGCTGAGCAGATCATAATAAGTGAAGACCTCCATGCTGTGGTAATGTCTGAAAAATGGGCAAGAAAAACAGCTAAGCCTCATGGCCATCTATACATTTATAATATGCAGTATATTTTCAAAATAGCTTTATATAATATGCAAAATATCTTTTTTTTTATATTGAAGATGATCAATATAAACTGTACTGATGGACAAAGTCCCAAATCCCTTTCCTATGCTTGGGGATTATCCTGAGGGCAAGGTGTGTGTGCACAGGATTGTAAAAATCTAAGTAAAGTATACCGGTAATGTCATCTTTTTCATTCACAATTCATTTTTATACTTCAACTTGTTATTCTGAAGAACTAAAATGAGCTAAAGGTATGAGTTTTAAAACTGATCCAAGCAAATGATCCATGGCATTTAAGAAATCGGAAGTGCTGTGATATAAAGCTAACTAAGGACCAGTGGTGTAGTACTCGAGACCGGACTTGGAAATATGAAAATATGGTCTTGTCATGGACTCAGGAGCATTTGGACTCTGTCTTGACTTGGACTCGGACTTATTCCCGAGACCAGTCAAGTCCCTTAAAAAAAGCCTACTAATCATTATCATCATTATTATTATTATTAATTTATTTTCACTACATTTATTTCACTAAATTGACAACTTGATTGACATCCAGTATTAACCAATGACTGATTATTTTCTTTTGACCCACGACAGTGTTGTAGAACTTGAGACCGGACTCGCTCTCTCGAGACGAAGTCCAAGACCATATTTTCATGGTCTTGTACTTGTTATAGACTCGGGAGCATTTCGACTTGGTCTTGACTCGAACTCTACCCTCTTCTGGTCTCTTCCTTGACTCGGACTCAACCTACTTGGACTCGGATAGGTCTTGGCCTGGACTTGGACTCGGATGAGCTGGTCTCAACTACAACATGGTGAAGGACAGCTAACTCACAACCACAGCCATCTATAACTGGGAGTCAAGATAGCAAAACTGGTTGTGCTGTCTGGGTGGGATGGGCGTACTCTCTCTCTCTCCCCCTTGTCAGTCACGGTGACAGTAACCAATCGTGGGTATCTATGAGTTCATGTATTTGGAAAAGGGCAGATAGGACTTTCTTCAGATGGTGTTATGCTGCCCTCTGATGCAGCATGAGCAGCAGTTTGAAAAGATCTGGTTGGCTGGCTTCATATGTCTCAAAAGAATCATGTGTTAGGTTGGTAGCTTATTGGTGTGAGGGAACTAGCAAGACCAAATTTGCAGAAATTGACTGACCTGTGACAGTCGTGCCAGACCCATGTTTCTCTGCTGGCTTTGGGTTTGAAGTCGGACTGGCCGTTGTTGTGGATCTGGGAGGAGAAGCGCAGCAGGCGTCGGTATGAGTTGGCCGGAGTCGAGCTGGACGTGGAGGCCAGGCAGTTCTCCTCATACGCACACTGCAGCATGAACATGGGCCGGTCCTCTATGTACGTGGTCTGCTCCACCACCTGCGGGTTCAGCACCAGGTCCGGAGCAGCTGCACCGAGATGTGCAGGGGGGGGAAAAAACATTAAACATACCTTCATTTTTTAATGAAATTATGGAACGTGCAATGCATTATGGGTGATCTTACTCTCGGAGCAGGAGACCCCGGCAGCATAGCGCGCTCCTCCTCTGGGGCAGTTCACGTGCTCTCCATGATGCAAACAGTGAGACAGAGACATCTCAGTACCAGCACAGCGCACGCCGCTCATCACTACACCATCAGCGCTCACCGCACCGGGCCAGTGCCACGTCTCCTACACACACACACACACACACTTGTGTCATTTACATTTTATTCTGATGTCATATTGTGATAATGATGACGATACATAAATATGCATAAAAATATCCAAAAATACACTGAAATATCTTCACTTTCATAAACATTTAAAATAATTATACAGTTCTATTTAAATTTTTTTCCCATTTCATTATATTAAATGGAGTCTTATTTAATTTAGAATTTGAGACTAGATTTATGTTCTCTTTGACATCCTGTAGGGGGCGTGAGTAAAAGTTTTCACCCAATCCTGTTATCATTTTTTTTATAAGTTTGTTTTGTTCTGAGTATTTGGGCCACAGGCCTTGGTTCAAGATACCTGAGACGGTTTGGTCAGCCTGACCAGAAACCATCATGGCCGCCTGAGGCGCAGGAGATTCTGAGCACGTTTATTATTAATTAATTATACGATATAAATAATAATTATTTTCAGTCAAACAATAATATAAACTCATAATATTTGCTTATGAACATTGTCTTTACATGCTGATGAAGAAAAAAATAGTTCACATGTTTTTCTTCCTCTAATGTGGCAACGTATCTCAGGGAACAAAATTACTAGCTAAATAACATTATGAGCAACATGTGAAATATTTTAACTATAATAAAGCTGAAAGTCTACACTTCAGTCACACCTTGATTGCTTCATTTCAGATCCACTATGGTGGTGTACAGAGGCAAAGGTATGAAAATTGTGTCACTGTCCAAATACTTATGGACCTGACTTTATATAATTTACTGTACATCTATACAAATTCTTGGCCACTCATTTAATGCTAAGGCTCAAATCAACACATTTTTTATTTTTTGTGTTTTTACTAAAAGAGAGCAAAAGTTTACCAAAATCACCTGTTTAATAAATTAAACTAAAAAGAGGGTATAAAGAACGACTTATAGGATGTTTAATGGGGCACAAAAAATTCACTTTTCTTTTACACATATGTGTAATTTAGCCACTAGAGGGAGCTATGTGTCTGCTTTACATGTTAGAAACATCACTGGCCTACACGAAACTGCTGATTAGGTATATCATTTTTGTCATGAACATTGCTATATTTAATTACTTTAATTCCTAAAATAAAAAAAAATTAAAAAATAACCCTAACCCTATTGTACTGCATCATATCAGATCAGCTTTAACTGCATCTTTACTGAATTAGGTAATTAATCCATGTGGGAACGTTTGGTATGAAACTTACCCGCACACACACAAGCAGGACACAAACAAAATTAGCTGCAGGTCATTTTAAAGCTCATTATCTGTGTAGATGTGTTCCAGATGTAACCAGATGTTTGTATGAAAGTGAGGGCTGGATCATGCTGCCAACACTAAGCACAAGATGGCCATAACTGTCACAAATGAAATGTGGCTTTTAAATCAAATGATTAAAGGGAACACATATGTTTGTGTCCTGCTTGTGTGTGTGCGGGTAAGTTTCATACCAAACGTTCCCACATGGATAGGAATATCTGACCTTGTCCATGGCATTTAGCTGATCCCCAAGAGAGAAAACTGCTTATTCTATGCCATTAGGATGATATAATCTTCTTATTATAGTAAATTATTCCTTATATTTCATGTGCTTGAAACAATTGGAGACTGGTTTGCATCATTATGATTAAGTAGGCTTTTCATTTTTAACAAATAGGTTTTCTTATTAACAAACATTTGTGATGGGATTCCCGACTGTGAGGTAATCGTACCTGGAAGGCGTGGCTGGCGAAGCCGAGGCCGAGTTGCCTGCACACTACCATGGCCTCCATGGTGTTCCAGCCGTCTCCACACACCGTGCCCCACACCAGAGAGCCGTTTCGCTCCATCAGCACCTCGACGCGGCCCTCGAACGGGTTACGGCCTCCGCTCAGACGCAGCTGTGTGGGAACAAATGGTATTTCGTAATTATTTCGAACGTACATACAAAACGGTGTGTTGGAAGATAACAAGTGTAGGTTGGTAGATTTCCAGAAATGGTATACAGATATGTGCTCCATTTTAATCAAGCCTGAATGTGTAGGTGTATTTAAGGTGCTCACACGCTGCTGGAAGCCCATAGCAGGAACGTTGCAGCGGACTCCGGCGTCCTCCTCATGGTTGCATCCCTCTGAGTCTTTATCCATGTTAAAGACACATTCTGTGACAGATTTCTCAAACCCGGAGCACTGCACCTCATTCATGTGGACCGGGCCCATTCCTGTAACACACACACACATACTTATTTTTTCAGTTGGATAATGAAGAATAATTAAATCATCAAAAAACATACCGAAATCTATACCGAAAAAACATTTCTTAAACAAGATCATTCTTCACTAATCAAATTTATTTCTTGTTATTGCTTACATTGCAGCAGCTATAAACATTTCCTCATTCCCTCACAGCCTCTCCTTATTTCTCCTCTTGAAGTTAATTTGTTAAATCTCTCAAAAAATTTGACAACTTGACATGTTACCTTAAAGCTCCGTCTTAAAGTTACAGCTTTACCACGGTCTCTTACAAAGCACTGACACTGGAGACTCCTTCCATTAATGTTACATAAACGTTCCTTAAGGAAACTTTTTTCAACAACTATACATTTTCTTTGTTAAATGACAACGCACTGTTTAGTCCATTGCTCATTAGCTTCTATACAAGTCGTTACTACAGAAATAATAATGTATTAGAGTATTATGAGTGTGTTAATATAAGTCTGTGACTGTCAGAGCTGCTGTTATAGAAATTTACCCAACACTTTCTGATCAATCAGAGTCGAGAATTTAACAGCACTGTGCTTCATCAAGTGTAATTAGTAAAGATTCCAGTAGAATTAGTCTAATTAAAGTAGATCATCGTTGCCAACCTTGACCCAGTTGACCTCCAGACAACGCTTCCTTGGCGGTTCCAAAGCCGAGCTCTCGACACACCACGGTGGCAGCCACCAGGTTCCAGCGATCGTCGCAAATGGTGCCCCACTCGCCATTTTTCAGCACCTCCACCCGACCCTCACCAACCACCGCGCCTCCTTTCAGACGCACCAACGGCTGCTGCAATACAGAATGAAATACTTATCCAGTGGTTACCTTCAACCCAGGGTAGATCTTTGGAGTTTATAGCCTTAACTTAAGGCTTAACTTAAGTTAGCTTAACTTAAGGGGTTTAAAATATATCTATCTGCTGTAATCTAACAAATTTGATGTAAAATCTAAAGAGATGGGTCAATAGGACATCGTAAAGCGACCGCAGAGCTCGGGAACGTGACAGGCTGCCGTCCTGACATCTGGAAGCGCACTGTTTGGTCAGTGAAATCATCCTTTTGGGAAAAAGTCCTGCGTGAGCAAAATTTGAGAGTGATCGAATGCCATCCCTTATGTTAATGTCGGCGTAATCATAGAGGTTCGTCTGAAATTGCAGGGTTGGGAACGGAGCCTTCATGTATAGACTTGAAATAAATGTCCATCTTAAAATACATGTAAATGATACACTGACGGTACTGCAATGCTGAGTTTGTGTTCTGAATGAAAAGCCTTTGGTTTGGGAGAAAGTTGGAAGTTTTGAGGAAGCTGTAGAGGACAGCGGAAGGTAAAATGTCTCGTGTTAAATCATATAGCTCTTCTATGTTCCTACTCATAATGCTCAGGAGCAGTACATAGTTTCAGGGCTAGAATCCAATAGTTCATATCTGAACTTTCCAAATAGCCCAATATCACAAAGTTCTGAAAAGTAACTAGAAAAGACATTTCTTTATTAATAACTCATGTTTTTGAAGCTGAAATCACCAGCAGTCACTGTGTGTGTGTGTTGGATCATGTTCATGTGCATTTTACCCACAGGTACATTTCCAGCTGAATATTTTGCTAGTTTAATCGAATTACCATTAAAAGCCACTGTGAGGGAAATGAACCAACACAGTGAAAAAATAATAAACACACCAGTCAAACACAGTCATGGAGAGACTGAAACACACTCACAATGCCACCAACAACATTAATACGTCTCTTCATTTTCTTTCAGTGCATAATCCTTAAGTGTGTCTTTAAATCTTCGGTGACTCAAGTTTTCACGAACACAAATTCCACTTCAAGTGAGTGAAGACTTAATCCGAAAACCTGAAATTGAACTGTACATATGAAGAGATCTGAAACCCACCTCATGTCTGAAGGCTTTCCTGTAGCCAGATAAGGGGGTTGGAGCGAAGGCTCTGCCTGGCACGCAGCTCACCACCACGGGGATGCCATGGCCACACGTGTTGTTGGCCGACAGCGAACGTCCCAGGTTACAGCTTGAGAGGTGGGCTTCGTTTCCTGTGCAGTTCACAGAGTAATCCCAGTACGAGGGCGGCTTCCTGCGCGCAAACATCCTGAAGAGAGAAAATGAATCATCATCATCATCATCGTTATTAAAAGTAAAAAATCACTTATCATCCCCATTTCACTAGAAACCACAGGCCAACTGAATTGAAGTTTGGAGATCACAGAACAGTCTTATATGGACCATGCTGAATAATAAAACTGCCTTTGTCTTCCAAGCTCAGATAATTGACTTCAGATGAATCAGACTGTTTTACTGGGGAGTGATATGAACTTGAGAACATGCGAGCATGAGAACATCAGCCAGACTTGTATGTGTGAGTCTCATGCCTCTGGTTATTTTTCTGGTCTGTTGGATGCAGATCCATGACAGCCAAGTCTGTTTTTGCTAAACGACATGGAATTACTAACTAAAATACAACGATGAGGTGCATGTTCCAAAGAGACTTCAATGACACTTACATAGACCTCATGTCAACTCAATTCAATGTCAGGTACATGGCACTTTTACTAATAGACAGTCACAAGGCAGCTTTACAGAAATCCAGATGTAGATTTAGATCCCCACTGAACAAGTCAGTACTATGTGTGTTGAAAAGATGACTAGTATGAGTAAGTTGTAAATAACTGGGATGAGCAGAGGATTTTTTGATTCTTTATGATTCTAGCAGCAGGTTGTTTTGTTTTATTTTTCAGAGAATTGCACTGGCTTTTGGTTCTTTTTCTGGTCTAGGACACCAGACATGATGTGATAGAAACATTGATTCAGGAAGCTGTACAATCTCCAATATCAACCATACTGCCAGTTCTGAAAATTTTTTGCTTAAATGTTCACAGATGTGCACTGTTCCTTTTTTTTTCCTCAGTCAGTTATTCTGGTCCATCAAAGCCTGACAGAAGCAGCTATTCCTCTTATGCAATATCAACCATGCCAAGCCTTCAAACAAGCATTTCTTCTTTCGCTTTCACTGATTCACTGAAATGCAAGGATTTGGAAAACTGTACAGTCTGAAATGTCAGCCATGCCACCATATTCTTCCATGTAAATGCTTTTAAATGTACAGTTTTTTCCCTTCTTTCTGGTCAATTGGTGCCAGATGCAGGTGACTATTCCTGATAAACCACATGGACCAAAAACACTACGATGCAAAAGCAGATCTCAAAATATATATAATCTGCAAATCTCCATGCTTTAAACATGGACAGAAGTGCATTGATGTTTAGTCATTTTGTGGTCCATTGAAGCCAAATGTTCCTCCAAACACGAGTGTTTAATAAGAGAACATTCTGTCTCATGCGCTGAGGTGTTGCAAGAGGCACGACTCAGGCCACATTTGTTTCTCATTTAGCCCCTAAGCACAGGAATGTCCTGCGCTGGATGACGTCCAAAGCAGTCTGTGTCAAAAACAAACTCAACGTGGACATCGACTTACTTACACACACTAAAATACTGGCAGAACAAGTCACTTCTCCAGCCCACTGATCTTCGATTAAGATGGAAAAATAACTCTGTTCAGTAAACACAACCTACAGCGACCAAAAAAAGACCCTTTGGTGAATGTTTAATATTTTAGCTAGCAATCCACAAAGGATTCTCACTGAAGGTTAATGCTAACACTAGGCATCTGATCTCACAGTATCTTAAATGCATGATTATTTACTGGCAAGCTGTTTTAGAGCAGGTTTCCACATGGTCCTTAATGAATGCTCAGAGATTTATGAGACATTGGGCAGCCATGTATCATGGAATGTACCAGAAACAGCCTTTTATAATTCCTTTCCAAGTAACATTAAATTAAAAACAATAGTTCTAAGCAGGGCTGACATCCAAAGATCCATGGCTTTTCTTCCAATTGAGCTGGGCAAACTAAATCGACTCATCTGAGACGATCCTTCCTGGTAAGTTGCATGAGGAGGTCAGCGATTTGTGCATGCGGTTAAGACATAGCCAGTATTTTCCAAAGGACTGAACGGAAAAGCGGCTTGTGCTTATTAAAATGAGGAAAGAGTCTTCTGTTTGACTCGTGCTTTACAGTGGAGTCAATGGATGAATACATTTGTTTAGTATTTATGCATCTAGCTCAATTATGTACAATGAATATAATTTTGGTGGCCAACATCAATAGTCAGTATAGTGAAAGTCTGTTACAACACCACCAAAAACCTCCACTGTAGGATGGTGATGCGAATACTGTGGAATGATAAATATTTTGTGATGAAGACTGTGGAATGGTGATAGGAATGTTATAGAATGACTGTAAAGATTGTGGAATGTGATGGAAACATTGTAGAATGGCGATAAGAGAGATTGTCAAATGGTGTTTGGTGAGATTGTGGATTGATGATAGAAATCATGGACTGGTGATGGAGACATTGTGGAAAGATATTGGAGAGCTGGGATGGTGACAGGATTGTGGAATGGTGATGGAGATTGAGGAATCTTGATGGAGAGCATGTGGAACGGTAATGGAGACATTGTGGAATAAGGATGGAGCATTGTGAAAGGCAGATGGAGTGTGGAATGGTGATGGAAAGACTGTGGAATGGTGATGGAAAGATTGTGGAATGGTGATGGAAAGATTGTGGAATGGTGATGGAAAGATTGTGGAATGGTCAAGGATATATTGTGGAATGGTGATGGAAAGATTGTGGAATGGTGATGGAGAGATTGTGGAATGTCTCTTCAGGAGCACTGTATGATCTGCTGGTATGAGAATATTTGAAAACAGTGTTGAAGTCTATTGAAAAAGCAGATCACACTGACTTGTAGATGCGTGTGTTGTATTTCTTCTCAGCAGGGAAGCCAAACATGCCGCAGATCACCCTGCTGTTCATGGGACTCCACTCCTCATCGCAGATCTGCTTCCATTTGCCGCCATCTTTGACCTCCACGTAACCCTCAGTTACAGGGATTCGCTTCCTGTAGGTGGACAGAATCGGCTTGATGCGTACATCCTCCACCTGGATCGTCAAATGCTGAAAAGAGAAAAATAAAACTGTTAAATTTGCCAATAATAAACTATAGACAATGCTGGCCAGTAGTCATATGCATCTGCAATCATGCAAATAGGCACCCACTAGCATTAAGTGTTGTCCACATTAACTTGAAATACTTTAGAAAATGTGGAGAAATTCATTTATTAGTCAAGATAGTTTCCTACAGAACAAAATTATCCCTGTCACCAAAACATTTCCCAATTAACGTCAGTGCTGTGCAAACTCCTGTTACTGCCAGTTTATTGCAGAATTTTAGGATTCATTATGCTGAAACAAGCCACTGGTAGCAGCACTCCTCCTCATCTGAGGCAAAGCCAACAATGCGAACCATTTAGCAGATTACATTTCATAGCAATGCACATTAGGAATGTGAGGAGATAGAAAATGGAGGTGGGGAGGAACGGCCTGGAGGCTAATACTACGTTTACAGCTCAGTAACCCGAAATATGTTGAAATGTAAATAGCAGTGTTTCATTTATGCTGTTCTTTTTAAACTCCTCTTTACAATACCAGGTTGTTCTTTCAGGGCCGTTTGAGGGGAAATTTTGACCCCTGATTCTACTCGGATTCCCACGTACTCAACTGCTAACCGCAAATAATGGAGGCTAATCCTTTGGGAATAGATAATGTCACTACACCTACAGTAGCTATGACACCTGTATATACATTGTTAGCTGCTCAGTGTTCAGTTAATAAATTGGATGAGATGGCTAACGAAAATGAAAGCTAATGGGCAATACAAGCTAATGTTGGGATGCTTCACTTCTATGTCAGCTTAGGGAAAAACAAGCGGGTGATAAATAAATATCATTTAATGGAGCAGCTAGGATTAAAGCTAGGCGGTACTACTGATATCTACTTGTAAGCCACACTGTTACCAAACCACAGCATCTTATACAGTAAATGTACTAGTGGGAAGCAATTCTAACTAGAATGGAAACTAATGGAATTGAAAGAATGGAAGCTAACTTTCTGTAAAACGATATCAACCGCACCTCGGTATGAGAAGGCCAGTGAGTTTATTTGCATTCCTTTGTCTATGGCTGTGTTTGAGAAGTTTGGGAGACTCCGCAATTAGCTGTGCTCAGCAGAAAAAAAAGGCCTTAAGCCTCCCACAGCTTGACCTCGACACACACACACACACACACACACACACACACACACACACACACACACACACACACACACACACACACACACACACAACACGCCCATCTGGAACAAGTATAATGGCTTTCCTGTAGCTTAGCTAAGTTTTTCCTTACCACAGCAGCTGAAATGAACATGTCACACTCTGCTGAGGGAGACGGCAAATGGGAAGCTAAATAATCGAAAATCCAAAGCTGTGAGGAAACCTGCCGAGCCACGAGAGCATCCTTTCTGCTTATTAACTCTGGTTTACCACATGACACATTAATATGAGTTATACCACAGTGATGTTGAGTACTTGATTCTGACTGCTCAGAAGGTGTTGATTCATTGTCGATAACAGCAGCTCTGACAGTAGTGAAGCTGCAAATCACAGGTTTAAAATGAACACACTTGTTCTAATTCATTATCGTTTCTATAGTAACAACTTACGCAAGAACTTGTAAAAAAAACATTGTGTTGCTATTTAACTGTACAATCACTCATATGGTGGGGTTTTCTGTGAGGAGATGTTTGTTTAACATTTATGGAAGGAGTCTCCAGTATCAGTGTTTTGTAACAGTCACAAACCGGAAGTGTTTTATTCCTTACACAGAATGCAGGGATTCTTGGAAGGTTCTTAATAATCAGGATAATACATGAGTCATGGCTTACAATTACTGCATAATAACACATAAGAAACTGGATTATATTATGTTTTTTGGCATTATGATACTATAAATCCTAAAAAGTTTCACTTGTGCAGTTATATCCAGTGAGTACAAAAACGTTTTATCGTTTATCCTTGCCAGATGTGGCCAGAGTGAAAAACTTTGCTAAATCTATTGAAGATGCAGCAAAGACAATCATTATGTTACACAATTGGCTTAATATGGACCCATGTACTGTATACTCATGGACAATGTCGATGTAAGTTAGGTAGACCCAATAACCGACGTCCATGGACATCTGTGTGTAAAATGGTACTTCGGTCACGATGTTAAGACTGCAGGAAATCATTAAAGAGCTACAGTAGTTATAAATTTTGGTTAACTCTTGGAAACATGCTTCTTGAAGGCCTGTGATCTGCCATAATACTCCCAGACTCCTCAGCAGGAACATCGGAGATTGATTAGTATACAGTACAATCTACTATAGCATCCAATAGGATGCTGATCAATATCAGCATTTTTTTTTTTTAAACCAAGACTAAATACTATCTATCTGAAGTAAGACACCTAAAAAAAACAGTTTTTTTTTTTTTTTTTTTTGCAAGGCCTCTCATCTCAAATTTCAGACACAGCTATATTTTTGTCTGGCACATGAGCAAACTTTTCCAAAAAAAAAACCCAAACTTGACTCTGTGGTAAATAACCAAAGGGTAAAATATAGGATCTGTTTTAGTGCAGTGGCAAGAAACACATCTTCCTCACAGTGCTGTTTTTAGTAAAACTTCCATGTTAGCTTCCATATTTGGTCAAACACTAGTTGATTTGTAATATACATTTATATGGTGTACCCTATATACTGGTCTATCGACCTATCTAGCTATCTTTGAAAGCAAAAACAGAGAAAAATAGAAACAACCATACACGACATGATAGCAATATGCATTGCATTTTACTTTAATGTGTGTTACCTAGGGCTGAGCAATATGACAACGTATTATCAACATCATGGAACATTGGGTGCGTCTCAATCAGCTCCCTAGGTGGTGAATCAGTATATTGTGCACACGAGTTTGGACACCGATGACTCAATTTCTGGGGACATGACTACGTACTCGCATTGTAAAACATCACCACTGGCATTTACCAACAACAGGCAGGATATCATATCTTTCTGACATTATATGTCATATAAATGTGTTCACCTAATCACAAGTGTTTCTGTCATGGTACTTCAAGCAGGATCGTAGGCTAGCTTGTGTTACGTTACCGGAAGGAGGGAAGCAGGATGCACTCGCAGGGGAAATTGGCAGTTTATTAGGAACATAAAGGAATATTCAAATGTAAAGGAACATATATCTATCAGGGGGAAAGGCAACGCACCGGCAGGGTCAAAAAAAAGGAAAATAGTCAAACCAAAAATCCACAGAGGGTTCAGGCATAAATCCACAAATAAACAAGGCAATGATCCACAAAAATGACAGGGCAGTAATTACAAAAAAAAAGGCAAGGCGATAATCCAAAAACTCACAAGGCATTAATCCACAAACTGACACCGCAGTAATCCCACATAGGCAAGGCATATCCAATACATCACAAGGCAATGATCCAAAATCCAGAGAACGCGAGGAAAACAAAAAAACATAGAGGAATTTACAATTCCTTATCTTTACTGCGCGAGATTCACTTGTATTCATCTATATAATACTCCACGAGGAAGCGGCCACAAAAAGGGGTTTAAATAACAAGGGTAATCAAACGCAAACAAGATAAAACACAAAACACCAGAAAACAATAATCAAACAATAAACGGGAAACCAATGACAGAACAAGGGCGGATACAGGACATGAACCAAAATAAACGGACCAATAAGGAAGCGGGGGCAGAGACATGACGTAAACCAAAAACAAACGAGCACATGGCAAAGTAAACAAAACTAGAGTTCATGAATGCACAGTCCGGAGGGGTTTTATGAATAACGCTCGCGCTACTCTTCCTCGTAGCGCGAAGCGTGGAATGTGAAAGTGCGCTACTCGCTAGCCTCTGCTAGCATCGTAGCGAGAGGGAAATTCTAACACTTAAAAGTCATTAGACTCAAACAAACCGTATATAGAACGTCAAATAAAGATAAAAAGCAATCATTTGAGAGCTACAACAACGATAACAAACTACATTTGTAGACGAAGTTGGCTGAGAGTTTGTCCGCTATTTTTTTTTTTCGAGCTGAGAGGCTTCAGAAAATATGACGTCATTTCCTGTAAGGGAACATAGTGAGCATCGATGCTCCCTGGTTTTTGCAGTGCATTGTGGGATTAGTGTGCTGGAAGGATTTTGCGATTGAGACTCTTAAAAATGGCCGACTCCCTGATCAGTGCCCTGACTACTGAACTAGGGAGCTGGTTGAGACGCACCCATTACATCACAATATACTTTTCAACACTTAGGTACAGTATAGCAGAAGCTACAGCTGACTTGAACTTGGTCCTGAATCTTTAAAATTGTAAAATGGAGACAAATGAACAACCATGTAAATAAATGCTTTTCCTCATTTTCAGTGTTAAATAATTGATATTTTTGTAAATAAATAAAAGTATAATCAAACTCAATTTTTCACAACTGTTTTGCTGGCATTCTATCATTATACATACTGAGAAATTGTATGGTAGAAATGTTTTCAACGATTAACTGCTGTTTAGTCTAGTTAGTTATGTTTTCGGGCAACCAAAAAAAACAAAAAAAACAAAAAAAAAAAAACATGGGACTGGTCAGCATGGGTGAGTGAGCTAATGAACTTTTGATTTGTCTACTCCAAGATTAGATTGTAGACAGATCAGGTAGAGAGGCTCTATATGTCAAACACTGTACCGGATCTCAGGCAATGCATACAGTGCGTTTACAGTGAGAAGAAAGCTCACATCCACAGGGAAAAAAAACCCAAAACACTCCTATTTTTACCATGTTTACAGCTGATGGACTTTCCGTACGCGTCCCAGCATATTATTAACATGAGGGGAGAGAGTTTGCAGATGATGAGAATGCACATGGATACCAGGTGTAACGTGGGCAAGATCGGACCATTCATTATCCTGGTACTGATATTCAGATTCAGATAAAGACTGCGCGTTAAGGCAAGAGGTAAATGCGGTCCAAAAGACACTCGAACAAAGCATGGAATTTGCTAGTAAGCTAGTAATAGAGTGCCTGTGTAATCGAGTGACCGTGTGTGTGTGTGTGTGTGTGTGTGTGGAATGATTTCAATTTAAGCATGCAGTCAAAACATTGAAACTTTCCAAAACAAGAAAAAGCCATGCACAGTTCTTCTGTAATGCTGTTTGTGATTTCCGAGGTAAAAAAAAAAAAAAAAGAAGGGTAAACTGCTGAAATTGGCTAGTCTCAATAGGCTCATAAACACACACACACACACACACACATACACACACACACACACATACACATCAGACGCTATTTGCTGCTTGATTTCCTGTCATTTTTAAGCTCACGTTAAAAAGGAGGTAGCATCAGTTACAACCTATTACCAGGGAAAAAAAGTAAATTTCCTAAACACATGCGGCTTGTTTCAGCAGATGGAGATGTGTTTGTATGTGTGTGTCTGGGGGTTGTTCAACAGCTGGAAGATCTATTTGTAAGAACATGTCTGTCTTTTTTTTTTTTTTTTCAGAAAGAAGTAAAGCCCCTTTAGGCTCATCGGTCTGGAGAAGGAGACAGAGGCACAAGCGGTGAACCTGTTTCCTCGGCACAGCAAAAAAACAGTAGAGGAATGAGAGAGAGAAAAAAAATGAAGGGTATGATGGAAGGCATGTGTATGTCCAGTCCAGAGAGTGAGAGAGACACGGACAGAACAAAAACAGAGACGGTAAGAGTCGAGGGTGTCAGGTCTGATACTTTATATTCCTAAAAAGCAACATGATTGCCAAAGTTTGTAAGAACTGGGTGGAATTTCATAAGATCTTGTAGCAATGCCATAAGAAAAGCTATGAGAGAGTGGTGTACAGCGGTGTTGCCAACACTTTTCAAGGTAATACAGAAGAAACAGAAAATTACTACTGACCAGAGTAAAGTCCAAAAGTGACAAGTTACAAGAGTAAAAGTGACAAGGGAAGTAAAGTGATGAGTGAATCTCCAAATTACCGTGTACTGAAATACAAGCCTGCCTCTCGCAGCTTCAGACTATGTTGAAAAGTGCAGGACAGTGCAAAAATTCCGAAGTGACCATAGTACAGTGAAAGAAAAACAAAACAAAAAAAACAAAAAAAAAACACCCTTACCCAGACTCAGTACTCAGCTCAATGCAGAATGTAGAGTCTGATATAACAGATTTGCTTATTCTTTGAGTTGTATCAGATAAGAATAAGAATTCATCTTTGGTCACAACACCAAAAAACAAACAATTCATGTATTTATAAAATACTATAATTTCTATCAAGAATGCAGACAAAATGAAGCAGTGTTAGTCAGGAGTTGGGGACATGAAAGAAACGGTTACAGATGGAATAACTTGCTTTAAGTACTAGAAAAATCACAGAGAATGGAGTTTAAAATCAAGAACAAAGAAGTGCACAGGTGGGACAAACAATGGTGATCAGTGATTGGTCACTGGGAGCAGTGGTGATCAGTGATTGCTTGTTGGGAGCAATGGTGATCAGTGATTGGTCTTTGAGAACAGTGGTGATCAGTGATTGGTCATTGGGAGCGATAGTGTTCAGTGATTGGTCACTGGGAGCAATGGTGATCAGTGATTGGTCATTAAGGACAATGGTGATCAGTGATTGGTCATTGGGAGCAATGGTGATCAGTGATTGGTCATTGGAAACAATGGTGATCAGTCATTGATTATTGGGAACATAGGCTCACGCAACTCAGTTAAGCTTTACACACTGGTGGTGAGGGACCGAATCTGGTCTCTCAACTCTTATAAACAGCAGTGAGCTGGAGAGCCATGTCAAGTGCATAACAATCACTAAGGACTGCTCAAAAGGTTGTTAGACTTGTTGCTAGGTTCTAGGGGTATAAAACGTTTACTTATTCTAGCACCAGTTGGAGGAAGAATTACTAACCCTATCCCTTTCCTTAACTACACCCCTTGCCTTAACCTGTCTGCAGCTTTTTATAAATCTGTAATATATGTTATGTTAAAACCATGAACCTAGAAACTTATGGATTTTACCTTTTTCCCCCTAATATATATATATATATATATATATATATATATATATATATATATATATATATATATATATATATATATATATATATATATATATATATATATATATATATATATATGTATTAGGGGGAAAAAGGTAAAATCCATAAGTTTCTAGGTTCATGGTTTTAGTTTGCCCATTTGTGGGAGCCAATGAGGGTTTTTGAGCTTCTTTTACAGAAAAGCTTCCAGGTAGAAAGTCCTTAAAAAGCTAGACCCATCCAAAGAAACATCCAAAGAACCCTTAGGGCACCATTTTCTCTGAGAGTGACGCTTCAAAGGTTTCTAGAGTGAAGATATTTAACATTTGACAATCAAGTTAATTTACAAATAATGCTGACTGAAACGTTTTAGCTGAAATGAGAGCCTGCATATGGTCTAGATGCCACGTTGGACCGTTTGACTGCTTATTTTATCTGGCATGTCTGGACCGTTTCGAGGTGTGTAATACAGTGAAAGGCATGTTGAGTGCCGTCTCTTGATACACCATGTTTCACATGCCCTAGCGTAATGAATGAGCTGTACCACATTTTGAGGAATACAGATTTTGCAGTGACCATAGCAATGGTGTTTAATAATATGGTGTGGTTGCAAACATGGTCTCTATGGTCCTTGAGTGCTAATTCTGAATAAAGTCTCTCCTGAGGTTCCTAACATGTGGTACCAATAGAATGCTCATGAGTGATACTCAGAATTTCTGTGAGATTCTGAGGACTCCACTGGAAACAGGCAAAATGGCCTTGAATCTCATCTGGGTAAGTATGTCAAAAACTTCACCACTTGTCCTCCTTGTCTCCAGTTGCAAAAGATCTTATCAAATTTTCATAGAGATGTTACAGCAACCATTAACATGTTTTTACAACACTAGCAGCCTGATCTCCATCTACTTAGAACAACCAGGGCTGTTTAAATGGGTGGTAACATTCTGTTGTTGCTAATGGTTCACATGATCTGGAAAAATAAGCATTCTCCTTAAAAAAAAAATTGGCATCACCAGAAACACTCACTGATGATTATCACTTTCTGCTAATAGACAGTTTCAGAAGAGCTATTTCAGGCAAAATTACTCAGACCTGGCAACTGGGTTTAGATTGCAATTAATAAAAGACTAAAATAGAGAGCATAATTGTCATTCTGGACATATAACAATAACAATATGATAATATCAGTGTCTGAGCACACATGTCTGTAACGCTAAAAGTAAGAGAAAAAATTGCATTGTTTCATGCTGAGTGGATAGAAAATGTAGAAGTACAACAACGTGCTAAAAGAGAATAAAACAGGAGTCGTGTGGTTTCACATTTTGAAGGTTGTATTTAAGGCTTCATTAGGGCAAGCTCAAGAAGTTGCACATGTGGTTTTTGTAGAGAGAGAGAGAGAGAGAGAGAGAGAGAGGGAGGAAAGAAAGAGACAGAGAGAGAATGATGTCATGATACATAAGGAAAGCATGACATAGACTCCTGCAGGCAGTTAATCTCCATTTGGGATGTCATTGTAATGTATTGACTTGAAACCCAAGTCATAAGGCATAAGTGTGACCTTTAACCTTGGAAAGATTCAAAGAAAGACTCTGGAATTTGCTGTATATAAGCCCTCCACCTTTTTTTTTTTTTTTTTTTTTTTTTTTTTTAAGATATAAAGCGAGGGGTAAATCCCACTGCACCACTATCAACAGAAAACCATTAGCCAAAGGGAAAATAGACCAACATATCAACAAAAGAAGTTTCAGAATTTCATTACAAACTAAATCTTGGACACCAGTGAAGACCACATGTTAATTATAAAGCAAGTCATTCAAGGTGGATTGTTCCTTTAAAATGCTGTTCATTTCCTGCTCAAGCAGGAAATGCACACCCAGACAGCGTAATTTAATCCAAGACCTGGTGTAACCTGAATCCAGGTTAGTTAATTGGGCCTCAGAGCTTTTGTGAAGTTTAAAAGTGCTGTGCGGAAGACCACTGCTGTGCAAAGCCAAACAGATACACAGCTGTGAGTTCCTAGCTCACCTCCAGGGCATTAAAAAAAAAAAAAAAAATTAAATCAACCCTCTCTGTGTAGTACCACACTGATCAAAGATCAGATCACAGGTCACACACTCACATCCAGAGCGATTTAAAAGGTGAAAAACTGATCCAGCGTTACTCTGAAACAGCTCATTAAATACGATTCAGGGTTACGTGGGAGAGTTTGGGAACATATGAGTCATTGTTTGGAATAGACCAACAGGATCTGCAGTGATTCTCCTGCAGGGATAACACTGTCTCTGAGCTGCGGATAAAACCGGGGATTTGTTTTACATAAACTTTCTTTATAATAAGGCTAATGAGTTCTGTGAGGTGTGAGGGATAAATCTTATGCAGAAAATTTGCTAACTGTTTTATGATGTGTTTGGTGTTTTCAGTTCCTGGCTGTGTAAACTGGAGGTAAACAATGAAAGAGAGCCAAGAAGGAAGTGGGTAGATTATATAAACTGTTTATACAGTATGACGTCCATATTGCACTGTCTAACAAGGTTTCAGTGAATATAGTCTGCGCTTCATAGTTAGTTTAGATAAAGTCAATAAATCACGCCAGCCCGAAAACCCAGCTTGATGTATCACTATTGCCATGGTTACTCTTATATTACTTTGTTACTCTACTAAAGTCTGTTTAGAAGCATCTGTACATTACTCGAATTTTATTTTACTTTACTTTCTACATTTCAAAAGAAGAATCACAAGTCCTAACGTCAATTTTTAGTATCAAATCTAAATTTCATAACAAATCTAAACTTGTTTAGAAATGCAAGAATGAAGCCTAATACCTATCACTGCGAGCTATCTACTGCTACGTACACTTTGTATTTATCACAGCTAGCTATTAGCTTTCAGCTTGTTAGTATCATCAGAGTTATTTTCATGCTAGCTATCATTTGAAAAATTAAAGCAATAAAACTGTTGTTCGTTAGCCTTAGCTAATGTTCTTCCTACACTCCTTGGTGGAAAAGGCCACTAGTTTACCATCAATACCTTAATATGTCTTTTTCTTCAGTTACTCGTTCTTGTACTTTTACTTTCATATACAGGTGCATCTCAATAAATTAGAATGTCGTGGAAAAGTTCATTTATTTCAGTAATTCAACTCAAATTGTGAAACTCGTGTATTAAATAAATTCAATGCACACAGACTGAAGTAGTTTAAGTCTTTGGTTCTTTTAATTGTGATGATTTTGGCTCACATTTAACAAAAACCCACCAATTCACTATCTCAACAAATTAGAATACTTCATAAGACCAATAAAAAAAACATTTTTAGTGAATTGTTGGCCTTCTGGAAAGTATGTTCATTTACTGTACATGTACTCAATACTTGGTAGGGGCTCCTTTTGCTTTAATTACTGCCTCAATTCGGCGTGGCATGGAGGTGATCAGTTTGTGGCACTGCTGAGGTGGTATGGAAGCCCAGATTTCTTTGACAGTGGCCTTCAACTCATCTGCATTTTTTGGTCTCTTGTTTCTCATTTTCCTCTTGACAATACCCCATAGATTCTCTATGGGGTTCAGGTGTGGTGAGTTTGCTGGCCAGTCAAGCACACCAACACCATGGTCATTTAACCAACTTTTGGTGCTTTTGGCAGTGTGGGCAGGTGCCAAATCCTGCTGGAAAATGAAATCAGCATCTTCAAAAAGCTGGTCAGCAGAAGGAAGCATGAAGTGCTCCAAAATTTCTTGGTAAACAGGTGCAGTGACTTTGGTTTTCAAAAAACACAATGGACCAACACCAGTAGATGACATTGCACCCCAAATCATCACAGACTGTGGAAACTTAACACTGGACTTCAAGCAACTTGGGCTATGAGCTTCTCCACCCTTCCTCCAGACTCTAGGACCTTCGTTTCCAAATGAAATACAAAACTTGCTCTCATCTGAAAAGAGGACTTTGGACCACTGGGCAACAGTCCAGTTCTTCTCCTTAGCCCAGGTAAGACGCCTCTGACATTGTCTGTGGTTCAGGAGTGGCTTAACAAGAGGAATACGACAACTGTAGCCAAATTCCTTGACTCGTCTGTGTGTGGTGGCTCTTGATGTCTTGACCCCAGCCTCAGTCCATTCCTTGTGAAGTTCACTCAAATTCTTGAATCGATTTTGCTTGACAATCCTCATAAGGCTGCGGTTCTCTCGGTTGGTTGTGCATCTTTTTCTTCCACACTTTTTCCTTCCATTCAACTTTCTGTTAACATGCTTGGATACAGCACTCTGTGAACAGCCAGCTTCTTTGGCAATGAATGTTTGTGGCTTACCTAGTGAACCAAACTGAGAGACCATTTTGAAGGCTCAGGAAACCTTTGCAGGTGTTTTGAGTTGATTAGCTGACTGGCATGTCACCATATTCTAATTTGTTGAGATAGTGAATTGGTGGGTTTTTGTTAAATGTGAGCCAAAATCATCACAATTAAAAGAACCAAAGACTTAAACTACTTCAGTCTGTGTGCATTGAATTTATTTAATACACGAGTTTCACAATTTGAGTTGAATTACTGAAATAAATGAACTTTTCCACGACATTCTAATTTATTGAGATGCACCTGTATAAGTACTTAAATAAAATAAATTAACCTCATGTTTTTCTACTTTAATCTGAGATATGACTCTGACTTTTACCAGAGGATTTATGCTCTGTGTGCAGCACAGTGTTCTAGCAGTTAGCCAGCAAGGAAGCTTGCTTTGCCAAAGCCCTTCTCCACACAAACACAGATTAGCTCAGTCATCACTGTTGCATAAAGCTATGCAAGAAATGTCACAACAGAATTCACACAAACTCCAGAACACAATGCATGGCCCGAGTTAGTGGTTTGGACACAATCTAAACTCTGGAAGGGGAAATATTTCCATGGCGCTTGGATGAATTCACACTGGGACATGATGTCCATCCTGTCCTTAAGCAATAAATAATGCTGCTAAGACATAATGCTAACACGCAGTGAACGTTCATCAGTCTCTAGGACTTGTAAAGAGCTACTCTTTAGTAACAATCTTCTAAAACACTTAATGAAGTAGTATTAATGCTATATGATAGTATCATTAATGAGTCTTGTCTCGCTGAACATGCTGGCATTAACTCTCGCTAATCCCACACAATGCTAATCCCATTCCTCCTTACATGTGGTCAACATTTCTGTCATTATGGGCGACCTTGCTGCCTCTTAACCACTGTTACGTGTGGTCTGTTGCCAGATGGGGGGAAAAAATTATTCTTTTTTTCTCGTTGGCTCAGATGGCGGCCGCTGAAGCGAATCTGACTAGATGAAGTCTGAAGGCCAGATGTCTAGACAGCTGAAGGCGTGCATGCTTCTCTTGTAATTTGTTCCTGTCTATTTTGGAGTAAAAACAAACAAACAAACAAAAAATTAATGTTGCATTCTGCCTCTATTCTTTTCTTTCTTTTTGGCCAATTCTTATCAGTCAGTAATGATATACCGGTGGTAGCAGGGACAAGTTCTGCAGAAAACAAAAACAGCTACTCTAGCAAACAATTTCCAAGTTCAACAGCAACAATGTGCTTCTTAGAAAGCTTAAATAGCAGAATTACAGCCTAAAACCTTGACATGCCAGACCAGTCAGAATGAAATTACATCATCCAGCTCCCACTAATGAGCAAACCTGGACCAAAAAAAGGCTTCATTCTTCAAAAACGGAACTGCAGTCACTGCAACTTATTGCAGAGGTCAGATAAAAAATTATCATCACATATTTGCTACAGTATTCAACTGTATTTTCCAGGGGGTTGTGGAAAATCAGGGCTTTTGGTCAACAAACAAAGTCGTTAGTTTGCACAGACCTACTTGACAACATACACTTAATCGTGCAGCCATAAACTCTGGTGTAAAAATGTAGTGCACATGGCGTTGTCATTATCTCATGGTGGTAACCCAGTGGTCAACGAACTCGGCTGTGACCGAACGGTTATGGGCTTGATCCAGTCTCCCAAAGTTCTACTTATGCTAAGCCTACAAGCCTGGGAATGCAGAGTAATTGTTCCCTCATGACAACGTGCCTCAACCAAGCTGAGAGAAACAAAGACTCAAACAAAAAAAAAAAAAAGATGTGCGTTTACATCTATGTTGTTGGTGACTGGATTGAGGAACCTGAATCCCGGGATCCTCTTGTCACTGCAGACGACTCCGACATCTTCTGTGTGTTTGCAGTCGGACACACCGATGCCGTTAGACTCGCACTGCGCCAGGGTGCTCTCCTTCCCTGTGCAGTGGACATTATCAAACCAGATGCGGCCTGCACAAACCAGGGGAAATCAGTCAGAACTCTGTCCCTTGTATAGAGTGCCTTCACTTCATAACATAATCAGTACCAGGTTGAATTTGCCTGAAGACTAATTCTGGAAGTGGTACTGGCTTTCATTAGTTAATGTGCACAAACGCAAACAAGGTTAACATTTCTATGTGAAATCTGGGCATAGCTAAAGTCATAACAAACGTGTCAGTCACACCAACATTAATTCTAATAGTTCAAACTCTAACTAGTGTCCAGTACCTTTTGTTAGCCCTCTAGTCATGAGCTACAACAGCATACCTTCTCCTTTCCCGTATTTGGCTGAAGGTGACCAGGAGACGGCCTTAGAGTAGCCAAGCTCTCTGCACACCACTTGAGCAGCGTGGTGGTTGAAGTCATCATCGCAAACGGTCCCCCACTGGCCCTCGTAATAAACCTCGACACGTCCCTCGTTGTGCTTTCGTTTCTCTCCGGCTAAGCGTAACTGGATCCTGGGCACATCAGCGGGAATCTGCGGAGGGGTGTATTGATCCTGCTCGGGCTCAGGGTAACCATGAGGGTAAGCCAGATACTCATATTGTGCTTGGCACAGGCTCCATATGCATGCGAACACTGGCAGGTGGAACTGGAAAGACCAGGGTACCAGCATTGTGGTGTATGTCTAACAAGTCTGAAAATTAACAGAGGGTTAAAAAAAAGCTGCATTAGTGTAATTGTACCAAGGAAGGGTCCAAGAGTCAACATTTCTAAAAAAAAAAAAAAAAAAAAAAAAAAAAAAAAAAAAAGAACAAACAAAAAAAAAAAGCTGTTCATTACGTAAGGAATAACGCACTTGAGGATGTGCTGTTACTGGATAATAATCAACAACGGGCAGCAGCTTGATACAAAATGCCATGTCCTAAAGTTTAATTGTTCTTATATCACAGCAATTTGCCAACAAACACAATATATTTATTAAAGAATGACATACTTGTTACATTTAATGTTGTGGAACATCTGTGAAAATAGTAGCTATAAATGTGTAATAATATAAACACTGTAACTTCTGACACTGGAGACTCCTTCCTTAAACCTCTTGTTAGAGACATTCACCATATCACATTATACGTTATTCTTTGCTAACTATTCTTTGTTTACTATTAAACGTAGATTAGGTGCATCATTACTATGTGAGCTGTTACTCTAGAAACAATGACGTATTAGAACAAGGGTATTAATATAAACCTGCACTACTGTCTGAGCTGCTTTTATAGGACATGACTCAGTACCTTCTGACCAATCAGAAGTACAGTAATCAAGCAGGACAGAAATGAGATCTTGGTCAGTCGTAGCTCAACGAGTTCAAATCCCAGGACAGTCAGAACTCCAATGAGCAACACTGTAACCATCAACTGCAGCAGATTAGATTCTGTTTGATAAGCCTTGGAAAGGAAAGTCACTTTAGATAAAAGTCTGCTAAACTGAAATGCCAAAGTTTTGAGTAGCAAGAAAAACACACAAAGGAACATCAAGAATGTCCCTTTTTTAACTCCATGTCAAAAAAGGGGGGGAAATCTGATTAGTTTCTTTATTTATGTATTCTCTCAAAATTTCACATCAAGATAAAAACAGAATCCTTTCCCAAAAAAAAAAAAAAAAAAACCCATATACACACAGTATGTCAGAGCTGTTTTAAAGCATCTATAAACTAACTACACATTACATCTCTAAAAGTGTTGTCAAACATTGTCAACAGCAGGAGCTTCATGCAGCTCAGATGCAGATGTGGCAGACTCAAACCTCGAGAACCCCTGAAGAATTACTCACACTTTCCATCTCTACACCGTCGGGCTTTGCTCAGGCGGAGCACAGCGTGGCAGTTATTACACAAGGTTTTAAAAATGTACACGTTACAACATGGTTGGAAAAGAAAACCAGAAACCATACCACGGCCGGTAGCTCAGATTTCTGCAGTGTGTATGTGGTATGTTTTCAATTCCTGAATGGTTTGCCAAAAATAATAATAATAATAAAAAAATTCTGATGTATGAGGTGCTGCTTGCACTGAGCCATTACATCCCTTGTTATATGGGTGAATTACAGAGACACTACTTGACACATCATTGCACAGAATTTGAAAAACGTTTCTATATCATTAGCAAAGGAAACAGCTGGAAAAGAGATTAGTGGCAATTCTGAGGATTTGAAAAAACAAAAAACAAACAAAAAAAAAACATTCAAACATTTGCTGATCTTAATGTGAACATTGTTACTTAACCAGTCATCATAATTCATTGGTGTAATACTTTCTCACCCAACTAACTTAGCAATGTTATCAATCTGGGTGAAGCATTCCTTTTATTTATAGCAGATTTAGTACATTTTATGTGTCCAGACGTCCTTGCATTTCCAACTTAATCCTAAATGTCATAGCATTAAGAGTTTAGAAATGCAACTACAGTACATTTATGCATTGTGTTATGCAACACTGGAGCTGTTACATTTCACACTGTGTCTATATATGCCTGTTTCATTTGCACATTTTTGCCCCCATTTGCCCCTGACCACCATGAAGGGGATTCCAGGACCACCACAGAGGTCAGGGGTCATAGAAGCACAAACAATAGTGGCTTATGGGTTGTGGATCATGGATTACTTTTCTTCCTACAGGAGCTCTGAGAGTAGATCCCAGCACAACACATACAGTATTAATGTGTTCAATAACACGTTGCTGTTTCTATAGCAACAGCTCATTCACACAAACTATGGTGATGAAACACGTTAAGAAAAATGTGTGATTGTTGACATGGTGACTGTATTTTCTGTAAGGAGACATTTATTTCATATTTATGGAAGGAGTCTCCAGTTGTAACAGTCAGTAGGTTTTCCACCATGGGAAAGTCTTCAGGACAGACTACTTAATTTCTTAAAGAATGACACATCACACTTTTTTTATTCGTTCATGGTAACAGCTAATGTTTTGAAGCATCCGCTATACAAGTTAGTTTCTGTTATCACTTACGCAACAGCAGCTATAAACAGTCGTTCCCTCATTTTCTCTTCAACCACATCTTGAGACTTTCCCATGGTGGAAAACTTACAAGAACAGCTTTACTTCTTACTGTTAAAAAGCACTGTAACTGGAGACTCCTTCCAAAAAATTCCGACAAGATAACATGGAGTGCATATTTGTCCTGATAAACTGCTTTTCACTACAGAGAGGTCGAGGGTCTACACTGTCTTACATAAACACCAAACTGACCAAATTGATGGCAATCAAAGGGTCAAAATAATGTTTATATTTCTTACACCGGTGAATTTTCTTGAACATTTCGAAAGGCATATTGTAGTATCACAACATAATCTGAATATGACATTTACTGCCATATCCTTCAGTCCTGATGCTTCTCTCTTCTGGTGACATCATCCACATTAATCATCCTTTTTTATACTTTAAACAACTTTTACTCCATGCACCCTTGTATTAAACATTCACAAAAACGTACACAGCAATAAAACAAAGACTGAAGGATAAAATCATCTCATTGAAAATGTTGAACTGAAGCAAGTCACTTTGTTGAACTTACCCTTTTGTGTCCGATGTGGCTTCAGTCTCCTCTCATCTGTTTCCCAAAACTCCCTCAACTTTTTGTCTGCAGTCCAGCCCGAGTCCTGGGGTTGCCAGATTGAAGCCAGTTTTTATACCTCCTTTCGGGCCTTGTTCCAGTTTTCTTTAAGCGTGTCCTCATGACTTGCCTTAACACTGTAAGAGATGATCCCCGCCCAAAAAAAACCCTTGCCTGAATCTTCGCTTGGTTCTCTGTGTCAGATTATTATATGACGATGATACTCTAACGAAAGACCCGCGATTAAAGAAAATGACCACGTTGTGTAACCAGCACGGTGCTAAAAACGGGCTTGCATAAACAGAAACATTCTTCAAAGTGAACTTGAAGTAATAAGGATACTGTTTCTGTCCGTTAGCATGTTTCCTGTCAATTTCGCCATCATCGCTACCGTATTTGTAGCTGACCCATGAGTTTGGCGTGATCCAGATGAGCATTGTAGCAGAAATTTCTCGTACTGTCAGAACTTTGACGTCAGGCTGACTTTGGTCACGAAGGCACTAATTTACCTGCTAAGAGCCGATCTCAACTTATGACCAAAGAATTCTTTTATGATGTGCGATTTTTGTCTGCGACAGCCAAATCGGGTCAAAGACTTTACAGTGTAATGGCACAGATATTCACTGACCGGTTTTACTTTCACGCCATAATTTTGTACGGATAATTCCACAATTGTGACATGTTTTTTTTGTTTGTTTTTATCTGGTGAGGGAACAACTGTTTATAGCTACTATAGCGTAAGTGATAATTCAATTCAATTCAGTTTTATTTGTATAGCACTTTTAACAATGGACATCATCACAAAGCAGATTTCCAGATATATATAAATTTCTGATCTAATTTTTAAATTGATAAAAATAACAGGAACTAGCTTGCCTCGAGGACATTTACATAATATGTAAACAAATGTAAAAGGCATGTAACTATAAATGGATAAAAATCATGAAATATCGCTTATTAATAATTTAGAAAAATAGATAATTGTTGACAAATTGCTGTGGTATAAAAGGAACAACATGCTGTTATAGGAAAATAATCAACTTTGAGGTGGTAACAGTAACTCTGCTTCATCACACCACCCATCATGTTTTATTCCTTACTTAACAATAAGTATTAATGTATTAATTAAATAGTAAATATTAAGGATTTAAAGAATTTTTAGAAATGTCCTACACGACACGATGCCTCACCTAATGAACCTCACTTGAGATAATAAAGAATGGAATTGAATTTAGTATCTAAAACCTGGTACTGAATTATATTTCATCTAACATCTAACCCAAAATCTGTTTTTCTTTTTTTTCTTTTTATTTTCAGTCTAATATACCAAATGACATGATGTGGTCATGATGGGGTTGGAGCTCAATCTGGCAACCCCGGAGAGTCACGCCTCCCTGTACTGCACAAACATCCCGCTGGGATGCTCTGTCTCTCGGTACGTCTCTGAGATTCCAGTAAGCCGCGTGGAAACGTGTAAAACGTGCGGTGTGAAGTGCCAGCAAGAAAACAAAACAAAAAAAAAACATTTAAACTTTAGGAAAAGATTTAGACGGTGCGCGTGCAGCTGGCGGGAGCGCACGTGCATTGCTCTAAATGAGAGACATGTGCAGGCAGGTCAGGATGGGGGTTCTCCAAGCATCAGGGTAGAACATCATCATCTTGTCTTTGCGCTGCACGGCGGCACGCGCGCCTAAGCAGCTAACATCTGCACGAGCGCGTGCTGCCACCGCGTGGATAATCACGTCTCAATAATAATCGCCTGAAAGTCATCATCATTATTATTATTATTATTATTATTATTATTATTATTATTATTATTATTATTCATCTCTATGTCTTAGATGAAGCCATTTAACCCTTTCATGCATCATCTCCACACTTTTTTTTTTTATAGAGAAATATAAGATGCAAATAACTCAAGACTAGCATACTGATATAAATATAGTAAATATAGTATAGCCAAATTGGTTACAAATATAAAATGTAAAACTTGTGATTGACCCCAAAATGAGCTCTTAGGGAACGAGTCATGCTTATGCGTTGTTTTCACTGATCCACAATGCAACACGTTTGTAACTATGCGGCCATTTTGTTTTGCTAGGTAAAATACCTAATGCATCGGTCCTGCCATGCAGATAGACGTTCTTATCAGAAATTCAACATATTTCATTTAATTCCTTTAAAAAATCTGCCAGTTTGTTAAAACACAACTTTGAAATACTCATAACAGTGTCCTACATTCAACTCAAAATGTACCTGCGTGTACTTTAGCATAAAGATGGGTGTTGGAAGATCTTTGCTGTTTGTCAATATTGTTGAGAATTTTTTAAACATTAAATTTGTCTAATTAAGTTGGACATTTCATAACGACGTTTGATTCATCCACCATATACTAAGGAGTTATGGGGATGAATGAGTTCAACAGTGCGTCATGTGAAAACAAGCCGTGTAGCTCTCTAGCTAATGAGCAATTAGATATCATCAGCACAATTTGTCAGAAATTTATTTTTATTGCTCTATTTTGCCCCCTAGTGGAATAACAGACAGATTTTTTAAAATTCTTTTACAGTTCACAAAACTTTTTTTTTTTTTTTTTTTACTTTAGAACACAGATTATAAATTGTACGAGCATGATAAATTTCATAGTTAACTATTGTATTGGTGGCATAGTACAATGTAACGTAATTCAGAAATCAACAGGTGACTTGTTACGACTTGTTAAACCAAGATATTTAACAATAAAATTGAACAGTCTAACTGGAGTCAGAGCAGTTTATGGAAGAACGGAAGTATAACATAAAAGATACTAGAAAGTAGATATTGGTGCAGTACATATGCAGCAATGTGATGTGTTATCTATGACGTTTCTGCAACATTGCCATCATTAAAGTTATTGATCTTGGCTAATAATCTCAATGACAACCATTTCAGGTATATGAAGTTTTGCTGCAAATATAGGCTACTCTCACTACCTGGAAGTTCTATAGGTGAGAAAAGAAAAAAGCAGAAGTCAGAGTTTAAAAACATAATTTTGCTTTAAGTCAACGCCCTTTTATTTTTGGGTCGAATTTCCCGAAAGCATAGGAACACAAAGATTATTGTTAAATGGTAGAGTGAGCATCACATTGAACACTCTCTCTCCCAGTTAACTTAACTTCGTGATGCTTTTGGGAAATTCAAACATTTATATTCTAACCCACACGTCTCTCTCTAGAGCCTGATGAACAGAATCCCAAATATTCCTTTTTCCTTACCATTTTCTTTAGCACCTCATGTGCTAAGAACCGAAGAACCTCCTACACATGGAGGCATGTCTCATACCATCATGCCACAGGAAGTCAAAGCTAGCAAGACTTTTCTTTTCTTTTCTTTGTACTTATCACTTTTGCATCTAACTCCCAAAATCCTTTGCAAACCTGGAACGGACTACACATTACACCACAAGAGGGTGACAAGAGCTCCTGTGTAACACCACGAGGTGCTAATCTGGAGCTTTGTTTCAGATACCAGTTTACTCTAGTGATCAGTAAAGTGCAGAAGAATTAATTATCTCCCATATTTATGTGTTGAGATTTATATGAGAGAAATACATTTCCATTACCTTGGTTTGAAAGACACCATGGGGATTTTGTTTGACTTGCTGTAAATCACCGTTAACATGAATTAAGTAATGAATAAATCACACTGGGGTGTGCTGTTATAGGAAAATAGTCAATGACAGAGTGGTGTGATGAAGTGGAGTCACTTCATCACACCACTTCATCATTACCACCCTGAAGTGGATTAATTTCCTATAACAGCATGGCCTGAAGTAGTTTATTCATCTTATAACCTAGCAGTTTGCCAGTAGTAGTGACTGTGTCTTAATTAAAGCATGACACTTTTAACCATTTATAGTTACATTTAATGTTGTGGAACGTCTTGAAACAAGTTGGTTCGTGTTATTTGACTTATAGCCGACCCTACTGCCACCTTCTGTCCAATCAGGTTTGAAAATTCAATAGCACTATAGTATGTAATTACAGTATATACCTTACTGTAGATTCTGTTACTTTTTTTTTTTTTTTTTTTACATTTTGATCTTGTAATGAATAAGTATTTAATTACTCACCTCACTTGTTCAAGAACAACATTGCATGTTATGAGGTGTATTTTGGTTACAAGAAGAAGCTCATTGTGATAGCATGTACTGTATTTGTCTTGCTATTGCTGCTTCTTTACATAAAAACTAACATCTTAAATATATTTGATATTGAAATAACTGTTACTGAATTATCCCAGTGGTCAGTGAAATGCGGGATATAGTTTTGTTTGTGCAGGATGCGGGAATAACCTTTGTTGTTCTGGGACGGGTGTTCACTCATTCACTCTTCACTCCGTTCCTCAGTTTAGTCAGAGGAATGTGTGAGCAGGAGTGTATCAGTGAGGCATCTGTGCATGGAGGACGTCCGTGAGGAAAAAATACAGATAAACTCACATATTTAACTCGGTATAAAATAAAACTGGAGTCAGGGCAGTTTATGTTAGAATGGAAGTGCAATGTAACAGAGTTCAGCATGGGGTAAAAGTATTGTAGTGCATATCAGGCATTTCTGAAACGTGGAGCTGTTTGATCCTGATTACGGCCCTGAGTAAGTCTACTGATAACGCAGAGGATATTTCAGGACGAGATGCTACAAAAACTAGTCTTTACAATAACGTTATTATTTAAGACATTTAATTGTACATCAGCGTGTCCGCTGTCTGAAAGTCATCAGAGTCGAATAATATTTGATCAGAATACAAGAACTAATGGTCTCTAAACATGACTTACTTTACTTATGTATGACTTAACTAGTTACAGACATGATTGTGAGAGATGCTCCACCTTTAATTAAAAATATAATTACTACAATAAAGTGTAATATTTTGGTAATAACTACACAAACAAACAACTTTGGATTTTACACTCCATTTATTTGGACTTTTTTTGTATTAAAATGTTTTTTTTTTTTGTTTTTTTTACATAAATGCTTAAAAGTTTGAATGAAAAAAAAAAAGACGTTATACCACAACTACAGAAAAAGCTGTTATTGTTACACAAATAAATAAATTAACATCTTTGTTCTGGCTATTTACAGGAACTTTCAATCGGCATATATTTACAAAGAGAAAAACTGGACTGACATGGGCACAAACTTTTTTTTTTAAACAAATGAGGTTAGGTTCAGATATGGAAAAAGTAAAACATGAAAGTAAATGGTATGTACAACTGGAGTTTTAGTGTAAGGACTTGTTTTTTGTTTCCAGGTCTGTGGTCTTAAGCGGCTCGGAAAAAAAAAAAAAAAAAAAAAGGTTGGAAAGCTGCACAAAGCCTTAATCAGATTTGTGCATTGGTGTGCAGAGGTAGTGACAGTGTGTTGTTTTCAGAGTCCACTAAATCAATAGCAAGATTTCCATTCCAATATTCCATCACTGTTTATGTGAACGTAACGTCACTTCCGTTTAAAAAATAAAAAGAACAAAATAAATAAACAAACACTACTTTCTCTACCGGAAGTGCGGACGGAGCAGAAAAACATTATAATTTAAGTTCTTTGGGGATGATTAAACATTTTAAAAAAAAAATCATTTTAACAAACATTTCTATTGTTGCCATTTGTATAAATAAAAACGAGACATTTGGAAAAAAAATTTCCACAAACCATGTTTTATGTGATGGAAACATGGCTAATGTTCAGTGTGCCGCTGTTTTGTTGTTTATAATCTCGCTGGTGTTCTTCCTCTACAGGTCTGCAAGCACATCTTCTCCACTCCTGTAGTCCCCAGTATTGGAATCAGTTCTGCGCATGCTCAGTCCAAAATTTAACCCTTTTTCTGACAACTCGGTGGCTCTTTAAGAGCATTTTGGAGTTGAAAGCATGATGGAGTTTCTTACTTCTTCTTGGCAGCCGTCTTCTTCGCCTTGGCCGCTTTGGGTTTGGCTGCTTTAGGCTTCGCGGCTTTGACCTTCTTACTCGGGCTCTTGGTCACTTTTTTCGCCGCGGGTTTCTTCGCCTTCTTCGGGCTCTTTGTAGCCTTTTTCGCCGCGGCTGCTGCAGGTTTCTTTACCTTCTTAGGCGCCTTTTTAGCCGCCGGTTTCTTAGCCGGTGCTTTTTTAGGCTTTGCTGCTTTAGCCGCGGGTTTTTTCGGCGCAGGCTTCTTGGCTTTGACCTCAGTCTTTTTAACCGGCTTCTTCACCGTGCCGCCTTTGCTCACTTTGAACGAGCCGGACGCTCCGGTACCTTTGGTCTGCACGAGCGAGCCCTTCTTGACGAGCGCCTTCAGCGCGATCTTCACGCGCGAGTTGTTCTTCTCCACGTCGTATCCACCGCCCGCGAGCGCCTTCTTCAGCGCGGCCAGAGACACGCCTTTGCGCTCGTTGGACGCGGACACGGCTTTCAGAATCAAGTCTGACACGCTCGGACCGGACTTTTTCACCTTTGAAACAGACTTCTTTTTGGGCGCTTTGGCCGTGGAGGCTGCCGGAGCTGGCGCGGTCTCTGCCATCGGACTCGTTGAGAAGTTTGACGTTAACCTTCACGAGAATTTTAGAAAAAAATGCACAAAGTGACAATGTTTACGTCGAACAGCTGAGGGCGACATATAAACGGGCGATGAGAACCTTATAGACTCAACCGACAGCGCGGCTGCTCCTAACAGTAGAGAGTGGACTTCAGATGTGTTTTCTTACCTCGAGAAACGCTGTAATTTCCGAACAAATGATCCAAAAATCGTCATGTAAAAAGTACTTACCGATAGCTGAGTTCCCGGTTTGCACGGCTGGTCCTCGGTTTGCTCGATTTGCCCGGCCATTTTGTTTAAAATGACTAAAACGCAGCCAAATCTGCAGGGAAACTGAGTGGTGGGAACCGTACTTCCTCTATTCTTTTAAAGTTTATATAACAAATTTCGTGACGATATACAGATTTTATAGCCAATTCACACAGAAAAGACTCTGATTCACACACCCGTGGTCTTTTTATCCGGACTTTTCTCAACACCGAGTCATTTTAGGTGATTTTCGGCGGTGGAGGTAGCACACTTCCACACCGTCGCCATTTCAACCTCCCTTAATCTCATGGAGTCTTACTTTATCCCACCAAACATTAATTATGTCTCATTTCTGCCAAACATTCCATCAAAGAAACAAAAACAAGCGAGTAAAATCGTCTCGTTTGGAAGAAATTCCCAGTCGTTTTCATTTACATATGAAATGGGAATGGTAGCATTAGCAGTGTGTGGGATGTGTAACTACTGTGTATAGTGGCTAACTCTTAAGGAGTAAAGTTCTGAATTAAAACGTTGTGTTTTGTGCTCACATTAAATTAAGTAAAATAAAAAATAAATAAATAAACTCAATGCTCATTATTAATGTTTAACAAGACTTCAGGCAGGAATGATCAAGGACACTTGGTAGCTTAATGCTAAGGGAGCCACATATTGCTTTATAGCCTGGATTCACTGAGTTTGATACATCAACATATCTGATATATCCATCATTTGAAGGTCTTGTATCTGTATGATTATTGAAATAAAAAATTAGTTTGGAGGCATTTTTCTCCATTTGTTGATTCAATTGTTCAGTTTTTAATCAGTTGTCTACCTCTGTTGTTAACCCGAAAGGGAGGAGTCATTATTGTTTGTCCTCTATGCAGCAAACTGAAAGCAGCACATGGAATCAGTGACTTATAATTTAATCACTAATAATTACCTTTGATTATGGATTATGATAACCTTACGGAGAGTAAACTGTATGTTACTGTATGTTTAATCCCAGAGTTACTTATAACGAAGGTCTTCTTTCATTGCGACATGCACCGTATGTCCTGTTATGATGTGTGTTAATGAGCTCAACACTAGCAGTAGTGTTCTTGTGGGACGTTCACATATAGTTCATATTTAAAGCTCATAAATATCCTAAATACTTATCACAAATGAAAATGTAAGCTTATAGGAGCCCTATGCTCCTATAAAAGTACTTGTTTTTTTTGTTTTTTTTAAACCAGGCTATTCAGGCAATAAGAAAACAGGTCTAAGGGATTATTATTATTATTATTATTATTATCATTATTATTTTATTATTATTATTTTATTATTATTATAGTTTATAGTTATTAGTATTATTTTCATGACGTTTTTATTCACCAACAAGATGTGATTTCGTACAGATCAATCAAAACAGTGATTTATTACTTCTCAATTAAATGACCTACAAGAAGAGTTGATCAACTTTAAATGCACATATGAAATTCCATTAGCAGATTTATAATTGACTTTTGCATATTTAATATAATTGTAATGTAGTTATTATTTTAATAAGTTCTAGAAAAAAAAGTGAGAAAAGGAAAAATCCAAGAACATGCTATAGGCCATAAATAACCTGATCATATACTACTTACACACTTAACTGAGTGATTTACTTACAATAAACTTAACAAACAAATAAATAAATATTAGTCCTCCTCAATCCTTAATTAAATTATGTGAATGAAAATAAATAGCAGATTATGCAAGATGAAAATGCACTATTAGCAGACATATCTGTACAGTATATATATGTGTATATATATATATATATATATATATATATATATATATATATATATATACATATATATATATATATATATATATATATATATATATCCTGTTTTTCTAGTACAACCTTTGTTATAGATTGTATATTTTATTACTTCTACATTATCAAGTCAGTACAAAAAACATTTTAGATTCCCAAACATTAGTTTTCTAGCACAATGAAGGCTGCTGGGTTTTTCTGGAAAAATAAGAAGCGAGTGCGAAAGTCAAAGTCTCCAGAAGAACTGTGGCTGGTTCTGTAAGATGCTCAATAAAACTTACCAGCTCATTTCCTTATAAAACACATTGTACCGGGGACTACTATTTTTATTTTATTATTATTTTTTTTAATTTTAACACTAAATATTGACTTTCTTTCATTTACTACCATTTACTGATCTCTACGGTAACGTTTATGGTTTTTAATGTAGAAACATTTAATTTCATTATGTTGAAGGTAACTTTGCTCTACAGCATTTCTTTGCATGTGCCTAAAACTTTTGCACAGTACTGTATGTATGTATGTGTATTATTATTAAAATGAATTACAATAAAAAAAAATAAATAAAAAAAATTATATATATATATATATATATATATATATATATATATATATAATTTTTTTTATTGTAATTCATTTTGTTTTTGGTAAATTTATTTACTTTATATATGCTTTACATAAATATAGCTCACTATGTATGACAACAAAAACTGCTTATTTTGCTTTATAATACTAATTATCATTTCACCTAATAATTATCTATTTAATAAACATATTTTCACCCCAGGACAAATGAAATCACTGGATTAGAATAAGAAACATGTTTATTGTACTGAAATAAGTCTCACAATAATTCCAACAAAAGTAAAAATGTACAGTTTGGAGTCTGCTCTTTAAGAGAATAACTGGGCGGCCCTTAAAAGAGCCTTTGGGTGGTTTTTTTCAGAGTGTAAAGTCCGGAAGTTGCGTGTTCAGCCGCCGAAGCCGTACAGAGTGCGTCCCTGGCGCTTGAGCGCGTACACCACGTCCATGGCGGTGACGGTCTTGCGCTTGGCGTGCTCGGTGTAGGTGACGGCGTCGCGAATCACATTCTCCAGGAAGACCTTCAGCACACCGCGGGTCTCCTCGTAGATCAGACCGGAGATACGCTTCACGCCGCCGCGGCGAGCCAGACGCCTGATGGCGGGTTTGGTGATACCCTGGATGTTATCGCGCAAAACTTTACGGTGCCGCTTGGCGCCGCCTTTCCCGAGCCCTTTTCCGCCTTTTCCTCGGCCAGACATCCTGATGTGCTCGTCTTCTTTAGTTTGCGAAGCGTTCGTAGAAAATAGAGGGTGGTGTGTAAGCATCGTGGTATATACCTGAGACGCGGACCTAGTTGAAAGCAGCGTTCTGTGTGTTTGGCGCGGTGCCAGAACTGAACAAAGCAAGCTGAACAGGGAATTTGTTTTTGGTCAATTTTATCATTTATTTATATTATTATCTTTTATTACACATAAAAAACAGTGCATTGTTATATGTTAGCAGTTCACTCTGGCTATTTTCACGAACAGTAAACATTATATATATATATATATATATATATATATATATATATATATATATATATATATAATTATTACCGTCTCCCCAGAACCTGACAATAATAAAACACGAAAAAAAAAAATACAGCTCCTTTATTGAGACCTGGGCGGCTCTTAAAAGAACCATTGTTTGTTTTGTTTGTGTGTTTTTTTCCGCCACGTCGAGCAGGTGTGTGAGTGTTCACTTGGAGCTGGTGTACTTGGTCACAGCCTTGGTGCCCTCGGACACGGCGTGCTTAGCGAGCTCTCCCGGAAGCAGCAGGCGCACGGCGGTCTGAATTTCGCGCGACGTGATGGTCGAGCGCTTGTTGTAGTGCGTGAGACGCGACGACTCGCCGGCGATCCGCTCGAAAATGTCGTTCACGAAAGAGTTCATGATGCTCATGGCCTTGGAGGAGATACCCGTGTCCGGGTGGACCTGCTTCAGCACTTTGTACACATAGATGCCGTAGCTCTCCTTGCGCGACTTCTTGCGCTTTTTACCGCCTTTACCGGCCGCTGCTTTAGTCACGGCTTTCTTCGAGCCTTTCTTAGGAGCCGCTTTTGCGGGTTCCGGCATCACGACCAGTAAAAGAAAAAGAAAAAAATAACACTCCAACTGAACAAGAAATAGGTTAACTCATAACTCACCCTGAGCAAATGAGTATATATACAAAGTGTATGCTAATTTATAACCAGCGCGCTCTGATTGGACGAAATCCTTCCTTCGTTTCCTATTGGCTAACTTTGGATACCAACGTGCTCGTGCTCTGTCCTATAATGGCCTTTGCTTCACGTGTATGTTTTTTTCCTGCTTCCAAACCGGTTTGAACCGGATGGAAGAACAAAGACAGACAGGAAGACAGTTTGAACGATGCATAATTAAAAAAAAAAATCATTTATTTTAAATTGTACATTTTATTGCTGTTATTTATTATTGACATTTTCACTTTGCATATGTCATATAGTGTAGCACAGATCTCTGAATATTTATTTAAGTATTTATAATACCAGCACACTTCTTTTTGATGCTCTGCTTTTTTGAAATGAAACACAAACAACTGGTGCATTTAGAAGCGAATACATTAAAAAAAAAAAAAAAAAGACTGCCAAAAGCAATGCACGTAGCAGATAAACCTCAGTATCTGTGCGTTAAACTGATCCAGACAGCACCAAGAAAGGCTTTGAGGCTTCAACTGTTGTCACCTGGCAGTTGCTGGAAAGAAGAGAAAAGGGGAAAAAAAGCAACATGAGCATCTGTAATATATATGCAACAAACAAGAATGCAAACTATAATACTGGTTTAATACATATAACATTAGTTACTGTTTGTCAGTGTAGTATAATGTATCTATATGGCTCATCATATACCACACGACACTAATGATCAATACTAAAAATTATTATGTCTGTGATGTGGCCTGAATTAAAGCTGAATTTCATGGACGTCAAATCCTAATGCTTGTATTATGTGAGTGATACACCGGTCTTGCTTTTAAGTAGCAAAACGAGAACAAGAATAGGTTATATACATAAGAATTTGAAACATCTTTTTTGTACACACACACACACACACACACACACACACAAACACACAATGACAGGCTCACCCTGTAGCCCGCCTCCTCATTTCTTGGCTCGGGACGTTGCCAAGTCTGATTGGACAGGATTTTCAGGACGAGCAGTGCCAAAGCCACGATGACGACGCCAAGTGAATTGCCAAGTACCGCCTCCGGTGGCAGCTTATTGTACGGCAGCGTCTCATTGGTTCCCTTTTTTCTAAGAGAACGGACCAATAGCAGAGCAGATTCGGTGTTGGAGCACTTTCATACTGAGATGAACAAGATTTGCTTTGTTTCCACTCCAAAGCTTTTGTTCCTTCGTTTCTCTCTTTCACACACACGCAGTGTGTTTACACAGTCTGTAAACAGCACTCAATGACAGTTTGGCCAAAAATGAAACTACAAAATGGGGTCAGTCAGCCAGGATACGTTTGTTTATGTCCACCAGTTTAGCATTGTGCAAACCGCATGTCTAAATCATGCACTTTCGGCGAAACTGTTCCTTTAAAACAAAATCAAATCAAAGGACTTAAAGGTACAATAAGCAGAAAAATCTATTTAAAGACGTAACCAATACGTAACAGCAACTGTATCTATTTCTACACATTACAATATTACAAATTCTTCTAATTGGTTCTGTCCTTGTTGTTTCAAACAGCTGGTGTAAATCAGTGATATTAAGCTTAAATTCGAAATATTTCTGCTTTATAAATTGAGAACTACATTCTTAACAACAGGTAATATTTTTACTTTGCTTTATTTGGTAAAAACTTTAACTAGATAAACTGTTACCTATTTTATTGAGTAAGGATTAGAGAAGTCTTATAAACTATACTGAAAAACAGGGTCCTTAATCTTTAACAGTTCTATGTGTGTTTTTTACCCCTCTCTCACTACTTCTTTTTCATATACAAAGAAATAAAGGGGGTGGATTTGGGGAAATACATATTTCGGCTGTGGTGAATCCGACCACGCTGGTTTTCCCCGTTTGAACGTTCAGACAAATCTGGTGACTGGCCATATGAGCAGGAGGAAGCCAGTCACACTAGACCAACAAGCCACGAAGCAAAAATGCAGATGGCAAATTCCCCCCTCTGTACCTGTCATCATGCAACACAGTGTTTACATTTTTCTTGTAAATGTCTCACTTGCGCACAAATGCACTGGGTTATTTAAATACATGTCCTGCTTTCTATGTCACTTACAGCGCAAAAAACAGCTTCTCGTTGATGCCTGAGATGCACGACACGACACTGAGGACCAACAGAATGGCTCCCATCCATACGTGAGTGGGTTTGACAAACGCTCGCAGAGGCAAGGGGGAGCACGGGATGAGGAACGCTCCGAATCCAGCAACCCACTACACACACAAACACACACACACACACACACACAGAACAGGAGTGTATTATAAACCGGTCTTATTTATGAATACACCACAGCGCTGTTGAAGTCTTTCCATAGTGACATAGTTACTTAATGTACTCGCATTCCACTGAAAAGAAAAGTCCTTTAAAGATAGCATTTAATATCATCCTCTTTAGAAAACCATGATAATAATAATAACACTGGATCGTTTTCTGCACCTGAGCGGCGAACAAGGCGCTGGTGAGGATTCCCACCCAGCTGTGCAGCGAGTATAGGTTCGGTGTATTATCGGCATTGTGGTAGTTGAACACGGCACACAAGCCCACGATGGTGAAGATCAGTGCGAGGAGGAGGAGGCAGGCATGGAGAATCTTCCATGGCAGTTTGTCCTGAGTCCAGGTCAGTGGGACACGATACACCACAGCGGCTGAGACAATAAAGATTATATATAATCGATTAGTTGATTGACAGGTGCTCCCGCTGTCTCACTCCAGATTATTACATACAGTATGTCCACGATAAACAAAACCAGTCATGCATTGCAATCCACAAATGACTCACACACACAAGCCAAAAATGTTCCTCCCACACACACACACACGCGCGTGAACATTCTGCTTATTCACTCATCCGCTAATAAACACCCTTCATACTCTCCACATTGCGATAAACACTTTTTAACCCTCACCGTTTCCGTACAGCACCACCAGGCCGACCACCATGAGCACGGGGTGCCAGTTGAACTGCGTGATCTTGCCGTCCCAAGAGAAGCCGCCGCGGTAGGCGACGTTCCAGTGGACAACCAGCACCACACACACCACGCTGAGAACCAAACACAGCAGGTAGGCTGTGTAAAAGGAGACGGTCGCCTTCATCACTGGAATCACCTGAAAAAAATGGTGTAGATGTTTAAAAAAATAAATAAATAAATAAAAACACTAGGGGAAGTGAGGGCAGAAAAAGTTTTTAAGACAAATGAGGAAAAAGTCAGAGACTCTAAACTAATTAACGGAAAAATCCACCCTGAATGACTTGCATAGTAATCTTAAACATCTTTCATCGACATGTCTACCTAAAGAGGGCAGTGCAGCGGCGCTTCAGTCTGTCCAGCGCTCACATCTTGACATTTTGCTCAAACACATCAGCTTCCAAAGCTTTAACTTTCACGTCTCTTGTTTTTAGGAGGTAACAGCGAAACCTGAACGTTATGAGATTTTATTTTTTTTTCCTTCTATGAATCTCCATTGTAACTGAGCGACAACAGAGCAGCACACAACCAATAAGTTCTCTCAGGAACAACATAATTACAGCATCAACAGACAATTTAGCACCAGAATCGCTGAACACACCACAAATATTTCAGATTAAACATTTAATGTGTTTCAGCATGGAGGTTCCTCATTACTCGATAAAAAGATTACTGAGTAATGTAAACAGTTCCCTGTTATGTCCCATGGGGAAGCCTTAAAGCGTCCGTTTACAACCCTGGGGGTTTCCAGTTCAGAAAGGCTTTGAAATAAAACCCTTTAAAAAGCCAGAACCGTGTGAGCAACCCCTGTTTCTTAAATTTTATAGGCTACGGGTGAATCTAGAGTAAATGCAGAAAGGTTAATAATTTTGTTTTCACCACTTGGAGTTACTAACACAAAAATAAACACAGCTTTACTGTGTTACTGTTACTGAGAAACCACAACTCATAAATTCCTGACTGCAAACTTACTCTTACAAAGCGCTGACACTGGAGACTCCTTCCATAAATGTTAAACAAACATCTCCTTACAGAAAACTTCACCGTATCAACACATCCTCTTTCGTGTTTTCAAATTTCCCTGTGAACGAGTGCATTAATATAAACCTGTGATTTGAATTACAGCCAGAACTACAGTCAGAGCACATTTGCGTATTTCTAATCTAAAATAATAATAATAATAATAATAATAATAATAATAATAATAATAATAATAATAATAATAATAAAGGCTTACCTCACCAAATGTTTTTAGAGCATATAAAAGTTAGTATCCTTTGAAATGTCAGAAACACACAAGTGCCAGTGTGATTTGTGCTCTGGATCAGAAAGTCTGAATGTTTCCTGTTTTTGGTGACATCACTCCAAAAATAAACCGCGTGATCTTTGGTTATTTAAATAATTTCACTTCTTCTTTCCTCGTCTTTGCTCTTTTCTGGAGTGCCCAGGTGCACAAAGTCCACCCCAAAATAATAATAATAATAATAATAATAATAATAATAATAATAATAATAATAATAAATAATAATAATAATAATAATAATAATATCACATTTCCAGTTTAGTCTGCTTTTGAGTAATAAGCTCATACCGCATTTATTTATTTTGGCTTTTATATTGTTGTTGCTTTTTTGGATGTTTTTTTTTTTTTTAAACAATAAAAATTATTAGTCAGATTTATATCCCACCATCTAGATTTACACAGTCACTGAATAAACGTGGACCAATAAACCACCAAAAAAACAACCTCGTGTTGTTTCCACGGTAACAGTCCCACTCCTCGCGCACTCAGCTTCTCGATAGCAATTCTCGTAAGCAATTAAAATTAATCGAGAAAACAAGAATTCGAGAAAAGAGATCGTTTTATGTTTACTGCCTCAAAGTCGTTAGGACAATTTTATAACTCACCTTTAGACTTCTCTAGCTTAGCGGAGCTGCCATTGTTTACTTCCGCATTTCCTCAGCGCAATGCACCATGGGTAATGAAATAGTTTAACTATACGAGTCGTAGAGATGGTTTATGTGAATAAATTCAGTTGCGACTTTATGTTAATTAGTAGAGTAAGTGAAAAACAAACATGATAAATATTTTTGTTCGATTATTATTTTTTAATTGAATCGAATTAAAAATTAATAATCTCGATGAGCAATAATTTAGATAGTATGTAGAAAATATATACCTATATTATTTAAAAAAAAAAAAAAAAAAAAAAAAAAAAAAAACTTTACTTGAGTAAATAATTTGGGTATTTTTACCACCACTGTACAGTTCCCAGTATATACACTATATGGCCAAAAATATGTGGACACCTGACCATCACCATCATCCATATGTAGTTTTCCCCCAAACTGTTGCCACACATTTGAAAGCTAATAAGTGTATAGAATGTCTTTGTATGCTGTAGCTTTACAGTTTCCCCTCACTGGAACTGTGAGCAGACCCCCCCCCCCCAAGACATGTTCCAGCATGACAATGCCCCTGTGCACAAAGCGAGCTCCATGAAGACATGGTGTGTTAAGGTTGGAGTGGAAGATCTTGAGTGTCCTGCACAGAGCCCTGACCTCAACCCCACTGAACACCTTTGTGTTGGATGAACTGGAACACCGACTGCACCCTCAGGTCTCCTCACCCGACACCAGTGCCTGACCTCACTAATGCTCTTGTGTCTGAATGAACACTAATCCCAACAAGCACACTCCAAAATCTAGTGTAAAGCCTTCCCAGAAGAGTGGAGCTTATCATAAAAGCAAAGGGAGGACTAAATCTGGAATGGAATGTTCAACAAGCACATACAGGTGTGATAGTCAGGTGTCCACATACTTTTGGACATATAGTATACAGGTGCATCTTAATAAATTAGAATGTAGTGGAAAAGTTCATTTATTTCAGTGATTCAACTCAAATTGTGAAACTCGTGTATTAAATAAATTCAATGCACACAGACTGAAGTAGTTTAAGTCTTTGGTTCTTTTAATTGTGATGATTTTGGCTCACGTTTAACAAAAACCCACCAATTCACTATCTCAACAAATTAGAATACTTCATAAGACCAATAAAAAAAACATTTTTAGTGAATTGTTGGCCTTCTGGAAAGTATGTTCATTTACTGTACATGTACTCAATACTTGGTAGGGGCTCCTTTTACTTTAATTGCTGCCTCAATTCGGCGTGGCATGGAGGTGATCAGTTTGTGGCACTGCTGAGGTGGTATGGAAGCCCAGGTTTCTTTGACAGTGGTCTTCAGCTCATCTGCATTTTTTGGTCTCTTGTTTCTCATTTTCCTCTTGACAATACCCCGTAGATTCTCTATGGGGTTCAGGTGTGGTGAGTTTGCTGGCCAGTCAAGCACACCAACACCATGGTCATTTAACCAACTTTTGGTGCTTTGGCAGAGTGGGCAGGTGCCAAATCCTGCTGGAAAATGAAATCAGCATCTTCAAAATGCTGGTCAGCAGAAGGAAGCATGAAGTGCTCCAAAATTTCTTGGCAAACGGGTACAGTGACTTTGGTTTTCAAAAAACACAATGGACCAACACCAGCAGATGACATTGCACCCCAAATCATCACAGACTGTGGAAACTTATCACTGGACTTCAAGCAACTTGGGCTATGAGCTTCTCCACCCTTCCTCCAGACTCTAGGACCTTGTTTTCCAAAGGAAATACAAAACTTGCTCTCATCTGAAAAGAGGACTTTGGACCACTGGGCAACAGTCCAGTTCTTCTTCTCCTTAGCCCAGGTAAGATGCCTCTGATGTTGTCTGTGGTTCAGGAGTGGCTTAACAAGAGGAATACAACAACTGTAGCCAAATTCCTTGGCACGTGTGTGTGTGGTGGCTCTTGATGCCTTGACCCCAGCCTCAGTCCATTGCTTGTGAAGTTCACTCAAATTCTTGAATCGATTTTGCTTGACAATCCTCATAAGGCTGCGGTTCTCTCGGTTGGTTGTGCATCTTTTTCTTCCACACTTTTTCCTTCCACTCAACTTTCTGTTAACATGCTTGGATACAGCACTCTGTGAACAGCCAGCTTCTTTGGCAATGAATGTTTGTGGCTTACCTAGTGAACCAAACTGAGAGACCATTTTGAAGGCTCAGGAAACATTTGCAGGTGTTTTGAGTTGATTAGCTGACTGGCATGTCACCATATTCTAATTTGTTGAGATAGTGAATTGGTGGGTTTTTGTTAAATGTGAGCCAAAATCATCACAATTAAAAGAACCAAAGACTTAAACTACTTCAGTCTGTGTGCACTGAATTTATTTAATGCACGAGTTTCACAATTTGAGTTGAATTACTGAAATAAATGAACTTTTCCACGACATTCTAATTTATTGAGATGCACCTGTATGTCAGCATGTTTCCACATACACCATCTTGTCATTTGGGAAGCTACATCCACTTGAGAATCTAATGAATGCTTGAAGTACCTGTTTGATCAATTCTTAATGGTCATAATGATGTTTTCTGCAGTCTTGATCACGGAAAATAAATTGTGGAGGGAAAGTAATACATTTAGCTGCCTTAGACTAATTATTGGTAAAAAAAAATAAAAATAAAATAAAAAATAAAGGATAATAGGCTATATACATTTTATAGCATTTTTCATGATTTTTCTGAAGCTCTTAAACTCAGTGTTGCTGTAACACTACTATGCTCTTCAGTTCTTTCACTGCAAGCTCTGAAAGTTTTAGTTTGACATTATCCCGCTTTATATAACACCGCCCTCTTGCGGTCAACCGCGGTATGACAAGCTGTAATATTGCATCGGTAAAAAAACAAAAACATTTACATTGTCCTAAAATCTAAAACAGGTATACTGCGTTTAAAAGGTGAATTAGTCCTCCGTTACAAATATGTTTTTGTGTGTGTTGTCTGTGTGAGGACTAAAAAGTGAAAGAAAACTGATATTAAAAAAAAAACTAAGCTATAATGGTTGGTATTGTGTATAATCGATTTTCATCTTGCTAGTTTTATAAAATGCAAAAACACATTTAGCAAATTGGAAATTTAATATTAAGTAACAAAAAAGTAGCAAATGGAATGGATGAATATCAAAATCAACCAATCAACACTTCACATTATTTAAAGGCCAAAAATAACATTTACAATTTTACAAAATGCTTACATTCATTTATATTTAGATAGATATAGTACAAAAATAATAAATAACACTCAAAGTCCAATTTTCTCCCAACTGTGCTTGAGTAGGGAAAAGAAAAGACAACAACATATAATTCCATCAAATATATTTACATTAAAAATCCATAAACAAGAAAGCACTGGAGTAGATCTTGTGCTTGTTTTCAGTCTTCTTCATATCTGAAGTAGCCGCTATCGATGGCTCTTGAGACGATGTTTTCTGCAGACAGCCTCTGGTTCAGACTAAGCAGTGCCTCGATGAGGCTGATAAAATCCGCCTTCATGCCTTCTTTCTCCATCCAGATCTTCAGCAGCTCGTACATTCTGTCCTCGGGTAAAGACCAAGATGCCTCGGTGGTCCTTATGGCGTTGTCGCTCAGGCCGAGGAGCCTGAAGAAGCGGTTGTGGTAGTTCACGTCGATCTCTCCGAACAGATCGAAGGTTTTCCTCAGAGAGTCGTCTCCTGAGGGGGGAAAAAAAGGAACCAGAGGTCACACACTATGCAGGAATGACACAGAACTGAAGTATTCAATATATGAAGGAGGACAAGACCATACCATTTAAAGGAACGAGCCTTCGTAGTTTTTCATTTTCCTGGTATGGAGAGAAATTGGGAAAATACTCATTAACGCAAAGAGGATTTCTTACTGAATATGAAGCTGGGATGATGCTGTGATTCATGTCCAGACTAAAAGATTTTTAATTCATAGTGGCCTGGCAGAGAGAATACAGGCTGCTTAAACTTAATGGTGAGTGACGGTAGAATGATTAATAAAAAATCTGATTCATTTAGCGTACACAGATGACAGATCAATTCAGAATCAGGAAACCGAGCAAAATAAAAGTGCATCATATAACTCTCCTGCTTATTACACGCAGGTAAACATACTGAGATAAAAATAAAATCCCCCCCCGAGTTGTCATGAGGAAGAAATGCGTTCTGAAACCAACCACAGCAGCAGTGAGTGAGTCCGTTGTGAGTAGATTATTACGTTTTTTACAGCATCACATCCTGTTTGGGACATTAAATGTACTAGTTTCTATTTTAAACCACTAACTGACAAATGTGACAAGGGAGGTGTGGTTGTACTACAGCACAGAAAATATGAAACAGGACAAAGAGCAAAACAACTAGCTGATGAGCAAAAGCTGGTCCTTTTTTTAGCAGGGACGTAAAGGGACACGAACACATAAGCATGCACGCAAGCACACACACACACACACACACACACACACACACAGCTGAGCTAGCATCAGTTAATGCTGGTAGAGCCTGACTGATTGATATAACGATGCAGTTGAGGAATATTAAGGTTCCAAGATGATATAAATATTTGTTATTATTTCTTTGTGTTAAATATCTCGCACTTTGTTTTATTATTAACTTTATGTTGTCTGAAGTGTCCGCCATACCCTGATTTAGTTGTTGCTATAGAAACGATAACGTATTAGAACAAACGTTTTTAATATAAACCTATGATTTGCAGCTGCACTACTGTCAGAGCTGCTGTTAGAGAAAATTAATAAACACCTTCTGACAGATCAGAGTCGAGAATTCAACAGCACTGTGGTATAAAGCATTGGTTTGTACATGTATTTCTAGAGGAAAACATTATACAATACTCATCACTATGACGAGTATGACCCACTTTATGTCACTAGGTGGTGTTAAATCACTAAATATTGCATTATTCCACAAAGACTTGCCATGTTTTGTATGTTTTAAAGTTCTAAGTTTATTTCAAAAAGCCTGATATTTGTATTTACATTAAGGTTAGTTTTTAAGATAGTTGTAAAATGTTTCTACTGTTTATGATGAATGGATGGATGAATGGATGAATGATGAATGTTCGACATTTGAAATCGTCTCGTTTGTCTCGGCTCGATTTCCGTTGCGTTTTTATTAGCTTTGGAAACTTGAAAATTTGAATCAGCGAAAAGTTTCATATCAGTCAGTTTCATATCAGCCCATGTGAACAAAACCACATCCTTGTGGTAAAGCACAAAAAAACAGAAGCGTCCGTGTTAGCATTTGACATGACCCGGTGTCTGCATGCATCAAACTTCCTGTGCGAAAAAATTAAAACTCTGAACCAAGATGACGCCATTCGTTTCCTCTGACTCATGTACAGTATTTCATTTGCCTGCAGTAGCTCCTTTTGTATCTGTACTTGGTTTAGACAGCGTGCTAGAACGATGTGTTTTTTTCTTACACGATCAATAAAGGATCGATCTGTCGGTCTGCTTTCTCTCCCACGCTGCCACTTTCACACAATCCAATCCCTTCTTCTCCTTCAATTCTCCTTTTCCCATCGTTTCTAGTCTTTTATTTATTCATCTAACCTTATCCTAGTAATCATTTATATACACGAGTAGATAAAGAGGAAAGAGCTCCTTCATTCATCCATCAATGTCCCACCCTCCTGCTTCGAGTCTCTATCTTGATATCTCATGCTTCGTCCTTTTCTTTGGTCTTGTCTTTCTTGACGAGATTAAAAATCATTACAAATGTTATTACAAGAGTCTTCCTTCCTTAATCCTTCCTTATTTTTGTGTTTAAATGTAATCCATTCAGCTATCAATCAGGACTTTATCCTCATCTACTCACATCCTTCAAACAAGACTAAACGATACTATATGTTTCTGTCCATCTATCCCTCCATTCTATCAATCAATCCATCAGTTCATTATATTCACCCATTTAAACATCCATCCTACAAACCTTTCATAGACCTACTCATCTATCCATCTATCTACCCATCCACTGATTTATCTGTCTATCCATCTATCTATCATTTCACCAATCCATCAGTTCCATCTTTTCATCTACTCACCCATCTATCCATCCATCATCTATCAGTCTAGCCAACCATCTATCTGGCCATCCATCTAACCATCTGCTGACCCTTTCATCTTTTCAGTCATCTCTCCATCCGTCTATCTGTCCACCAAACTATCCATCCACCAATGATCTAACACATCTCCCCATCTATCCATGTACCTAACCACTCCATCCCACCATCAGTTTAACATTATATCCACCCATGCATCTACCAACTCATCCATCCATGCATCCATCCCTCAGTCCATTCAACAATCAGTTCCACATTTCATCCACCCATACATATACCAACCCATTCATCCATCCACCTACTAAATCCCTTCTACAATCAGTTTAACATTACATCCACCCATGCATCTACCAACCCATCCATCTATCTATCCACTTACTCCATTCCACAATCAGTTAACATTTCATCTACCCAACCCATCTATCCATCCATCCATCCACTCAACCAATTTAACATCTCATCTACCCATGCATCTACCAACCCTATCCGATTATCTACTAACCTTATCCATCCATACAACTACTAACCCATCCATCCATCCCATAGTCACCCACTTCATTTTCATCCATTGTCTTTACATACATTGAACCAAATATCTATCCATCCATCTATCCACATAGTTATCTTTCCATTTTCCACCCAACTATCCACCAACCAACTCATCAACTGTATTCCATCTCTTTACATTTCATAACCTGTCCCTCCCCTGCCATTTCTGCCTTTCAAATTTTTTCCTTCCTTTTACCCTGCTCTATTTTTCATTCCATCCACAAGTCTCCTCATGTATTCACATAACACTAGCTGTACTCTGACTGCGAGCTGTGTTTGATGCCTGCATCCACTGGAGCTGCGACTCTCACCAGAGTGTTAAGCTGCTGAGGCAGTGAGCGGCTGAGGCAGTACTCGCTTGTCAGTGCGCACACAGGCAAGCTGGTCTGGGACGAAGCCGTGGTGGTGGGGAGGCTTGGGCCGAGCCCTTTATCCTCCTCGTCCTCTACCGTGTCTTCACCCACCGGCTGAGTCTGACAGATTAATGGCTGGATCTGTGCTCCTTGCTCCACTACACCATTCATGCTGTTCTGCTTCGTCTCCACCAAATCACTGCCATTTTCCTAAAATGAAAGAAAGAAAAAAAAGATGAAGAAAAAAAAAAAATATATCACATGCTATGGTGAAAATCCCAATTTTTCTCTCTCTCTCACTCACTCACACACACATGCACACACACACACACGCACACACACACACACACACACACACACCCAATGCATAGGAAGAGCTATTCCATAAACTTAAATGACTTACTATGCACGTATTCCACATTCCTCTCGGCCATCTTGAGGTCACTGAAATTACACAGAGGAGTGAAAATATTGGCGCTGGTGAAAATATTTCATAATTGAGCTATAAACCTGAGAGGAGGCCATTTCTTACATCCACCTGATGTTCTCCAGTACAGAAAACACCCGATGATCACGATTATCATGATGACGGTCACGACTGAGATGACTCCCACTGCATTTCCAATCACAAACACAATTTAAACACATCACAATGAGTAACTAATAATAATTTGTTACATTTATATAGCGCTTTTCTAGACACTCAAAGCGTTTTACATTGTGCACCATCAGTGGTGCGACGGCAGCCATAGTGTGCCAGAACACCCACCACACACCAGCTATAGGTGGAGAGGAGAGGAGGGTCATGTAGCCAATTCAGGGATGGAGATTATTAGAGAGCCAAAATAGACAAGGGCCAATTTTGCCAGGACACCAGGGTGATACCCCTACTCGTTACGAGAAGTGACCTGGGATTTTTAATGACCATAGAGAGTCAGGGCCTTAGTTTAACATCTCATCCGAAAGACAGTGCTCTTTTTACAGTAGTGTCCCTATCACTATACTAGGGCATTAGGCACTATATAGTGTCACTATACTAGGGCATTAGGACCCACACAGACCACAGGGAGAGCACCACCTATTGGCCTCCCTAATACCATTTCCAGCAGCAACCTTATTTCCCCCAAGTCTCCCATCCCAGGCACTGAACAGGCTCAATCCTGCTTAGCTTCAGTGGGACACCAGACAAGAACTGCAGAGTGATATGGCACTGACATAACTAACCCTGTATTATGACACACTACTTCAAACTGCACTACTGTCAGCGCTGCTGGTACAGAAAACTAATCAACACTTTCTGACCAGTCAGAATTGAGTAGCGCTGTAGCATATTGTGCATAGGAAACACTTCACACACACAAAATGCACAGGAATTCGAAAAAAGTGATGATTCAGTGTGTGATTGGCTGATCTAATTTAAAACAAGCTCCGCCCTTGTTGACCAAAGAATGTGTGACACTGTACAAACATTGCTAACTCCAACACTTATCCTAACCTTAACTATTGATAACTACATATAAAGTTGGCTTGTACAACTTGGACATTGTGGGATTACCTGGGGTAAGATGGTGGGTGTGTGTGTGTTCACATGTATATGGCTACCTGTCAATGAGCTGGCGGAGGTGGAGCGTCTTTTCTGGCAGACGGTGTTTGAGTGGGCAGTGCAGCTCTCCACTATCTCCTCATCATCTTTACATCTAAATTTATCAAATGACACAAGAACCAGAATCAGCTTTAATCGCCAAGCAAGATTCACTTAGGAAGTGTCTGACTGATAGAGAACTGATAATCGGTTGCACAATATACTGTATGTCAACATTACAAACACAATATATTGGTATCAGCAAATATGTTTGCTTCATTCAGCTGAGGTTCTTCTTCAGTGGGTTTGGAAATATGGAATTGTACACCCAAAGACCTGGGATGAGTGAAGGAACTGGGATGAGTGGGTCTTCAAAGTTTAGCCAGTCTAATCGCCTTTACTTACTGCTACAGGGCATTTAAAAAGCCGTTGATGCCTGAAAGTCTTGGATTAAATGTTGCTGCTTGTGACTATACAATACATACAACTCATACTCTCATTCACACTCTCAGCCCTGCTCATGCCCACATCCACATCCATTCACACAAACACAAACCCACAGTCAATGCAGAGGTGCGAGTGCGAACATACTTCCTGCACGTCTTGCAGACCTCACAGGCTTGATCTGGCAGGCAGAAGGAACCCGCTTTACATTGACAGCGCGTGTTTCTGGTGCTGTTGCATCGCTCCACAAGCTCCTTATCTACAGATAAAGAGATTGGCATTAAAATCAGAGCACTGCGAATGGAAATGTAGAAACACTGAACGAGACGTTTCACAAAATTAATTGTAACTATAACCGAATAACAAGTATAATGAGTCATGTTAATGAAAAAAAAAATTGCTGTGGTGCAAGAGGAATAAAACACTTCATGGCATGATGATATATATATATATAAATAAAATCTGTGTTTAAAGTGTTCAGTTTAATGCTCGCTCTACCATTTAGCTATGCTCTTTGTGCTTGGTAGTACTCACTAGTATGTACAGTAATTTCAGATAACAGCATCAGGCAAAATAAATGCATACATAAACACACTTCAAATGGTGCGACTGTATAGCCTTTAGTTGAGTACCTGGGTGACACTTGGTACACATCAAACACCTGTGAAGTCCATGATCATGCTCGGTGTAAGTGTCAAAGTCGCATGGGTCACACAAACCTCTCTCAAACGGTTTACTGCACTCCTCTTTGACAAAAGTACCTACCAAAAAAAATATATATATATTATATAAATAAATAAATAAATGTTCAAAATCACCCAATGAATCAATCTGCCAAGGAAACCAAATCCTAGAAGATCTAGAACATTCAAAATGCTTGTGTTGAACATTCTTCCCCGCCGTGCATTATGGGAACCGTGACTCTCACCAGCTGGACAGTTGAGGCAGCAGATGTCATTGTGTGCATGCATGTACCCGACACCGTCCCTGCACATAACGTCTCGCTCCGTTCGGCGCCCGCTGGAGCTCCAGGCGCAAATCCATAACACCAGCTAGAAAACACAAAAGCAGACAATAATAAATGACATTTACATGAACATGCTGATGTACATTTTAAAAAAAGAAAAGAAAAATGTACAATCATCAATATACATTTTCTGTGAGGAGATGTTTAATTAACATTTATGGTTGGAGTCTTGAGTAAATGTAAGTAAATAAGTAAAGGAACTTTAGCCGTTGGAATGTAACCATTATAGAGAAAAATGCTAATAAAACGACGCCCAACATGGCTTCCCAAATTACACCAAATTTGGCTACATGGCCTACATACAGTCCCCCTTGAAAGTATTGGAACAGCAAGGCCAATTCAATATGAGACGAGAGTTCAGAATTTCAGCTTTTATTTCCTGATATTTACATCCAGATGTTTTAAACAACTGAAAACATGGCACCTTGGGTGGCAGACCAAAGTCTTTTAAGTTAAAGTAAATAACACTTAATATTTGGTTGCATATAATTTGCTTGCAATAACTGCATCAAGCCTGAGACTCTCTGATATCACCAAACTGTTACATTTTTCTTTTGTGTTGCTTTTCCAGGCTTTTATCACAGCTTCTTTCAGTTGTTGATTGTTTCGGGTGTTTCTCCCTTCAGTCTCCTCTTCAGGAGGTGAAATGCTGCTCAACTGGGTTAAGGTCTGGTGATTGACTTGGTCAGTCTAAAACCTTTCACTTTTTACCCCTGATGAAGTCCTTTGTTGTGTTAACAGTGTGTTTTGGATCATTGTCTTGCTGCATGATGATGTTCCTCCCAATTATATTGGATGCATTTCTCTGTAAATTGGAAGACAGATTGTTTCTGTAGACTTCTGCATTCATTCTGCTGATACCATCATGAGTCACACCATCAATAAAGATTAGTAAGCCTAATATTTAGAAGCAGCCATGCAAGCCCAAGCCATGACACTATCTCCACCATGCTTGACTGACAAGCTTCTATGCTTTGGATCATGAGCAGATTCTTTCTTTCTCCACACAAGAGTAGACATTCAGAGCTATTATCGTGTCCCAATATTTTTGATCACTCAAAAAAAAAAAAAGGGTGGGTTCAAACAAAAGTTGCCATGTTAAAGTTGTTCAACACATCTATATGTGCAGATGAGGAAATGTAAGCTGAAATTCTGGTCTGTCGTCTCATTCATCTTTTGATCTCAAACCCAAACATCTTCAACGTATAGCAAAAACAACAGAATTGGCCTTGCTGTTCCAATACTTTCAGATGGGACTGTACATATTAAGAAGTGGTATTTTTTTCTGTATGATGAAATAAGGCTTAGATCTCAACATGCCAGTAAGTGATGATGAAAATAGGCCTAACACAAGTTATACAAATCGTTTGATGCTCCTCGCAGTCTCAAGAAAGGCATTCTTGCCCCATCTACTGGTAACACTAATGAATAGCAGTTTTAAAAAAAAAAAAAACAAACAAACAAAAAAAAAAACAGTCCACATATTTTTAACTTAAGTGTTAAAATTGACTTTGGGTCACAGTTTGCACATCTGTGAAGTAAAGGATAAGTGTGAAGATTCTGAAGACTCTGAACATGAGCATGTCAGTCTAAAGATGACAAACACTGATCTGAAACCCTGAACATGATGTTTCAAATGTTAACCCATTCACCCATGTTGAGTGGATTGATTCTAGCTTAGTTTGGGGTTTGGGTCCATTTAAAAACAGATCTCTATTGATCTCTGTGTTTCACATTTTTTTGCAGCCAGGGATCTTCCATACAGATGTATTTTTATAGACAATTCAAATATTAGGCTCTTTATTCTTTTATTCTTGAACTTTCCACCGAGAGCACACATTAAGTCCAAGCTGATATGATTTAAAGACTTACTTGTTTTTCACTTATCAGGATTTGTATTAAACTCATTTCGTCAGTCAAACATTAATAACTATAAGAACACAATAATAATTACAACATTGGTAATGATTTACACAACTGTATCAAAAACAAACAAACAAAAAAAAACTTCGAGAACTACTGAGTTAAGTGACCAGTCCAACAAACAATACATGTGATGTGTGGCAACGTATTTGAAATTTGTCATTTTTAAATACAAAACATATTAACACCATGCATTAACACATACAACTGAGTGTACGGCTATGTGACAGAGCATATACTGGTTTGTTTCCGAAGCGAAACAACTGGCCACGACTTTAATACAGCCAAGGTCATTTTTTGCTCTGTAACTTAAATCTGCACTAGTCGTTTTATTGTAGCACGTTTAAATTTACACATAGAGAGTATAAACTTGGTCAGCTATGCAATAAATTGGTTTAACTTAAACTAAAATACTGTTTGAAACAATACTTCTTTTTTTTAAAGCATCCAAGTAATGTGTGTAAATAAATATATACACCATCCACTCACTCTCATGCACTTTTTCCTGGTCAGGGTCATGGTGGATCTGAGAACACATGCACATTTATGCCAAGATGCAATTGATCTCAGCCAATCCACCTACTGGCATGTTTTTGGGAAGTGGAAGGAAACCCATGAGGACACGGGCAGAACACGCACATGTGACAGTAACCCAAGCTCTAGGGATCCTGGAGCTTTGAGGTAGCAAAAAGGCCACCATGTCACCCAAACCCATCACCCATACATGTAATTATTATAAATATAATATTACCATAAAGTGTATCTATTGATGTGTTACAGATATGTCTTTTGCTATAAGTTCTTACATATGGGAACCCTTAACCCTTGCATATATAAATAAATATCCATCTGTAGGAATACCATGAGTGCATAACGGATCAAACTGATTGTTATACCTGAAATTAAAGAAAATAAATCTTCCGAAGTGTTTGAAAACGAAAATTAATATACAGGTCTAAAATGTGTAATGTTTAATAGATAATATTTTAATTTTTAAAAATAAAACAGCAAATATTTTCTGACGTACAAAATTGTACACAGTTTAGGGCGGTCAAATTGTATGCAGGTGATTTCAGATGTAAAAAAAAAATGTTTTTGTTGTTGTTTTTAAATAAAAAACAAACAAAAAAACTTAGGTGTTGAATGGAGACTGGAACATTTTTTTCCCATTTTAATTTTGTGTAGAAAGGTGGTGTATATATGTACCCATTGAGACAAACAGAGATGAGGACTGGAAATCCTCCTCCCCCCTCCTTCAAAAAAAAAAAAAAAAAAACAGCTTTCAATTGAGTGTCAATAAGTGTGGACACTGTGCATGAAAGGGTGTATGTTAATTTATCTTAATCTTAGATCCCATGTGTTCTGCAGGTGGATATTTCTATAATAATAATAATAATAAATAAAAAGCTCTCTGGCTCCAATAAACAGACCAAATATTAGTGTAAGCGTGTAAATCAAGAGTTTATTAGCTAGACTCACAGAGAGAGAGAGAGAGAGAGAGAGAGATCTGTGAAATGTATTTTGTAGTTAAATAGGTTCCTGGTCACTAAAAGTTTGAGAACCGCTGCTGTGTAAAACTAGTCTGTGATCTCACAAAGCGAGTTTCAACACCTTTACATTAGGAGAGTTTGCGTTAGTTTTTCGTGTTGTTTTTAGTCGAGCTCGAGACTCACCAGGCTGATAAGGTGTCTCATGATGATCCTCCAGCACTCACGGAGAAACCAGATGTGAATGAGCTCCACACCGCCACATTTGTCAGGACGTTCACACGAGCGCTCCTTCTAAAGACTTGAGGATGTGGTTAAGTCTCAACATTCAACACTCCTCCCTCTTCACCTGGTTCATTCACTCTTTCGGACTCACGTCACTTTCAAACCGGTCTTCAACGCACACTTGATGACTTCCCCTTGATTGGTTAAATCCTTGTAGTCAATTAAGAGTTTTGTTTTTCCTCAACCAGACTTGCTTTACATTTGATTCTGTCAAATGATTCATCTCTTTTCAGTGAGTCAGATCATTTGACTCCCAAACAGCATTGGGACTGCAAGTCTCAGAAAACAAAGAGTACTTTTCCTTGTGTACCTTTACCTTTAGTGTGAACCCTAAATGGTTTAATGTACATAACTAGACCTTAAGGGTGTTTTCACACCTGGCTTATTTGGAGCATTTGTTTCGGAACCTGTTGCGCTTTCTCCATTGGTATGGTACGTTTTGACGTATATGAACACGGCAATTGCGCTCGTATCCGCTTTAGTGAGCATCTCAATGAGACGGGCTTTAACATATAAATTAGATCGATTATAATAACTACAGCTAAATAGAAAGCCACAATAAGCTTGCAGAGCTGCTGTGTATCCATCTGGATGGATGACCGATATGCGGAACCCTGGAATATAAACCCACCAATGAGAGGACAGTTTAGTCACATGTGACTTGCATAAACGCATTTTTGTACGATTTGTTGCCTTGTGAAAGCGAACCAAGCCAAGGAGAAAATACAACATTGTAACAATTTAAGTCCCCGTTTCGGAACAAAGCACAGATCTACAGGTCTGAAAAGACCCTAAGACTCACCCTTTTACATACTAAATACTGCATGTTTATGGGAGGTGGGAGGAAACCCGGAGAGAAACCCAAAGGAAACTCAATTCAATTCATTCCAGTTTAATTATGGACATTGTCCCAAAGCAGCTTTACAGAAATATTTACATTCAGAATATAGATTTTAAATGTATGAATTTATTCCTAATGAGCAAGCCAGAGGCGACCGTGGCGAGGAAAAACTCCCTGAGACGATATGAGGAAGAAACCTTGAGAGGAACCAGACTCAAAAGGGAACCCATCCTCTGGGTGACACCGGATAGTGCAATTATAAATAAATCCCTTCTATAACTGTGTACTACATGGTCAAAGAGTGCAGTTGTGTAACCAGGAAATTCATTACAGTTTTCACATGAAGTCTGTGTTGTTGAACTTCTCCACTGTTCACTGATGGAGACTTGAGTGCAAAACTGTTTGTGGCAGTTGCTGTCCTAAAGCTATCCTAGCATAACTGTGCATATGAATTGAGGTCCAAAGCCATCTTTATGGTTTTTAAGTGGTACCATCCTCAGTAATCTCAATGGTCATTATTGAGATTGAAACCCTCACAGACTGCTTATAACACACATGGGATAATTCTAACTTTTTATTAATTTGACACTGTGGATTAGTAAAATGCATAAAATGAAAGCTGCAGCTGCAGCAAAGTTTCCAGTTTGCTCATGCTCAAGATTCGGCTACCGTATGTTGCGTAAGATTACATCTCATGTGGTTGAAAAAGTTTGGGGAATACCAATCTTCTCAAGGTATAAATTAGACATGCTATGGAGACTGATTACTCGTTTCTTAAAATAAAAAAATAAAAAATAAATAAATAAAATCATTTTCTGACTATAGAGCAGGACTTAAAACTTGAAATTCAAAACAAAATATTCTGAAAACAGGCTTAATAATCTTATACTGGGTTTTTTTTTTTTTAATCATAATTTCATGATGAGAAATATTAGATCAGTCTGACTGTATTCAAGAAATATTTGCTTGATATCATGCGAGCTGATCCAGTACAGCAAGTTTTGGAGGTTTTTTTTCTTGCTCAGGCAAGGAATTCACTTTATTTAGGAACCCTCTCACAAACACACTCAGCTCACAGTGTTGTGTCACTGCAGAAAACACACACACACACACACACACACATGCTGGTGTGAGGTCGGTACTATCAGAGTGACGCCTAGCCGCCTGCACCGCACTGATAACCTCAATGCTGTGTGTACGGCAAGGCTGAATGTCAAATCTCTCCCTGCTCCCTAGGTAGGGTACGAAATAACGTCTTCTACCAACAATTACATTAATCTAAATATCTAAAAATGAGCCTTTTTGAATTAAGCTCACTACTCCTTATGTAAGTGCACCAGATACAGTATGGCATGATGGCTTTTACACTTCACAAAGTGTACTATATCTCCAATATCCGTTTGAGATGCAGCCTAGACCTGCTGTCAGTTCACAGGAAAGCGGGAGGAGCTGATCCAGTTTAGTGAGTCATTGACTAATCTAAGGGGAATTTCACGGTCATGTGCTACAATCCAGGCCTACAGGTTACACATGAGGGATGAATCCTTTTAAAAAAAAAAAAAAAAAAAAAAAAAAAAAAGGCCTGTTTGACACACAAAATGGTGGACTGGATTTTTATTGCTAACTATTCACTTCCCTTACTTGTTAGCAATAATAGTCTCGTGGATCCAACACAAAAGTACAAGAGGAAAATTAGCCACCACCAAACATGTCCAGGCATGATTTAATACATTTAGGGCAAAGAGAAATTTGTTTCGCTTTAATTTCTGTAATGAGGCGATTTCCTTCCAGTCAAATCGTTACTATAAGTGGACTGAAAAACTGATATCTTAAGTAGAACAATGCTATGATATCATCATGACAGTTCTGCGCCGATCGACTCGTCATAGATTAACAAGGAGGTGTGCAAACATCCCTAGGCAGTGCAAACTTCCTGTTGCACAACCACCGCTCAGTGACTCACACAGCACACTTTCCACAGTGCAAGTCATGTGGCTTGAACCATTTATATTTGTAGACCGTTCCCAAAGGTTAAGCCAGGCTCAGCAGAGCTAGCGTGATTTACTGGCATCACCACATTTAGCTACAGTCAGAGGTGGTGAAGTCCAAAAAAATAATTGCTAATACTCATCTAAAGCCAGAGAAGGAAGTCTGCACCTCAGGTCACACATTGATTTTGTTTATTGTTTTGAACATACACTCACATTAACTAATTACTAATCAACAACAACTAACAGATCTAGTTTTCAGGCTACTCTGAAAGTCAACCCCGAGTTCAGCAAGTGATGTCAAATCAACAAGTCCTCAAAGTAGATAAAGAGAACCCTACTGAACAAATTAGACAAAAATATTATACTTGGTTATTTATTTATTGAGGATAATGATCTAATATTACATATCTGTGAGTGGCAATAGTATGTGAACCTTTGCTTTCAGTATCTGGTGTGACCCCCTCGTGCAACAATAAATGCAACTAAACGTTTCTGGTAACTGTTGATCAGTCCTGCATATCGGCTTGGAGGAATCTTAGCCCATTCCTCAATACAGAACAGCTTTAGCTCTGGGATGTTGGTGGGTTTCCTCACATGAACTGCTTGCTTCAGGTCCTTCCACAACATTTCTATTGGATTAAGGTCAGGACTTTGACTTGGCCATTCCAAAAACGAGGTTTATTCCTCATTAAAGATTCTTTGGTAGAATGACTTGTGTGGTTAGGGTCGTTGTCTTGCTACATGACCCACTTTCTCTTGATATTCAGTTCATGGATAGATGTCCTGACATTTTCCTTTAGAATTCGCTGGTATAATTCAGAATTCATTGTTCCATCAATGATGGCAAGCCTCCCCGGCCCAGGTGTGGCAAAACAGGCCCAAACCATGACACTACCACCACCATGGTTCACAGATGGGATGAGGTTTTTATGCTTGAATGCAGTGTTTTCCTTTCTCCAAATATAACGCTTCTCATTTAAACCTGTGGGCTTGTGGTTTTACACTGTAACTAAGCCTATATACATAACACCATGACTATGACACCATGAAGGAATTTCTGTATGGTTTGTAATCCCACAAAGAGTCATCATGTTCTTGTGGTTGGGCTGCAGTTACTATGTGTCACTTAACGAACTACTTTTTGTGTACTACTATGAGTCTTTATATTGTTGACGTGTGTGTGTGTGTGTGTGTGTGTGTGTGTGTGTGTGTGTGTGTGTGTGTGTGTGTGTGTGTGTGTGTGCATCTCTTTGTCTTGCTCTCTCTCCCTTGCTCTTGTTGTCTCTCTGTCTCCACTGATAATGTACCGCTCATGTGAGATAAGAAGACATTTGGACTTTGCATCTGGAATGTCGGCACACAAAAAGAAAATGACGGCCGCGCTGTTTTTTTTCTTTTCTTTGATCTTTACTTTGATGTTGAAGTAAATGTTTAAAATGTGAGTTTGGTACACGGCTTCATTTGTCCTCGCTTCTTTGACACAGTGTTTGCAGAAATAAAGTTTGTAAGAGACTAGATGTGTACTATAAGTCACATTTTGGACACAGTAGACTACAAATATTTGCTCACTGTCTTAAAGCCATGTTAATAAAGGCTTCTGGGTGAAATTGAAAATAGTGAAGGTAAGGCCCATGTATACATTTGTTTCTGAATCAAAATGTCAAAAGCATTATTAGGAATGCTGTTAAGAATTCAAAATATAAAATAGTTTTTTGGATTTGTTTAAAGTTGTTATCGTTTCTATAGTGGCAGCTCTTACAGAGGGACTTGTATGGCGGACTGCATATAATCGAAGCCTAATAGGAAGGAGTCTCAAGTGTCAGTGCTTTCTAATGGTCAGTAAGTTTTCAGACACAGGAAAGTCTTCAGAACAGGGGAGTGTGTGCTTTCTGGTATATCAGTTACATGGCTGTGATTTTTTTTTTTTGTCTCATTAACTTCGAGAGAGAGAAAAAAGGAGCGACTATTTATAACGTCAGAAATAACAGGAATTAATTTGTCTCGTGGACGTTCCACAACATTACATGTAACTGTAAACTGTTAGAAAGCACAGTGTGTCGTTCATGAATATATTAAACATTGTAATTGTTGGCAAATTGCTGTGGTATAAAAGGAATAACACACTTTAGATCATGCTGTTATATGAAAAATAATCCACTTTGAACCAGTCTCTTGTGTGTTGCTCGAAAGTATTTTGTTAACCACTAACCACTGGAACCCTAAATATTATGCTACCCATGTCAACTTGTGTTTTTTTTTTTATGACAACAATGTTTCAAACTTTGATCGATCTTTATCAGATCATGCAAATGATCTGAAGCAAGCTTCTTTCTCTACATTTCCATTTTAGTCCACTTCCAAATGTGTGCAGGTAATTCAGAAAAGGTTCCCTTTTATGGCAAATTGAAGAAGGCTTGCATAAGCTTCGCCCACACCTACTTACAATGCTGACGTCATTTGTTGTTCCTACACAGTGTTTAAGGGCGTTGTCTTCAAGCCCGTGCGTCTTAGCAATCACGCTGTACAATAGAGTGCTGTCAATCAAGCATATTCATTGGAAATTAGATGACACAGCCAGTTCAGATGGTGTTTGAGCAGCATCTTATTATACTGTTTTGTTGAGTCGCACTTTAGTGGATGTTCAACATAACACCCAAGATAATATGGCGTTAATATTTTACACTACCTGTACTCATAATTGCTCATTAGTTTTCAACTCTCTTTTGGAGAATGTGATTTCTTTATGTAGGGCATGTTCCTGGATCGTCATAGATCCACTGTTTATTCATAGAACAACATTCATATTAACCCATCTGATGTCATCAAATTGGGACACCACCTCTTCCACATTCAGAGCCACAGTGCAGGTTTCTGAAATTCCCTCCAGACACACCTGTGTGTTGGCTTTCATTTGAGAAAAAGCACTTTTGCATGTCAGTTCAAATTGTTGATCTGTTAAACAATATATAAGCACTGGTAAGAGTTTGTATGCACAGAAAGGTAACAAGAGCTGAGCCATTCAAAAAAAAATTCTCTCCAACATATGCTTTTAAAAAAATGAAGAAAAAAAAAGTGTGGCTCCAAATTTCACCTCTTTCACCTCTCTAACCCTGACCCTAACCCTAAATGTGGACTCATTACTTTACAGAGGTGTGAACATGTCTTGAATCAGGGTAACGGTTTGATAACTTCAAGTCAAAAAAGAAAACCGACTTTGATTTAAAGACCAGTGATTTGGATTTCATATCTGTCACGTGTGTGACAGTGTTTAAATAAAGATAACCAAATCAGGCTGAAAAACAAAAAACAAACAAACAAACAAACAAAAGTATTAGCAGCTTCAATGACAATGCAAACACTGTTAAAAAAAAAAGCAACCAATGGAAGTAGAAACCCTGGATTGGTAACTATTAGTAGATATTAAATAGATGAAGTGTATTGTTGACATTACCTCATTCAGCCACAGGATACAACTAAGTGTTTGGACTTGAACTCATGACCATTTGATTATTAACCCAATACCTTGACCACTGACCTATCACTTCGCTTCAATGTGAAAGTCAGTGATTGAGTAAAACTCATTCGGAGTGTTTGATTAAGCGATGAAATCAAACAGTTCTTTGGGGTGCAGTCAGACTTTTGAACACTCCTGCAGTAACACTCGGTAGAAGTATCATTGCCTGAAGCCTCTCGTTCATCACACTGCTTTATCTGCTCTGTCGGTGTGTGTGATAATGAGAGTGGCTCCTGGGACAGGAAGGTTTATGGCGCTCGAAGTCATTAGTGAGAGAATGAGAGCGAGCGCTGTGTCCTGACGGCTGTCCCATTGACCTGGGCCATCTCTTTAAATTTTATAGCAGCGCTGCCGCATTTATTTTATAGGCCCCATTATATCTTATCTTCATCTCCCTGATGATCAGTATAAACAATAATGATGGAAACAGAAACGTAAAAAAATTAAATAAAATTATCGTGGATCTACCTAAAGGTGTGTGGGAGTAAAAAAATAAATAAGGGAATGGGGAAGTAACTATTTTTTGGGTTGGTTTTAAACACTTTCACACCTTTATTCCACTGTGATAATCTTTAAAATGATATAAATCCGACGTGCAATTGTTACATAAACAGGAAATCACTTTTAGAATTGATTTAGCAAGAACATGATATATTGTATATTTTGGCCTGAACTAAACATTAGGGTTCTGGTAAAATATGCGAGCTTTTAGAAAAGTGCCATAATATTATCATAATAGGTTAATAAGGGGGAGAAAGAGACAGGGACTCATAGAAAGGCCATATTTTGTGCCACCTACTGGTGAATGAGTATAAAACACTGAGGAAAAAGACGGTTGTCGTTAAGCCATAACATAATAAGCTCTGTTACTGGCTATAAGGTTTAGATAGACTTCACCAGGAAGCTCCATGTAGTGAAAAGTGCTAGCTGTGAAGCTAATTTTCACTCATACAAGGTATAAAAATCGTGGGAAATGTCGCTGTGTGCATCTGGGATGAATGAAGCACTTCAGTGAGAAGCTGAGATAAGAAACAACAACAGAAAAATCTCACGTGAGGATGTTGTGAGGAGATTTAGCCTCAGCCTCAGTGCTAGTCGCTAGCATAGAAAAAAAACAAAACAAACGGGAACACACTGCTCATTTATCAGCGCTTTTAACTCATAAAAACAGCAGAGGAATGCGTTAACATTTAAATTTAAAGAATTAAAAAAAAAAAAATCGACCGAAAACGACATTTTCACAACTTTCTCTCATCACGCCAAAGGTAATTCATCAGGTAAGACGTGTGAGTTCTGAAGTTTGTTACTTTAGCTACAAGGCTAGTGCTGCTTTGCACACTTCCAGGAAAATCTGTCAGTAATGATTATATATATAGTGCTAGCTGTGAAGCCATATAAACAATATAAATATATACTGTTAAACACTGTATCCATGACAACATTCGTACCATTCCTAGCTAACATCAGCTAACTAACTAAAACAAAGCCTAATGTAGCCACTGTGTAATGAAAGTTTATAGCTATTAGTTGTGCAAACTCGACAAAATGACGTAACAGATAAAAACAGTCATAACTTCATTTTGAATGTGAATCACTTTGTTCCCCACAGAACTTGGTAAGGAGGCATTGCCTAAAGTTTTAAAGTGCAGATTTTATTCTTGAAGAGATGCAATTCTATTTAGACCCAAATGATATCTTCTGAGGTGAGTGTATGATGACGCAGTGTTAAACTGGATCATGTATTAGCTACATAAGCCTCATAGCTTCATTACAAAGCTGAAGACGCAGACGTCAGACACTAAAATTAAGACGGCTCAATAATACAGGCATGGAAAGAGAGCATTTCAATAACATGAAAGGATATGTTGAGGCAAACCCCCCCCGCCCGACTCTCTTCGACTCCTGGCCACAGATGGCTGTGGCGACTTCAGGATTCAAACTCTCAATCTCCAGACTGTAGGGCGAAAGCTTTTCTGCTGCGCCGCTGGGGAACGAAATTATATCCACTCTTGATATGAAGATTCGAGGAGTAAACAGTTATAATAAAAAATGGAAATGATGGAAATGAAAGAACACCTGAACGAGTATCAAGTGTGGATTAAGACGAGATGACTGAGAAGTTAGCATTAACAAATGTACGTGTGTTAGCATTTCAGTGAACTATATAAAGTCCCAACATTTTTATTCTTATTTTATTTATTTATTTATTATTTCTTAAAAAAAAAAAAAAATGAACGAAATCAGAATCATTAGAAAATAATTCTAGATTTAATTTCTACTTGAGGATTTCCTGGAATACCGAAATGATGCAGTAGAGATTATTTGTCATATTAGGCACATCAGTAATTTACATGTGCACTCACTAATCAGCATTTTAATCAACTGCATCACTCCGGAATGTAGAGGAGCGGCTTTGACCTTGAATGACACCTCTGATGGTGAGCGCTTTGGTTAGATTACTCGAGAGGAAATTTTGTCATAGCATTTATCATTTTGACCCCTATGGCTGTAAGGGAGACGCCTGAAAACTAGCAGCGTTCAGATCAAACACCTGGCAGAAACGCCGATTCACTGAAGGGGAAAGGACATGGAATATGAAAGACACGCATTTATGAGCCAATAGCAGAAAAGGTGGGTGGGACTGTGGTCTCTTTGGGCAGGAAAATAAATGAAGGCGGTGATTATATTAACTCCACCAGACTATTGCCTTGTTTTTTTTCTTACTGTTGCTTAACTAACATCTGGAGAAAAAAAAATTCCCTCCTGTCCATCCACATACGCCTGATTTGTTGTGGTAAAATTCAGTTTTTTTTCTCTCCACCTGTTAGGATTTTCTCCTTAGCAATGCCCCTAAATGCTTCATTATGCTGGTTTTTGCATTGTTTCGACTGAAGTGTGGAAAGTTTTCAGCTTTCAGTCACTCTCTTCACTGAACTCTTCCTTCAATGAATGAAGAAACGATTCCTGAAGAAGTCCGTAATTCAAAAGGTCCTGCTTGAGTGTTAAAAGACATCTCGAGACGTTCATGCTAACTGGATAACATCTTTCACTGTTAATGACCACCAGGACGTGTCTTTCACTGAGCGAGCACTATTAAAAAAAACGCCAGAAATGAGCCCCATGGAGGAAGCGGATTAATGAAGGCGATGATTTGGAAAAGACGGACAGGGCGTCGCACTTCCGTATCCATCTCCGCTCTGACAACCTTTTCTACTCGCCTCTTTCTCTCTCCTGTTACATCTGTCTCGCTGACACGTGATCATCGATTGTGGCCGAGTTTGGTCAGAACAGATAAGAGGCTTTTTTCTTTCTTTCCCCAAAGGTTTCTTGGGAGATTGCTCTTTTTTATTTTCGATTGATTCAAAAGGAAGCTGTCAGGAACAGATGGGTGTGTGCTTGCTCCATATTGGCTGTATTAACCGTTGAAACCTGAGCCAATTCCTAATCTCTTTGACTTCTTGTATTAGTTTAAACACTGTTATTACAGGAGGTTAGTGTACAACATGGTGTAAAAGCCATTACAAAGAGCTCTATCCATGGCATTTTAAGTGAAAAACTACAGATGTACCAATCGCACCTTTTATTAATTGATTAATTTATTATTATTATCATTTGTTGCATTTTCGAATTTTTAAGTAAAGAATAAAGACTTTGGGATTGGTTGTTGTAGCAAAATAATCAGCTTCACTATCGTCAGTGCTGCTGTTTCATAGAAAATGAATCCACACCTATTGACAAATCAGATTCAAGAATTCAGCAGCGCTGTGGTGTACGATAATTTAAGGGGAAAGTGCTGACTGGGATCTGGTGGTTGTGCTGGGAGGTTTGAGGAACAGGAATGACTGGGGTTGTAATTTGTTGTTTGGCTGAAGATTCTGGGAAATGGAGTTTGTGTGTTTTATTTTTAGTATTGAAGTAGTAAATAAAACCAGAAACTCTTTCCATTTAACTTTATTGGATAAACTGTTTGTCAATACATTAAAATCTTGTGTGAGAAAAAAAAATCAAGCGGAAACATTTTTGACAGGAAAAAAATCCTGCAATTATGCATATTTATTGTCATGTGGCTGGATTTTCATCAGCAGCAGGAGGAGAGCTGAGCTGAGGAGGAGACCAGAATAATTTAGTTTGATTCAGGAAAAATCAATTTCACATTTGATGGGAAACTATGGCATTCAAAGGGCAGTTTCCTGCACTTTCATGTAATTCCTTTCTTCATTCGGTCTTGTCATCTTCAGGATGTTGATCACTATGGAGACGAACAGAAACTGAAGGATATTAATCAGTCGCTTGTAGATTCTGTCCGGTTTGCTTCTGTCAACCAAAACAAGAGAAAAATATACATAATTTGCTTAATACATGAAACTCTTCATGAAAATGTCAGATAAAGAAAAAAAAAAAAAACACACACACACAACAGCAGCAACATGGTGGATGTTAAACAAAATGTTAATCCCTTTCTAAAAGTGTCCGTTTGCCTCAGTTCCCTCTCTAAACTGACGCCATAGTGTAAGAGGCTTAACATCTTACACCACTGTATCGGTTGCAGGAAATGAGGCATCTGTCATATTGAGTTTTTTTTAAATTTTTTTTTTAAAGCTGATTTTGGGCTGGTGTCAATTATCTGACTGTAACTGTCTCGACAGAGCAACGTCCTCTGTGCAGAGACGACCGCAGTAACTGCTGTCGTTATCTAAGAGAAACACATTGGAGCTGTAGTGTTGTTCAACCCGAGATCCATGCTTATGCCACCCTCATCACCCCCCCCACCCCCCCAACCTCCGCTTACACATCTTAAAAACAACATTAAACAGAAAAGCACATATTTTATTCATCTGTGTCCCAGTCCCTGCTTTTACAATGGCTCCCTACCAGCAACACAAAACGTCGCAGTACACAGTGTGCGGAAAAACAGATCCTCACTCACAAAGGGGAAACCATGTCGCTTCTTTTGAAACGCGCCACATATTTGACCTCTACAATGCTTTATAGTGCAACCAAACCACGAAATAAGTAAGTAGTAGCACACTGAAGCGTTAAAGGTCCATGCTGCCTGTGAACCAGTGGCGAAGCTTAAAAGAAAAAAGGAAATGGTTAAGAAGGTTTATGACCCGAGCTGATCCTCATAATGACGGTACAGCTGAGGCAGAACTTTCTTCAAGTGCTCTCCACTTCTTTTTTAAAGCAGTGCGTCCTTTTACTCTGTCGTTACGCACCCTTCATGTTCACGTCTCTCTCTTTCTCTGGAGCCGGACGTGAGCACTCAAGTCAGGAGTTTACAGACGGATCGTGTTCGCGTCTCTCCGTCACTGATTGTAGTCCGGCTGCGTCTCGCTCGGACTCTGGGCCGAGCTTTTCGAGTGGATCTTGCTGATCTCCTCGAGGGCACTGGCCAGCAAGTCCAGGTCTCCGGAGGCCTGGTGCCGAGCCTCCCACAGGCTGAGGATGACCCCGGAAGGGCTGCGCTGCTTAGCGAAATACGACAGGTTCCTGAGGAAGGGGACAAAATGACAAGAGATGTGACTGACTGAATGTAGACACTGGCCTACAAGAAATTACATAGGGTTATTGTATTACAATAATAATAATAATAATAATAATAATAATAATAATAATAATAATTATTATTATTATTATTATTATTATTATTACAGCAAGTGGATTTCTTAATTTATATTCTAGTAATAATAATCACATTAATACTAATAGTAACACTTTACACTAAATATATGTTAAGTAAGGAATAACACGCTGGAGGGTGTGCTATTATAATAAATGAATCCATGATGTGTTTTATTCCTCTTACACGACCCTGATTTGCCTGATTACAACTTTGAATTTAACAATAATGAATTTAACAGCAAAGTCCAGGAGACTTAATACAAAGCTGGAGACTCCTTCCATAAATTTTACATCTTACAGAAAACCTCATATCACCAATTATATTTTTTATTTGTTAAATAACAACACATTTTATATTAGCCTTATAAGTGGTGAGTCTGCCATACAAGTCCCTGTGAGCGAGTTGTTACTATAGAAATGATAACATATCAGAACAAGAAATTTTTCATTTGTTACAGCTGAAACTACTGTCAGAGCTGCTGTTATTGAAAATTAATAACCAATCAGAATCAAGAAATGAACACTGTGTTGTAATACTATTGTATATGTTTATTATTTCATGCTAATTGTATGTAAAAGTCATATAAAATGTTGCTATTTGTGGCTTCTCCTTTCCTGTGCCCTTATTCCCTTCATCTTTTCCCCGCTGAGCCATTTATCACTCTGTGCCGTTCAGACGTCTGGCTTTGATAAGAGAGAGTAAGAGGGAAAACCAGCACTGAGTCATTTACAACAAATGACAAACACGCTGCTTTAGATTTTCTAAAATATATTGTAATAGATTATCTTGTTTAGAATTACACATATTAAAAGCCAATTTAGGCTTTTGTATTGAATGTTTGCATTAATCCCGTGTTCATGTTTACGGCCACTTGATGGCAGTGTTTGAACACGTTTGTGCATTTAAACACCAAACAATAAGCAGTTATTTGTGCCGAGACCTAAATTATCTGAAAAGCCCTCAGCGTTCATGAAATAATAACGTTCCTTAATAAAGCTGAACAACGGTAGAACTCGTATCTAAAACATCAGATGCTTCCCTTCTTGGGAAATGACATGCTTAGTATGCACAAGTTATTAAATATCGCAGAACATGCATAATGTATAGCGTATATGCCATAACAGCATGATTATTTAAAGAGTTTTCTGTTGTATCATAGAACAGCATTGTGCGTCAGCGTTAAGTGGAAGAAGTGAAGGGAAAGCGGAGATATGTAGTGGTTTCTTAAAAAATAAATAACACAGTAACTTGTCATGCTGAGTAAGTTAAGCTGAACAAAGATGGTGTGTTTGTGTAAAGCTTTTACCTCTGAATGTGGAGTTTCTGAGCGAGGAGCTGCCAGTCCTTGCCCTTGGTGTTGGCAGTGTCGAAGGTGGCGCAGATGCGCTGCCGAATAGAAGGAGGGATTTTGAAAGCTTTAGCGCCCGTCTGGGAGGTGACCGTGCAGTCGGTCTGCATAAAAAATGGGAGCGTCTCCTTCTCCTTCTGGAAAAACGTCAAAAGGCAAACATCATTTAGCGAGCTCTGCTGCTGAACTGAAGATACACAAGTGTCGTGACTCATAACGATCATGTAACAAGATCGTCCACGAAATAAGAACTGACCTCCTCCACACAGGTGTAGACCTGCAGGATCTGCTCGTGACCTTTGACCTGGCGCACGCTGATCTTGCAGGAGAGCTGCATGGTGCCGACATTGAATCGCTCCAGAGAGAAGGCACAGTGCAGAGGATGCTGGTTACTGCTCCATACCTGCGAGAAGGAGAACTCCTGCAACACACACACAGACAGAGAAAAGAGGAGAGAGAGAGAGAGGAGACGAGAGAGAGAGATAACAGACGTGTGGGGGGAAAGAAAGAGAAAAACGGAAAAAGGGTGGAGAGAGAGAGGAGAGGGAGATTAAAAATATGGGGAAAGAGTAGGAAGGAAGGAAAGAATGGAGGGAGACAGAGAAATGAAACAGAGGAGCAAGAGAACACAATGGGACAGAGAGAGAGGGAGAGCATGGAAGAAGAGAGAGGGGAGAGGAACGGAGAAAACGAGAAGAAAGCGATGTAGGGAGAAAGGAAAGGATTAGAAAGGGGGAGACATAGAGACAAAAAGGGAGAGAGAGAGAGAAGTAGAGTCCAAATGGAAGACAGGGGTAGATGAAGAAGGGAGAGAAGAGAGTGAGATGGAGACCAAATAAGGGAAGAAGATAGTAAGAAAACATGGGGGAAATGTATAGAGAGAGAAATAGAAAATGAATGGAAGGAAAGAATGAAGAAGGAGGTAGAGAAGTAGGAGAGAAGAGAGAGAGAGAGATGGAGACCATATGGAAGAGAGAGTGCAGAAGAGATTGAGAAAACAAGGGGGAAATATAGAAATAGAGTAGGAAGAAAGGACAGGGGAGATCAAGAAAAAGTGGTGGAAAGGACACAGAAAAGGAGAGAAAGAGTAGAAAGAAAAGAAAGAGGGAGATAGAGAATGAGTGGAGGGAGAAACAGGAGAAGGAGATAAGAGGAATAAAGGAAGAGGGAGAGAGAAAGATAGAGGAAACATGGCGAAAGAGATAAAGAAAGAAACAATGGAGATAAAGGAAGGAGACAGGCAGAACAAGGAGAGGGGGAGAAAGAAGGAAAAGAGAGAATACATAGAGAAAGAAAAATGCATGTGGAAGATGCATGTAGAGAAGTAAAGTGATGAAGATTTATAGGGAGATGAGAGCAGGGGAGAGAGATGAAGAGAGGAGAGACACAGGGTTCAGTGATGTGAGTAAAGTCACTGAGTCAGCACTGCTACTCTGCTAAAATAGCTGTATTTGAGATGTTCAGGACAAATCCAGGCTCGGACCCAAATCCCTGTTAATTCCAGCAGTCAGGTCGCTCTCGGGTTAAGCCTCACGCCCGCTACGTGAGCGCCGGAGAGCAACATCAGCTCTGATGTCGAATTAATTTCAGCAATGAGGCACAAGAGCAACGAGCGCCCTTGACCTCCCACAACCCGCACTCAAGAGAGGCTGCTTTTCATTGAGGGACAGAAGAGGTGCATGATGGAAATGTAGTCTAGAGTCTAAACTTTTATTGAGCAGTCAAACTTTCAGATCTCTTTATCTCTATATATACCGATGCTCCTCTATTTCTAGGATCAGCTTCTCCATCATTTCTTCCAAACCCTAATCCATCACACATCCTCAGAGCTGATTCCAGATCAGTGCAAAAAGGACAGGTGTTAAGCTGGAGGAGATGGGGCGAGAGATTAAATCCAGCCTAGCGGGACCCTAACACACCTGACTCGTCTTATCTGCTGATTAATAAGCCTTCATGATGTTAGCAAGGTGTTAGATCATCATCTCTCTGGTGTAAGTGGAATCTGAGCACTCCTTAGACATTAATGTTGTAACTGCAGATGTTAACATCTGCAACTAAGATGTTGGCTGGAAAAAGGGCAGAAGCCATTTCCTGAAAAAATGAATCTCACTGTGCAGACGCTTGATGATGTGTCTTTCTTTAACAAATGTAAAACATTAGTGTTGGCAAACTGCTGTGGTATAAGAGGAATAAAACACTTTGGAACATGCTGTTATTGGAAAATAATAAACTAACAGTAACTCTGCTTCACGTTGGTTGACCATTTTCCTAGCACAACATGTCCCCAGGTGTTTTATTCCTGAATTAATATCCAATGAAGAACTATCTTCCAAAATAAACAAATATGTATATTTTTCTCCCATGGTATCATTTATCCATAACAGCTAGCAGTCCTGGAAGGCCAATGGCTAGGATTATTTCCCCTGACACATGTAGCGCCAGGTGTGAACTGGTAGAATGCTATCTGTCCCTTTCTTGATACGTCTCATAACAGACGCCTGAAATTAACTAGCGTCGCTCTGAGTAATGGGAGGAGGTCATCCTTCCCACACACTTTCCATCTTTGGACAATCTTTGCTACATAAAGCAGAATAATGATGAGTATCTGCAGTACTTCTACAGCAAGACACTGTTCTTGGAGAATGTAAGAAATAAACTGAATACAGATCCTCACCTGGCAGGTGCTAAAGGGTTTGATGCTCCATGGGAACTGGGGCAGATCCTGGATGGAGACCTGTAGACTGTAGGTGTTCCCTTTAAACAGAAGAGTCTTGGGTTCCTCCAGGAGCAAGCCATGTCTGTTGCTCTCTGCAGTCACCACTCCCTGCAGCAAGGCAAAAAAGACATTCAATTATATAAAGAGCTCCAACTGTTAGGTTTCTTTATGTAACTCTCAAGGGTTCTTTGGCTGATTGCCACAACCTTTAGAGGGTTCCCCAAGGGCTCAAACCAAAGAAGATCTAATAGAACTGCTAGACTAGTGTTATAGTGAAGATGTCTGCTCTTTCCTAGTTCTCTATCAGTTCTACTGCAGAATAGGAAAGTTCCTGAAACCTCTCTGTGTGATTCACACTGGTGATGTCATGAACCTTGCAAATATCACACTATCCTTGGAGGTGTGATTCAGTCTGAAACCGCAGAGGTGAAGATGTTAGGATGGTGGTGTGCATAGATGATAATGAGATGTCAGAGATGATCTGCTCTAGTTTGTTATAGAGCTTCTATAGCTTCTCAAGGAGTCTCAAGAAGGACTGTCACAGACCTTTTGACCTGAGGAGTTCCTGTGTTGGAAAAGGACACGGGACAGCAAAATTGGTTGGTGCTGTTGAGATGAACAAGACTTGGACTATCTGATGCACTTTAAAAGGCTTGCTCAAAGGTTATATGAATGATCGATAATATTATCTTTCAAAAAGGTTTCTATATTGAACCTTTAAGGGTTATCCAAGCGGGGCAGTTAGATCAATTTAACCTTTTCCACAGATCTTGACTGGCTAGAAATCGTCATGCTCCATCTCCTCATTTAACAAAGCAGATGTTACCCTTTCAGATTATGAACCCTTACATATTCTTCAAGTTTCAATTGTTGCAAGTCACTGTGGATATCAGCGTCTATTTGCCTGCACCTGACCATCACACCCATATGCTTGTTGAACATCCCATTCCAGGTTTAATCCCCCTTTGCTGTTATAATAACCTCTACTCTTCTGGGAAGGCTTTACACTAGATTGTGTGGCTGTGAGGAGTTGTGTTCATTCAGCCACAAGAGCATTAGTGAGGTCAGGCACTGATGTCGGGTGAGGAGGTCTTGGGTGCAGTCAGAGTTCCAGTTCATCCCAAAGGTGTTCAGTGGGGTTGAGGTCAGGGCTCTGTGCAGGACACCCGAGTTCTTCCACTCCAACTTTGGCACACCACGTTTACATGGAGCTCTCTTTGTGCACAGGGACATTGTCAAGCTGGAACAGGTTTGGGCCTCTTAGTTCCAATGAAGAGAAATTGTAATGCTACAACATACAAAGACACTCTATACACTTCTGTGCTTCCAACTTTGTGGCAACAGACGAACCAAAAGGTCAGGTGTCCACATACATTTTGGCCACATAGTGTATATGTGTGGTGGATGTGGCTGAATTCTGGCAAACGGCCAGCAATGGTGAACGATCAGACTTTGACCAAAATCAATTTTGACACTTCAACTTCAGAGATCAGCGTGAAGAGGAGACTTGTGATGAGGCTTGTGTTTAAATGCTGAGTGTGACTTTTACCTCAGGTGATGAGAAAGAAACTGATGTGGAAGATGATGATGATGATGATCAAAGTGAGAACTCATTTTCTGTTGTAAAATGATAATTCTTTACAATGTGTCAGTAATGGTGTTCTCCCATAAGTAGATTTGGTTATAAATGTAGGGGTCTTTCAGTGGAACTGGCATGAACTTCTCAACCGTTTCACTTTAAAATGGGTGAAATCGCTAAAAAAAGAGAAACATATTTCAGTTCAGGAAAGTCTGCGGTTTTCAAAACTATTGATTAGTAGAAAATGTCAGAATTTTGCCTTTGCACCACATATGATCACAAAGCAACAACTGTAGTGTCAGTGAGTTTCCCTATGAATGGTGCATCAGATCATCTTTATGGTTCATTTCCCACCATCCAGTAAAACCAGCGAACAAACTGCACGAATGGAAAAACACATTCATGATTAAAGTCGCCTTGACATATTACTACAAGACATTTCACAAATGAATAAATAAATGAAATGAATGTTGGTTCAGATCCTTGGACAGGAAGCGAGAATGCTGGTTTAAAGACTAAACCTTACACTCTTCAATTAAACCCACCGTGCTGTATCCATCATTAAATCCCACATGTAAAAGTGCTTTAAAAAAAACAAAAAAACGGAATCAACAGTATTGTAATGCGTGAGTCAAAGATTTTATGGTCGATGGTTCAGGGGAGGAAAAAAAAAAACTGGCATCAGCATATCCGCTTTTAGAAAGAGTTGGAATCCTCAGAGAATCCTCGCTTTTCCCTGCTCAAATGAAAAATGGCGATGGCGATGCAAAAACAGAGCAAAACACAAACCAATACACACACACACACACACACACACACACAGAAAAAAACAGAATCAGCGTGAAACTTAGAAAAGTAAATTGAATTTAAATTGATTAACGGCTGCCTTGCTTTCAGGTGTAGCACTGTTCATCTGTCATAACTGCTTTGTGTCTCACTGGCTTTTTCAGATACCTGCATTTGTGTGTGTGTGTGTGTGTGTGTGTGTTAACCGCATCTATTCTGAGCATTCTCAATCTCGCCCTGCTTACTGATAGCAGTGTGAGCACTCATGCAGCACTACACTGATTGATTCTGACGTGTGTGTGTGTGTGTGTGTGTGTGTGATGAAGAAAGAGAAACGGAAATGTTGACAGCTATATGAAAATACAAACCGATCATGCAGTGCGACATCGGCTATTTACTGAAAACAAAACTTGCAGTTTGCTTTTTGTCACCTTTCGTTTTTTTTAACCACATCACACTTTCAGAATGAAACGTGGTGCAAATATGAAAAAAATGTGAGTGTAATATCTGCCAACAAACACAGTGCACTTAATTATGTCCTAACCTGCATTAGGAATTAGACTAGGGCTTTTTTTTTTTTTTAGCATGGTATCCTCCAGGGCTGCAGATGTTTCACTGGCTATGAGGCGGAATACACCCTGGATGGGATGCCAATACATCACAGGGCTCCCATGCACACAAACATTCTCACCTAGGGTCAATCTAGAGTACCCAGTCCACCTAACAGCATGTTTCTGATGATTTCTAGCTTTGCACTGGACTGAGTGACTGTTCAGTCAATCTCAATCTGATCCTGAAAGATTTGGCTCCACTTTGGTGCACACTAGGTCTGGATTTACCACCTGCGATAGCAAATGTGCAAACACACACAAAAAAAGGTATAATCAGTGTGAATGAAAGAACAGTGGATGTTGAAGAACTTGAGAACCTCAGCACTGTGCAGTACTTTACGTTTATCTATTCCGACACATGCTAAAGTGACTTCTAGAGTTTAGGGTCTTGCTGGAGGGCCTGGCAGTGCCATCCTAGCTCTCAGAACCTTCTGAACCCTTTAGAGCTAGCATTATCCTCTTAGTGTAAGCCCTCTCTTCTCTAGTCCTCCAAAGTCTAGATGGCATTTTGGGTAATATCTGGATTTGCTGCACCATCATCTGTCGCCTATTTGAAATAAATGGATTACTCGGCCACAAATAACTTCTTTCACACGGGAAACACTCAAGCACCAGCAGCTCGTGAACACATCTTCAATCTCCACTGACTCAACTCATTCATTCTCCATTAGCCACCTGCAGCTGAGCACCTGTGATCTCTAGTTAATATTCCCCATCCATTCCTATTACACTGCAAACAATGCTAACAAGAAATGTTTAGTATATTGCCTTATTAAAAAAGTCTGCCAAGATGCTATTTTTGCAGTCTAAATGTTAGTACAGGAGTTCACTGACCAATCAGATCTACTGAACCTTATTCCATTTTCACAGAAACCCGGCTATTGGACAACACACCGGACTCGGTGGTTCGGCTGCAGATGCACTCCGTCCACTCCATCTGGAAAACAAAAAGGTGGGGGGAACCTGAATCTACATGAACAACCCTGTGGGGCTCGGACGTGCAGATCGCCAGTAAACACTGCTCGAGTGACGCAGAAACTTTTATTAGTGAAATGCAGGCCCTTTTATCTGCTGAGGGAGTTTACAGCTGTATTTCTCCTGGCTGTTTACATCCTGCCACATGCAAACTCCTTGGCAGCGCTTAGGATCCTGTTTGATGCTATAAATGCCAAATTCCTTGGTGGTCACATCACTCAGGATCTCACCTGGTCTCACAACACTACTCTCTTGGTGCAGAAATCTCGACAGCATCTGTACTTCTTGAGAAGGCTGAGGAAAGTCGGCTTGCCAAACAGTATCCTCAGCAGCTTCTACAGGTGTACAATCGAGAGCATCCTCACCAGCTCCATCACAGTCTTGTTTGAAAGCTGCACAGCTCAGGGCCGCAAGGCTCTACAGCAGGTGATGAGAGCTGCATAAACCATCTTTGGAACAGCCTTACCAATGCTGGAGAGCCTCTACCAGGCCAGGGTCATCAGGAGGGCCCACAACATCATTAAGGACAACAGCCACCCCAAACACAGCCTATCCACACTCCTACCATCAGGCAGACGCTACAGGAGTGCAAAAGCAAGTTTTTACCCACAGGCCATCAGGCTTGTGAATGACTCTCGACCAATGCCCCTCCCCCCAACACTGCAGACACAATTTACCTCTGATCTTGAGCGGTGCCAAACTTTACCCCACCCTGCCTTCACACACACACATTTACAAATGAGAACAACATCATGGACCACTACTGAGCCTACCTCTGCAGGCCTTTGCACACGAACAGCTTCCATGTTTACACTGTACATATACACTTTCTCTTGCACATGTATGTGTATTGTGTTTTTTTCCCCCTTGCACTATTTGTAGTTTATGTTTTTGTGTTTTCCTTATGTCCTGTTTAAAGTATGTCAGAGGTTGCTGGGAGGATTCGCAGAGTAAGAATTTCATTGTACTATGTAACAGATTGTTTTGTGTACATATGTACAACTCTTGAATCTTGAAAAACATGACAGCAAAACCAAAAACATGACAACAGAACCAAAAATACGACAACCAAACCAAACGTGGCACCACAAATACGACAAAACATGAATATTATCAAAATATGATAACAAAATCAAAAACACGGCAACAAAACTACAACAGACAAAATGAAAAACATGACAGCAAAACCAAAAACACAACAACAAAAAACATGGCAGCAAAACCAAAAACACAACAACAAAAAACATGACAGCAAAACCAAAAACACAACAACAAAAAACATGGCAGCAAAACCAAAAACACGACAACAAAAATACAGAAAGCGACAGCAAAACCAAGCACATGACAGTGATTCCCTGTTGCATTTTTGTTTTTGCTGTTGCATTTTCTGATGTGTTTTCAGTTTCTTAATGTGTTTTGCACTTTCAGGTCAAGCTTACCGCTCATTACCCTGCACGAGTGCATAAACCTCCTGCTCTTGTGACTTTTTTGTTGTGTTGCACAGGATCCCAGTCCTCATGCACACCTCCAGTCTCAACCAGATGCCATGTGAAGCTTTCAGTCTTTCTAAAAATATATTAATAGTGCACATCCTAATTGTGTCTGTATTTGTATCTGTGTAGAACAATGTTCATACTGAATAATGTATTCAGTTTTACACACTCACACACACACACACACACACACACACACACACACACACACACACAGACGTACAGAAACTCAGTGACCCTCTTCATTTCCTGGCTTGTTAACACAGCAGGTCTGCTCCTCTTAGCGATGAGTCACGAGTCATGAGGTCAAATGGTTTAGATGTCATGAGTCCAAACATCATCATGGACAAGGTTCGTGTGTGTGTGTGTGTGTGTGTGTGTGTGTGTGTGTGTGTGTGTGTGTGTGTGTGGGAGAGCTCATTTGCCTGTGGTTATTGTAGTCTGTGCCAGACGTGATGGTTCCAGCATCTCAGACACAGCTGCCCTTCTGGGGTTTTTTAACACACTGAAGTCTCTGGGGTTTACTGAGAACGGTGTAATAAACAACACTAAACGCCGAGCATTGGACCGTGTGGGCGAAAAACAGAGTGTTAATGAGAGAGGTCAGAGATGTATAGACTCATTCCAGCTAACAGACAGAGGAGACAAATACTCCGATAAAAAAAAACAATGGTTCAGCAGAACAGCGTCTCTCACATCTGAATATGTACTGAACGTTAATTGCTGGATTTTTATTTAATGTTGTTATCATATACACTGCCAGAATGTAGTTTTTTTTTTCCCCCTTACTGATGAGTAAACGGTATGGATGGAAATTAGTTAGCGGGGTGGTTAATTCCTCAAAATTCCACGAGTATGTGAAGGTTACAGTAAATATGCAGTTGACACACGTGAATTTATTTGGCTAAATTATGAGAAGAACATTTGATTGAGCATTTGGCTTTATAGGTTGCCTTAAGTAATTATTAACACCAGGAATAGTAAAACAATTGTTCTGTAATAGTTAGGTGTTGGGTGTTTAGTTGGGTGTTTAGTTGGTATGCACTGAACAGATACACAATGCTCTAATCTTAAACCAAGTATGAGCACCTACTGGATAATTTATCCAAAGAAGATTTGTTTTGACAGGATTCGAATAGATCTGTTTGATTAACACTATTTATATTTCCTTATGCACTACCGATTCTTGCTTTGACTAATCACCGGCCCTGAAGAGAGGCCACAGTGGGCTCGCTCAAAATAGTCTGAAGAATTACTCCTGCAGCATGCAAGGGTCATGACATGAACAACACAAATCCATGCCTCCATCTTGCCATGTGTCCTCTGATGGTGTAATGATGTAGGAAAATAACACACAACAACTGAGCATCATTTGAACGCTACAGTGTTTGGCACTATGCACATCCCTTTATGCCACTTAACACCAATTGACCATCATTTGACTGCCACAGTGTCAGGGACCGTGTGCATCCCTTTACAGCCTGTGAACCCGTTTTAAATGGATTCTTCCAGCAGCGTCGCATCACAAGCTGATCTACAAATAACGTCGGTTTACTGTAATGACCAGCAATCCACAGATGTTAATCCAATGTGGTACCTTTGGGGAACTGTAGAATGGATGGTTCAGAGCATAAAAGCATGGAGCAAAATTCCTGAGGAAGTTTTCTAGCACTTTGGTGTGTGTCTATGCCATGAAATTTTAGGTCTGGTGTGCAAAGAGTATGGCACATTTGGTGGTTTGGACTGGGAGTCAAAAAAAAAAAAACCCAACTCATTACACTCGTCTTCTGTTTCATTTTGTCATTATTTGTCAATGTTCAAAAAAGACCAGTATACTGGCCAGCTATGGAAAGATGAGGTAAATTAGCTAATTGTATTAATAAGCTTAGTTTATGTGACGTGTCCATCATAGAGGTCCCTGTGTAAGTGACATACTAAAATGACTGCATTAATATAAACCTGATTTGCCTTGCAGCCGAAACTAGTCAGAGCTGCTGTTGCAAATGAATAAACACATTCATGGGGGAGGGGGGATGAGATGGATGGGGGACTTTGGTTTCATCTGTCAGAATTTGGCTTATGAAAAGTAGGTGTTTCGTAACAAACATGGAGTCAGAGCCAGACACTAGCCTGCAGTCAATCACAGGTCCGCTAATTAGAGGAGGCGGATGAAATCCGGCTATTGCAGGAAGATGTAAATTGTGTCCCAGGAGTGAGGCTGTATGTATCTGAGCTATCTGGAAGGGAGATAAGTGACTCGAATGCCGAGCTCACCCCCCACAAGCATCTTAACGTGTATTTGCTGATTGGTTATTATTATTTTTTTTATCCCATCAACAACTTTCACAGTAATGTAGCCGCAAATCAGAGGCGGTTTAGAGAATCTGCTCCACTTTAGTGGAAGATTACAGACAAAGGCGAATTTTGTCTTTGAAATGTGAATCTTGCACATTCGAATGATCAAGGACATGATATAACAAGGCGAGCTTCGACTTCAGGTTGTCTTTAAACCCCATCTTGAGTGGAATTAAAATTGTAAAATACTCATGGCCAACTCTATTCTCAGGGAAACAGCTGCATGCATGACGATGACTTGTTCATTTAGCCCTAATGCATTTGGAGGCACTGCAATGCTTCATTTATTTCATGCATTTGAAAGAATTTCTTTCATGCATTTTTTATGAAGAACGTCCATACACACACACACACACACTGTGTTAACAATACAACTCAATATAATAGTCATGGAACATCTTTGTATCTACTTCATATTTTCAAAAAGTATGATCCCATGCCATCCATGCGATGCAGTTTGAATTATTCAACACTATGGAAACTGCTAATATATTTAAAAAAAATTAACTTGTTTGCAGGTTTAAGAGTTTATCTTTTCCCACACTCCCACACATCATCTCACCATTAACGTACAACACGGTGTGTAATTTTCAGCCATTATCTTATTCGAACACACACTCGTGGTGCTGACCTGAAAGGCGTGAGGCGTGTCGTCGACGCAGTACACTCGCAGACTGTAGCTCATAGAGGAGTGTGAGCTGCCGAACACAGCCACCTTCAGCCTCTTGGTGGCGCCGTCGCTCAGCGGTTCGCCTACGAGGGCGTACGAGCCCGGCTCGCTCAGCAGCAGGTGGCACCTTCCAGAGTCCAGGAGGCAGTAGCAGGAAGTCGAATCGTCCTCTGCTGACATCACTTCCTGTAGATGGAGTAAGAAGGTTTGGTGCAGGCACGTACAGACAATACCACCTTTAGTAAGGTGCTTTTCAAATCAAAGTTTACTGCAAGTACGCTAATATATACTTGGAGAGAATTCCCCTACGTGTTAAGTACAAATATTTGTAATTATACTTGAGGAAAAGATGTCACATGTCAGCATATGGCTGAGTATACTTGAAGATACAAATGCTACACGATCTTATGTTTAATATATTAGCGTTAGTAATTATACTCCAGGAGAATGCACTAGTTTACTTTCGATATGCTAGCATTTGTGAATATACTCGAAAATCACGATACTTCACCTTTTATAAACTTTTATTTCTAAATTGAATAGAAATACACTAGTCTTTTGATTTCACTTTTGATAAAGAGTAGACTGCTGCACATCTAAGAGAAGTACACCAGTCTACTTTTGATACTTTTTCGAAAATATGTACCGTACACTAGCTTGTTTGACAAACTTGCATTTGCAATGATACTATCCAGCTCTTTTGGCCGATTCTGAGATTAGGCGGAATCTAATCTACAGGTATGCACAACTTTACTAAATGATAGATAAATGAGGCCCAATGTGAAAATGAAATCTGAACACATTTTTCTTCTGCAACGTGACATAATCCTAGTGAAGCAGCATAATTTTGGAGGTTTGGGTAAGATGGATGGGGGACTTTGGTTTCATCTGTCAGAATTTGGCTTATGAAAAGTAGGTGTTTCATAACAAACATGGAGTCAGAGCCAGACGCTAGCCTGCAGTCAATCACCGGTCCACTAATTAGAGGAGGCGGATGAAATCCGGCTATTGCAGGAAGATGTAAATTGTGTCCCAGGAGTGAGGCTGTATGTATTTGAGCTGGAAGGGAGATAGTGACTCGAATGCCGAGCTCACCCCCCACAAGCATCTTAACGTCTTTGATTTCACTTTTGATAAAGAGTAGACTGCTGCACATCTAAGAGAAGTACACCAGTCTACTTTTGATACTTTTCGAAAATACGTGCTGTACACTAGCTTGTTTGACAAAATTGCATTTGCAATGATACTATCTACTACCTATTATACTATATACTAATTATACTATTATATACTACCATTTCTAAGTACAATTTTTGTGCTTTTTTTGCAGAAAACTACTTGAATTGGTGAAATTGCAATTGCACGAAATTGTCTTTTGCAGTGATGTTTGTTGGTAAATGAGACCTTTTAGCTGTACTCATTTTCGACGCACGTGAATCGAAGAGGGCTTTGGCCATCACGTTGTGATGATGTCACACAATGATGTCCCAAATCTCTGGAAAATCTGCGGTAATTTTTGAAAATTGCAAGATTTTGCAATTCATTTCTGCGATCACAGAATCCTGGAAGGACTGCTTAATGCACTTACAGTATACTTCTAATGTTTTTTTTTTTTAATGTTGTTAAGGAAAAATACTACTTGTAGCATGAATTAAATCCCGCCTCTAATTTAGCACTGCCACTTATTTAATCATCTTACATTCTCTTTTAACATGCACAGCTGTTTATGAAGCGATGATGGTTACATGTGAGCAAAATGGTGATATGACCTTAATAATGAGGCGTGCCCTGAAAGCAATTTATTGTCTCCATCTGCTGAGATGCCTTCTTCTATTTTCCCCTTTTAAATATGAAAGCTTTGTCCAGCTGCTATATACAGCATGAGCTACACTCGCTTTGTTAGAACGAATCACTTCACCAAAGCCAAGGTCATGTCTCTAGAGAATAACAGGGCTATGCTTATGTCTAGTCCGAGCAGAGGCGTGTACATACAGTGATACGGCTCCTTCAATATCGTGCCTTAGTCTGAATCCAGACTACAACTGTACAGTGAAGTGAGGACGAAGGACTCGACCTGAGCCGTGATGAAAAGATGATGTATAAGTGTGAATGGGGGTGTAGAGCAAGTTGTTTACAGAGGTGGACTGACACCACTGCTGGCTCTCTGTGCCTTCCCAGAGAAAGTTATTGATTCGTTCTCACTACGATGACGTTGACGGATCCAGGGCTGGCGCTAAGGCTCTCGCTTTCAGTGAGGCGAAGAAGTCAATTTGCTTCTAAAACTGGAATGTTTGTTAGATCGCGACTGAGGATTGATGCAATGTGCTGAAACAATTTCAGGTCTTCATTCTTAAAAAATAAAATAAAAAAGCACAAGCACTGCTAGCATCTGAACAATGCAGTCTTTCTTGAGAGCCTGTAAATGCTATGTACAGTGGGTATAGAAAAGATTCACCCCCCCTTTAAAATAATCACATTTTGTTGCTTTTCAGCCTGAAATGAAGACTGACAGTTTTTGTTTTATCCAGCTGTATTTACTCAGTGCAACTTATAACATCCAAGTGAAAGATATAACACCAACATGTCAGAAAAAAATAGCAAAACAGAATCACTGAGTAGGAAAAAGGATCACCCCTCTCCTAAAAATGACTTGTAAACTCAATAAGGTGTAGCTAATCACCTTCTCAATGGCATACAAAGCCATTTGACTTTCAACTGTGATCAGCTGTGGTCATTTTGATTAGCTCAGCATGAAAAGAGCTTTCCTGGAGCATTTTGTAGTGCAACTGAAGCAAACAATCAACTATGGGTGGCAAGGTACTGTCAAAAGATCTCCGGGATAAAGTCGTGGACAGGCACAAGTCAGGAGGCTTTATCAAGTTTCAAAGGCTTTATCAATGCCTAGAAGCACAGTGAATTCTATTATTAAGAAGTGGAAGGTATTTGGTACAACACAGACCCTCCCTGGATCAGGACGTTGCTCCAAACTGGATGAAAGAGCCAGGAGGAAACTGGTCAGAGAGGCTACCAAGAGGCCTACTGCAACTCTGAAGCAGTTGCAGGAATTTATGACAAAGAGTGGTCGTTGTGTGCATGTGACAACAATATCACAAATTCTCCACAAATGTGGCTTGTATGGGAGGGTTACAAGAAAAAAACCACCCACGACTGAGCTTTGCCAAAACGCACCTTGAAGATTCTGAGGCCACATGGAAAAAGGTGTTATGGTCAGATGAATTATTTGGCCTCAACACCAAACAATATGTCTGGCGGAAATCCAATACAGCTCACCATCCAAATAACACCATTCCTACAGTAAAGCATGGCGGTGGTAATATCCTGTTATGGGGCAAATTAAAGCAAGGGGGTGATCCTTTTTCCAATTCAGTGATTCTGTTTTTTTTTTTTTCTGACATGTTGGTTTTTTTCACTTGGATGTTATAAGTTGCACTGAGTAAATACAGCTGGATAAAACAAAAACTGTGTCCGTCTTCATTTCAGGCTGAAAAGCAACAAAATGTGATTATTTTAAAGGGGGTGATTCTTTTCTATACCCACGTGTGTGTGTGTGTGTGTGTGTGTGTGTGTGTGTGTGTGTATATATATATATATATATATATATATATATATATATATATATATATATATATATATATATATATATATATATATATATATATATATATATAGTGTATGTGTGTAGCAGAGGTGTGAGACCTTGTTAAGCATTCGATTTAGCACTGACTGAGTGACCTGGTCAGGAGTGACACCCTCTACAGGGTTCTTTCTCAGATTGCTTCACGCCACCGATATTTTCAGCTCGTTTTCCCCGGTGGAGTCAGATCGATAGCAGCCCTGTTTGATGGCACTTTGGCCCAGAGGTCTTCTCTGTTTGACAGTTCTCTTGGCCTCCCGTGTTATTACATGGCAAAATTGTCTTGTTTTTGTTGTTTCCTGTACGATTTTCTCACATGTCACCACCTTGTTCTACTCTTGTTGCATTCAGAAAGCCTCAGCTTATCCCCCCTTCCATGCTAGCCTCGCATAGCAGGGTGGAATAGTTAAAGCTTAATAGTAGCGTCATACAGTAATAGTTCTACTATTATCTGTGAATATGCAACAAGAGAAATGTGCCGCTACAATCTGATCGAAAATGTGCAAATCTGAATATTTATGCCTTTATTTGAATTTTTAAGTGAAGTTTGTAGTTGAATTAGATCAACACTTTATCCAGGCTTAGACAAAGCAAAACAGCACAGACTCAATTGGCACCATTTCAGCCAGTGAGCCAATAATGTAATGTTTTAAATTTGAATTTGAAATGGATTGTGGGTCCGTCCATGTTGCACTCATCATTTTCATCAGATTCATTCTGCGTCTAAAATTTACAAACGATCCTGAACCTGGATGTATCAGCAGTCAGCTAGTAGCTAGAGTAAGGGCCACTGTTCCACCAAAAACTTAACTTAAACAAATTTAACTTAAACAAAACTTAATTTAAATGTACTACATCTGATAATTATTATAAAAATTCATTACAATTATTAAAAAAAAAAATAATACAAAAAACCACGACTGCTAAGTAATATAGGTTTTATAGTGGGTTAAGATTTTAGGTTTTATCATGCCGTGACTCAAGAACTACGTAATCCGACTATCTTATAGCTAAGGTCTCTGACTAAATTCTAGCTAAATTCTCTTACTAGTTAATAGCTAAATAATCTGACTAGTTTATACTTAAGTTCTGACTAGTTTTAGCAAGTCATTGCTAGTTTAGAGACTACTTTTCAGAATAATCTATACTAAAATTCTCTTATTACTTTAGAGTTACATGACTCTGATGTGTTTATATACAAATTCTATTATAGAAAATATATAGTTATATAATAATCTATAGTTATAGACAAACGAGTAGTTTAGAGTTTAAAGTTGTATACATTTAAGTTCTCTGATGAGTTTACAGCTAAGTTCTCTACAGCTAAGTTATCTGACTACTTTAAAGGTAAATTCTCTGACTAGTTTAGAGCTATACATTTTCTGACTAGTTTATGTTCAATTATTTTAAAGTTCTTGGAGTTAATTTCCCAGACCGGTTCAAAGCTAGTTATTCTGCTAGTTGTGATAATTAGAGCAGTTAGAGAACTTGGATTCGATTCCCTCCAGTAAATTCCCTCTACTGTTGTTGTGCCCTTGAGTTCTCCCTCCACTGGCCTCTGTGAGACACTCTGGCTTGGCATTACATAACAGAACCTCTATCTCCATTTTTCTTCATCTATTTGACAGGAAACAAGCACTCTGCTTTGTGAACTGGAGATGTACACACATTTCTTTTTGCAGTGTTTTTTTTTTTTTTTTTTTTTTTTAAAGATAACCTGAACCTTGCGCAGCGCGAGAGGCGGGATGATAAATCAAAGACAGCCACTCCGTTCGCCGATCTGAATTTCAAATGAAGCCGAGGTCGAGAGAGGAGAGAGGGGAAGAAGACGCCTCGTACCTCCCACTCGTCGTCCTTCGTTTTCTTCTTCAGGCGAACGCTCCAGTTCTCGCCGATGACCTCGGCACAGTGGGCTATCGTCATGGCAACAGGGGAGGTCAGGCTGAGGCCTGGAGGGCCGTACGTGACCTCTGGTCCCAGCAGGATTTCGCATCTCTCTAACGATGGTGCGCTGCAGATATGAAAAATGACAAGGCAAAAGTATCACTTAAAAAACAAAAAAACATTCTGTAAAGCCAAGGTTCAGCATTGTTAAAAAATTCCACAGAGATCATCATTATGTTCAGATCGTTACAAAGTGAAATAAAAGTAATAAAAATGCCCCATGTTTGTAAATCTGAAACAAAACACTAGTGTTAGTGGCTATCCCGTTTGCTCTATGTCCATCAGGAGGTTCATCAAGCATGAGAAAGGATTCTGATCATCTATTTCTATTAATCCCTTTATATTGGGGAAAAATGAATGTTATAAAATATAAATATAATCTGGGTCATTGCGGCATCCTTTGCTAAATAGTGTGTCTAACCGAAGGGTTAAAAAGAGCATTAACATTAAGGTTTTGCAGACAACTTTACGATTTCACATCCTCCCATCTGGCTGGATTTAACAATCAGGTAACATAAAACAAATCAAACGTGCACCACAAGGACTGTTCTTGTGCGAACAAACCGCATGTTCCTGCACAAACAATTACCCCAACTGCCAAGTTAGCAGTCTCGGAAATCATTAAAGGAAGCATGTTTTTGCCGAGAGCCCCATAATTCTGAAGAAAGGGAAAAAAAAAAAAAAGCTGCTGATTCTCGAAGGGCACCTGGGAGCAAGTCATTTACTGACTGCTGCATATTCATAAGACTCAGTGTATAATTCCCAGCCTATTATCATCACTTTCCGTCTTTTCCTTGTGATGGTGCATGAAACACGACACAAAGCCCATTAAGGACAAGTTAACGAAGGCTCACGTCCGTCATGAACGTTCGGGACAAAGGTAATGGGAGGAGATCTTGTAGTATTCTTAGTAACCTGCAGATCATTTTTTTATTTAAAGAAAAATGGATTTTTGTCTTGTTTATATTACAATTACAGTTAATTAAAGGGCGCATGAAGCGGGTTTCCAAATGGACACTTTGAAAACAGCATGCCAAGTAATTAACTTTAGATTTTTTTCACCCCAGTTTTTTATATCCTCTTTGACCTCCGTTAACAAGAAACTATTTGGCAAGGCAAACACCCATTAAATATCTGAATTTATTGAATATCTTATTAGCACTAACTTTCTAAGTTCTCTAGGTTGTATCTGAAGCATAAAAGGCTTTTCAGAATTCACTGCTGAAATGAAATTCAATGTCTCCTGAGAGGGAACAAGGACCATAACTGTCAATCAGCCTATTCATCTGTGCCCACTCACTTATATTAACAATTTCATACTTCATGCATGATGGCTTCCTGAAGAAACCGCTCATTATTTCAGGTGGTTTTTTTTTTTTTTTTTTTTTTTAAACCTTTATGCAATCATTAAGAGCTCCTGAGACTTGATGGCACTCACATGTCCTCGTTCAATGTGACTGTCATCGGGTTAAGGACCAGAGATGGCAAGGAGAACTTGTCAACATACTTGGAGGGATGTGTGAATAATACCTTTTCAAAGTAAAGACAAAATTCCACATACTAATATTTTAATACTGTGCACAAGAATGTTCATTTACACCTTTAAACACCCCTACAATTGATCTTGATCGGTACCATATACCGATCAAGGTATATACAACTTACTGTTATACAACTGGTACCGACTGGGGAGGGTGAAGGCTAACACGTGCTTACTCCGAGACACGTGAAACCAGTCAACAGCATCTTTATGAACTGCATCACAGGGCAGTGTAACACACTCAGAGGAAAGCGCGGTCTACCCTCTTCTGCATACATGAGCTTCAGGTGCCCACAATTGGCTAGTATCACTGTATTTGGTAGGAGAGAGAGAGAGAGAGAGAGAGAGAGAGAGAGAGTATGCCCCTCCCACTCAGACAGGACAGCCAATTTTGCTCCAGTATTGGCCAAGGATGTATGTGGCATCGTCGGGATTTGAAATCGTGATCTCTCGTGATGAAATCGACGACAGCGCGAAACAAACAGTCTTTCCCTAATTTCTCTCATTTGTTAATAAGACAAAAATTGCAGCTCGCAGAAACCACAAAGCTTTCTGTCCTTTCCCGTGACCGAAAACGTACTGACTGTTACAAAACTCTGACACTGGAGACTCCTTCCAAAAATGCCGAATACACTTCAACATACAAGTCCCTGTGCATGAGCTGTTCCTATAGAAACGAAAATATATTAGAACGAGTGCATTAATATAAACCTGTGCTTTGAATTATACTCTCATCTCTCTTATGATAAATGCAATTAATCAACACCTTCTGACCAATCGGAGCACTCTTAGTAATCCAAACATTCAAAAATAAACTGCCTTAATTTATAAGAAAATGTACCCATTATTGGAAAACAACTCAACGTCCAAAAGATCAGCGACGGTAACCTGAGCCTCGAGTCATGAATTCTTCCTCAATGAAACACCAAAATGAGTCCATCTTGAATTCCTAAACAAGCTTTTTAACCAAACAGGCATAATTACTGTTTAATATCTGAACCAAACCTCCTGCATCTATAACACGAGCCAAAATCTAGATTGTCATACGACACCTGTGAGACAGGACGCCGAAGCATCTAAAGCGCCTCATCATCTTTCCTCGACGTGATTCTATTCCACATTACTGTCAAGGGTCTGTTGCTGGAGCTAGCCAGGTCCGTAATGAGGTGCATTATTCAAAGTGACGGATGATTCATCCCTGCGAGACTTAACGAGGAATGAAAGGGAGCCATTAGTGGCCACGCTGCTCCTGACGGGGTCTCAGATTTAATGGATATCTGATAGAGTGGAGGTGTGGGTTTTAATACGGCAAACAACCTCTCACATACTGATACATATGTTTAATATTGCTACGGCTGATGACTTGACTCGCGGGTTTTGTAAAACCCTTGTAATGACACATAATGCGGAGGAGCACTCGAGAAAAAAACTAACAGGCAAAAAAATAATACACAAACAGATGAAATAAAATGCTGACATGGAATAAAAGCTTGGCAATAGAGTATAATCTTATTTCTGATGGGCTTAAAATATCTTGGAGGGAAGTCACCTTTCAGGTGGCAGCTGTGATCGATTGTGTTTGGTGGATTTTAATGGATTCCTATTATGCTGCAGAGAGAAGGTGCATTCGATGTGCACTATCTGACTGTGGGAGAGGAAAATTCAATTCTCCACTGCTCCCTCCTGGCCAAAGAAGGGTTTGAGTGACAGCTTCATGGATGACAGCTTCAGAGGAGGGGGAAAGAAAGAAAGAAAGAAAGAAAGAAAGAAAGAGAGAGAGAGAGAGAGAGAGACAGACACTCGCTCTCACTACAGGTGAGAACAAAATCTGTTCATAAACACAAAAAGTGACAGATCAGGGACAGGAAATGACTGGGCAAATCCCAATCCTCCAGCACTATGCTTACAGTAAGTCTGAGTTCGCTACTGGGCAGTTATTATTGCGGCCTTTTTGTAAAATCTCATTACAAAATATATAATTAGTCACTAATTTAATCAGAATCAGAAGACCAATTTGGCAATTCCCAACACCTGAACTTGTACAGCTCCTCAGCGACATCACTCAAGCTCATAATGGGTTTCAACCAGACGCCCTGTGGAACTTTCTGGAAAGCTTTCGATCTAATGTGCCTGAGTAAGCAAGGGAGCACTCTTTCAAAACAACGTCTTTCCCAAATCGGAGAACTGTTGTTTGTTGTTGACAGCAGTAGCCCCCTATTTCAGTCTGAGTCACTTCAGTTTTGGGTTTGGTACATTCCAGAATGATCCGGATAGTTCGCTAGACATGATATCAGAATCTATTACAAAAAAAACCCCAACATCTGCAATGAACGTACAAAATTAAGCTAATATATTAACTTAATAGAAATCATTTCTATTCGTTTCTCCATCAAAAATGGAGATTTTCCAATCTATAACCATCCAGTTTTGGTGCCCACTGTAGCTGCAGATTCCTGTTTTATGGCTGAGTGGAACTTGATATGGTCTTCTGCTACTGAAGCCCATCCGCCTCAAGGTTTTGTGCGTTCTGAAATGCTTTTCTGCTCACCGTGGTTGTAAAGAGTGGTTATTTGAATCACAATAGCCATTACCTGGAAATAATATAGAGGTCAACCACATTTTAAAATGCTAGAACTTTGATTAAGATACATGCAAAAGTGAAACGTACATATTAGTTCAGTAAAGTCTATAGTTTCTATAGCAGAAAAGTGTTTTCCCAGGATGCCACACAAATATGTAGGTATGCAGATATTTGTCATGATTTTTTTTTTTTTTTTGTATTCAAATACAATTTAATTATTGTGAAAACTACCAAGGTTGTAATTGGTGCCACAATACAATAATTAATATTTAGCTATTAAGTAATAGCTGTCACAAATGTTCCAGTTGTAACTGCAATTAACAAGTAAATAACATAAAGGAATACAGTGGAACTTGGTGCTAATATCAATATTTGACTATTTGCACGTTAAACATATGCATGTAGCGTACATATATACCAGCATCACCAGAGTTAATGTTTGCATTGATAAAACAAAAGCAACAGTAGCATCATTGGACAAAAGGAACACCTCTTTATTTCATGTCTTTATGCCATGGCAGAGGTCTAAATGGCTTATAAGGTCATACCTTCTCCATTCCTGACTTTTTCTGCAATGCAACATCTCTCTCGGCTAATAGAAAGCTCGATCTATGTCCGTGTGCACAATGACTCGGAACACTCCCATTTTGCATCCGCTCGCCGTAATTGCTTCCCGTCGGCCCCTCGTTCCCTTTTAAGGCTGCATACAGGAGTGAGCAATGACAGCCAGGCTGGTTCTCCTTCAGTGGAGATGAGACGAGGCCGTCATGGGGTCGTTACTCTGCTTAATGCGGGAATAAAGGAACGTCTTGTACTATGAATTACGTTTTCCACGGCAGAAGTGAAGGAATCGTAGAGCGATACGATTTCAAAAAAAATAAAAAAATCCCTAACATTAAACTTTATATGTTTGGATGAATTGTTCAAATGAAAAAAATAAAATAAATAAAAATCAGGGTTCTATGGGGTTATGGAGGACGTGAGTGACAAGATGAAGTCTTAAAAATGACAGTATGGTCTATTTTGATGTTGCTCATCACTGAGAGGATGCTCGTCCGTATTCAGAGTCCAAAGTTACGTAAAGATTTCATCAGTAAGTCACGCCTAGATAACTGCCTGCTGATTAGAACACTATAATAAAGTTTAATAAAGATTTATACATCACCCCACTCATATACACTTGTTATTAACGCTGTGTTGTTTCAGGTCTTACTCCGTAATCCTCCTCAACATTTCATCAAACTCTGTATGTGTGTATGGATTAAAGGAAATTAAAATGTAACTCGACTTAAACCCATGTGCTATTTAATTTCATCTGACTTTAAAGCATTCTGGGAGGACAGGCTTCTAATTTGAGACCCGTTTTGAATATGCTTTCCCATGTGACGAGCTTCAATGGCGGGAGGCGGCTGCACTGTGTTTTGATCCTTGCTCTAAAGTCATTTAAGCCAATTAAAGGAGGGAACATGCAAAAACACACGCGCCTCCAGAAGGCACTTGTGACTCGATTCGCGAGGGCGAAGGGGGATAACGATCTTCTCACAGGACTCCCGCCGAGAGACTGCGATTTGGAGAGGAGCACACTCGCACCATCTGTTGTGTGTTTGTGATGGTGAGAATGAAGCGAGCCGAGGAAGAGGAAAGGGAGATTGAAAACACAAGGTCAGGAAGACAGGACGGGAGATTGGAGCCGGTCTGACAGAGTCTGGATGTAGGATTTTCCCCATAACGCGGCCTGAACTGTAAAGATTCTGGTGTCTGGTGTTCTTTTGGCCTTGAAATGACATCACTGTATGTTTCAGTATTAAGGTAACAAAACTGCAATTTATTTCAATGGACAAGGACACAGGAAAGCGTAAAAAAACAAAAAAACAAAAAGGAATTCAATTCAATTTCACTGCAAACCTTGAAAGTGTGAACCAATAGAAAACACAGTTGCTATGCACATTCAGGTATACGGTTCCTGCCAAAAACTCATCCACCGATCCAAAACGGTGCCAGCATATGAGTGAGTGATACGCCGAAAATATCCTACCATGGTGCCTGCAGACATTCTCGCTATCCACTTATGCAAAAGTACAATAAACTATAGTCTTATTTCAATTCAATTTAATGCAAAACGGAAAACAAAACATCTGACACAATATATATTTTGACATCCAATCAGCAACTTGTTACTTTAATGAGTAGAAAACTACTAGCAATACTTACAATAATCCCAATTTGAATTTAGCGCAATATCAATATCACATCATCGTATCATATCCAGTCCTACATTTAGCTACCAGGGATTTTGTGTTTTGGAATATAGTCCTATCTCCTTGGTTGCTTGTCTGCCATTAAAAGGTCATGTGTTTGACCTTCAGTTTGTTGTTCAGGGGGGAAAAAAAAAACACGCTGAAGAAAAAAAAGTCAGAAACCAGGTCACATACATTTAATCAATGTATAACCAAAGTATACTCGTTTTAGTCACATGATTATGGTAAAAGCTAGACATCTGTTAATCATATCTCACACTGATGTGTTAAAACCAAGTGGAATTTTCTAGAAAAAAAAAGTCACTCATGAAAAAGGGGGGCAAATGACAGGAATTTTCAAAAATCCCACCAACCTGGTTCTGACCACTTTACTTTTCCATACTCTGGGCCACTTCTGACCCTTTTTGTTTCCCGCTTGCTTTATGTGACCATTATTTCCTTCTGTTGACTGGTTACACCTCTTCCTTTCCACACTTTTCTTTAATTACTGCTTGCTGGTCTTCACCGGCTAGAAACAAGAGTCAGGTGACTTATTCTTCTCCACCCTGCACATATTAATCTTCGTAATTAACATGAAATTTTCCATTTTTTTCTACTTTGACTTTTTTTTAATCTACATGTTGGCATGTTGGTCTATTTCCACGTGTCTCCTACCTACTGATAGCGGTGCAGTGGGATTTTGCCCTCGCTTCGGCTCTACCTAATGAGAACAATGCAGCAGCGCTTTAGCCCTACAGTCTATCCAGCTCTCTCTCCTCATCATTTGTGCACGTTGCTAAAAAGATTTCAAACTTCATGCTAATATCGTTGTCAATGCCATCTCGTGGATCGCTAACTAGGCGAGCGGAGTATTTGCCGTCACTCGGCGTCGTATAGCTGTGTTGTGTTGTGCGACTTTGCGTCCAGCATTTGCATCGATGTCTCCAGGACTTCTGTGTTGGATTTGCGATTGTTCACAGTCGGCCATTTCCCAACCTCAAACTTTTTCGCCTCTATCGACCATGGAGGGTGAAGACACGTATGTGTTTCCTTGGAGATTCGTGAAGCCACTGGATATTTTCAAATTGCTGTTCATGCAAGTGCTAATTATGCTCTCGGACTCCTGGACACGGATGCCTCTGGCATCAACGGGTTTCTCTCTGTGGACTGATTAAGCTCTTTTTTCCCCCACCTCATCCCTCTTGTGTGTTTATGTTGCGATTCAAAGTTGTTAAGTCTAGCCTGTTCTTCTCTTCCTTGTTTTTTCCAGGTTTCTAGTAGAATTGTGTTTTCTGGTTTTTGGAGTGACCTTTGGTTGCACCTAATGTCTGCCTGCTCCCTAATGTTTCTGGAAAAGTACTTATTAAAGGACTGCGTTACCTTAAATTGAACCCGAACATATTGCAGTACTACACAGAAATGAATGTTATATAGAGTGTATCATATGAAGGAAAAAATAATATCCTATGCATCATATAAGAAAAATAAAACCCTGAAAATGAAAATGTTAGAACAAAAAATTTGGGAATTAGTTCGTTTAACGGCAACCAACCCCACAGAAAGCACAGAAACGGAATTAAGGAAACTCAAACTAGAATATAATGACCTCATAAATGAAAAAAACCCAATTCCTAATACAAAGACTCAGACATGAAAACTTTGAATATAATAATAAATCTGGAAAATTCTTAGCAAACCTCATAAAACGAAATAAAGAAAAAAACAACAAACGCCAGAGGAAATTAATAATACATTTAGATCATTCTTTCAAAACCTATACTCATCACTTGCAGATCACAAGAGGACATTAATAATTTCCTAAATAATATCAAAGTACCAAAATTAACTGAAGAACAAGCTATTTCCACAGATAAACCGATAGAACCAGAAGAGATCTACAGTATAACGCCCTTAACAACATGCCTAGTAATAAAGCACCAGGTCCTGATGGTTTTCCACATGAATTCTATAAACAGTTCTGGACTATCCTGGCACCACTATTCAACAGATTAGTATCTGAAACTAAACAGAACATGACACTACCGACAGAAATGAATACTGCCAGTACATCACTTCACCTAAAACCCAACAAGGACCCCACTTTACCCTCTAGTTACCGCCCTCTATCACTGATCAACACAGACACAAAAATAATAAGCAAGACCCTAGCTAATAGAATTGAATCAGTTTATCCCTTCAATAATCAACTCAGATCAAACTGGATTCATTAAAAACAGAGAGTCAACCACTAACATGCGCAGACTCCTTAACTTGATACATTACACATCACATAAAAATCTAGAATCGGCAATAGTAACACCTGACACAGAGAAAACCTTTGACAAAGCGAACCGGAAATTTCTACTCACCACACTTCATAAATTAGGTTTTGGCGAATCATTTATTCATTGGATAAAAATACTCTACTCTCAAAGGCCACAGTTATCACTAACGGTCTAATATCGCAAAGTTTCACACTGAGGGACTAGACAAGGATGCCCACTCTCTCCGTCCCTATGTGCCATTTTTATAGAACCATTAACCGCAGCAATAAGACAAAATATAAATATTAATGGGATCCAGACAGCAAACATAGAACACAAAATCAGCTTATATGCTGACGATATCGTACTCTTCTTACAAAAACCTAGAGAATCAATACAAGAAACTATTCACACAATCGAAAAATATTCCAAACTTTCCAATTACTCAATTAACTGGAACAAATCATCTATGAGCCCTCTCTACACGAAACTCCCCGAAACTACAGTACAATCACTACCTATCCCCATAAGCACTGACTACCTCACTTATATTGGTGTCAAAATCTCCACCGAGCTGTCAGACCTGCATAAACTCAATTTGAACCCTTTATTGAACACCATAAATAATGATATCCAATGCTGGATAAACCTCATAGGCAGAATAGCATCCATAAAAATGATGATACTACCCAAAATTTATTACTTATTTTCAATGATCCCAGTTCAACCTCCCCCTTCTTGGTTCAAATCACTCAACTCCTGTATCACTAAATTTTATTGGAAAAACAAACCTCCAAGAATCAAACTAACCACTTTACAAAGACCCAAATATCAGGGAGGACTTGATGCCCCGAACTTTCAACAATATTACCTCAGTAACCGACTCCAGTATATAATCAAATGGATAAAGCCCAGTCAGATAAATGAGATTTGGCTAGATACGGAATACGCACTATGCAATAAAATCAGTATCTCAGACTTACTCTTCATCAGTACAGCTATCAAACGCCATCCCTGCTTCAAAAGTCCAATAATTGCCGCAACGTTAACAGCTTGGTGGAAATTTTACACAATTATTAATTCACACACTCCCATATGGCAGCACCACAGTGAAGATAATCATCTCCACATGGGTAGAAAAAGGCATTACGCACCTTAAACACGTATGTCAGAACAACACCTTTTCATCATTCCCATATCTAGCCGAAAAGCACAGACTAGAAAATAAAGGTTTCCTTGAATTTCTACAACTTAAATCCATTATATGTGCTAAAATCAACCTAAAAGACAAAACATTAGACCTCCCCCCATTAGTATCAGAACTACTAAATATGTCGCCACCAACTAAAGTCTTATCCAAAATATTACTGAGGAAATATCTCGTTTTCTAAATAGCACCATCCCGCTTTCCCCTTCACTTTGCCTTCTTGGAGATACATCTGGGATCAACATTACAAAGGAAAACACAACAGTCCTCCTTACAGCGTTAACCATCGCCAAGAAAACCATGCTAACAAATTGGAAATCAAAGAACAACATTAATATCACGCACTGGAAAAACATCATAATCGACTATATAATAATGGAAAAACTCTCTGCCTCGTTCAAAAATAAAACTATCAAATTTACCTCTACTTGGACACCAACATACTGTACACCTGGGAATCACCTTGCGTTAGCCAACAATACAGCTTCTACAGACCAACCACATAATCAGAGCCATACCACACATCTCAAACAGGATGCTCACAAATACACACGTAACTAAATTACACACACGTGTATAACACTCACAGAATCCAAAGTCGGTGCTATACATCTCAATGAACTCAACCGACATTTCAAAAATTACTCTTTTCACACCATTCCCATACTTTTCCCCCCATACAACACCCCCACCAACCCATACTGTCTTGTCTTGTCTTGTTTATCATATGAGAAATAGGAAGACGTATTGGCATGCAGTTAATTAAGAAAAGGAAAGAGAAAAAAAGAAATGTACAGGATTATGGAGGGATATTTTGTTTCACCTGGACTCTCCTTGATCGATGAGCATGTACATTTCCCAGGACGTGTCCTCGGCGATCGCCCCGTGGGACACCAGCAGACTGACTCCTGCAAGACAACACGCCACACATCTGCCGTCAGCGCACACGTCAGAAATGCGCTCGCCTCTGAAGCGAGCTGATGTAATGAACCATGCGGGAATGAAATCGCTTTTCTTGCCAGTGTCCAGCTTCTGGGAATGACTCGCAATAAACGCATTGCAGTGTAATTGCTTGTATGACAAAAACTTAGTCATTCTCTCAAATTACAGGCTCCGTATTTCTTATTATAATTAGACGACTTGGTTATACGCACATGTAACGCGCTCTTTGTTTTCAGGTGCTCAGACGTCATCGTTTGACGTGTACACGCTAAAAGAATTCTCACTGGCTGTTTTGTTAATATAAGTGACTCTGTGTCTGAGTATTTATGTCACTTTTTAAAAAGAGCTTAAGTAGAGAGCATCTCAACTGGGAATACAAGATCTCTGGCGATTTCTTAGTTATGTGGAGGAATATATAATGAATGTAATGCTATCGAATTTCGTCTGCCCTTGGGTTCACACAGACTGAAAATGATTTGGTTATTCAGAATAACATAATGTTAGGATTGGGGACCGGGGTTCTTGTTCGCACCTTTTCTTATGACTTGAGTCTTCAGTGCATCTTGGGTCATTTTGTCAGACAGCCAGAGATGTGTAAAATCAAATTACATATTTTTGTGTTTATTAAAGAATGACACTGTATACTCTCTGGTCCCTGTTTAGTTACTTTTAATGTCGTGGAAGGTCCCTGAAACAGATTAGTCCCTGTAAATACTGCGCTGTGGTAGAAAACGTGAATGAATGCAGTTAGACGTGCAGCTTTAATTGTGGGTTGGATGGTGAGCGATCTGGTCAAGATATGAAGTATAAAATGCGGTCAGTTCTGAGCCACAGGAACATAAAATGGAGGTAGGAGCAGGCTTGAGTGCTTTCAAGGTCATTTCTCTGTGCTCTCTGGGCTTTCTGTCATCTCCTCGGATAGATAAGGGATGAGAGAGAGAGAGAGAGAGAGAGAGAGAGAGAGAGAGAGAGAGAATTGCTCTAAAAGACCAATATAAGTGTTAGTTAATTTTCTCAGTTTTTTTGCCTTTTTGCCTTTGTAAGCATTCGGTTTTAAAAAAAATCTTTTAACCCTGCGTCATTAAAGCTGTTTCGTTGAACTTCTTGAAGCTTATTACATTTTTTTGGACCAATTTCTTTATCATTATTCAAAAATCTGTATGTAGTCGTGCTTTCGCAAATATCCTTGTAGAATATAACAACTGGAGTGTTTTCAAACTGCTTCATGACAGCCATTCAAACACACACACACACACACACACACACACACACACACACACACACACACACTGGTGATTTCATTGTGACTCTAAAGAGGACTGAAGTACCCTTCAGAAGAGAAAGCAGGCCTGGTGGACTGTTGACCTTTTTGCTCATTAGCCAATGAAAATTGTGATTGTCTCACGGCACATCGCGGCTGAATCAAACGCGTCTCATCACGCTGTTCTGCAGCGGATTTGTGCTAACGATGCTGGGATCGGCTCTTTATCATGAGAAATGGATTAGGAGTGCTGGGGGAGAAAAAGAAAAATTTCACGTCTGTGTGCTGACTAAAGGCATAAAAACATAAACTAAGGCAATTATAATATTCAAAGCTATAATGAAGCTGTTCACCCTCAGACTCGCTATTATACAAAGACAGCTATAAGGAAGTAATGTTAATGCTGCAGTTTTATCGTTTCTTTAAAGATCATCCGGACGTTCTGTTTCCACAAGTGATACTGACCTCATCCTGCTCGCTACAATTCAGCTCCAAATTAATGTCTGCATATCTGTTTACAAAACTGTACAAGCATAACCACATACGTCAAATTAATAAGCGAACAAATACATAAGCAGAGAAAGAAATTAATAAGTAAATAAGCAAACAAACAAAAAATAAAAATAAATAAGCAAGCAAGCAAATAAATAAGCAAGGAAGCCGATATGTAAATAAACCAAACGAGAAAAATATAGCAAGCGAGGAAACAAATAAAATTAAATAAATACACAATGAAGAAATAGGCAAATAAATAAATAAATAAGCAAACAAATGTGCAAATTAATACGCAAACACACAAATGAGCAAATAAAAAAAATAAGCAAACAAACAATCAAAGAATCGAACAAGCAACCAAATAAATAAATGAGCAAACAAAAATGCAAATGTTTAAACAAATAAAAGAGTATGCAAATAAATTTTGAAGAGAACTGAAGAAAGCTCATAGAGACTGCGCTTTTGGTTAGCAGTAGAGTAGAGTGGTGTATCTCCAACAGCTCTACCTGCATTGGGCATGACGAGTCGTCCTCCCTGGTGTCCGAACACGCCGCTGCTCCTCAGGTGAGTTTTGTAGGAGTTGTAGGGTCCGTTGTTGGTGGGCACCGGTGACGCCAGGCCCTGGGGGTAGGTCTTGGCGTGGTACTCGGCCGTGAAGGAGCTCTGGACTTTAGCCGTGGCGTCAGGCAGCGGGTCGAACAGCTCTTTCCCCACAGAGTCGCGGAAGCTGTAGGTCTGCTCAGGCCGGGCGGACGAATTCAGAAGCAGAGGATTTCCTGAGAGAACAAAGAAAGGATGACTCGCTCTTCTACAATAATCAGTATAACCAATATCGATGGAAAGATCTAGCACAAGTGAGTGTGCATTTTGCAGCAGTGTGCATAAAGCCAAGGCTCAGGAGATCAGATCGACGCGGCTCGTCCAAACTGGCTCGAGCCGGAACTGATTTATTTATTTATTTATTTTACGGGAGTCAGCATTCTCGCCACACTACAGAATGTTGAGTCGTAAATATATTAAACATGTTGAATATTTATGATCTGAAATCAGAGTGGTCACGTCTGGACTGTCAATAAATTAGAGGGAGTAAAACTGGATATTTTTAATAATTAAAAATCAGCCTGAGGCTCTGATGACATCGGGCTGCGGACGCATCAGTCTCGCGATTGTTCCTGATTCTTGCAAAAACAGACAGATTTCATTTGAAATTGTGTCAAATGAAAAAAATAATAATAAAAGGAATGAAAAGCAGTTGAAAACAGTATATAACTGCATTAAAAAAAAACAAAAGTGTCAATAGCTATGGCACCCTTTTAGTCAATACTTTGTGCTACCTCCCTTTGCCAAGATAACAGCTCTGAGTCTTCTCCTATAATGTCTGATGAGGTTGGTGAATACATGGCAAGGGATCTGAGGCCGTTCCTCCATACAGAAACTCTCCAGATCCTTCAAATTTCAAGGTCCACGCTGGTGGACTCTCCTCTTCAGTTCACCCCACAGGTTTTCTATGGGTTTCAAGTCAGGGGACTGGGATGGCCAGGGCAGGACCTTGATTTTGTGGTCAGTGAACCATTTTTGTGTTGATTTTGATGTATGTTTCGGATCATTTTCCTGCTGGAAGATCCGACCACGGCGAATTTAAACTTTCTGGCAGAGACAGTCAGGTTTTCATTTAATATCTGTTGATATTTGACATCTAATCAACTGCTTTAAATCAGAGTTTGTAACTTGCGGTAGCTACGTTATCTCAGAACAGTGCATCGTGACATCAGTGATCATGATACTGTCATTATATCGTCGCGATATCATGATATCGCACCATGCGGGCCAAATGGGAAAATACTGTTGAAATATGGGTGAAGTCAGAATATAGCTGTAGCATGAGAAAGCAGTGATTACAAGTTTTATCTGTTTTTCTTCCCCCCCACACTTTTGTAACTGTGCTATAAACACCTTGGTTTAACACTTGCTGTGGGTGCTAAAGTGAAAAGGTTCATTTAATATTCGTTTAATTTTATATAGAAACATGAACAACATAAACAACATGTATAAACTGAAGCTTCTGAACCTGCAGTTCACAGTTAATATGAACCTTCAGGGATAAAAAAAAAAAGCCACCATTTTGTCCTCCACAAATCGAACCGCTGCGTTTCATTAGCATGCTTTACACGTCACTGCTACTCAAAAGTTCTTTTTAATTGCTTGATTTTTACTTTCTCAGAAATGTTTTTCTCCTCGCTGTTTGCTTATGACTCAAATCTCCCGTGGTGTGATATCTTTATCATCTTCCCTTGCCCTAGCGCTTCCTCCTTCCCTCCTGCCTCTCTTTTTCTTCCTCTTCCTAGGGAGCATCAATTTGAGCTCACTTTGGGTGACCTTCTCGTTTTGAGAAGACTGACTAAATCGGGATGATCCCAGCGTGAGCTCCAGCAGGCGGTGGTCATACTTCACCGTTCCTCCTCCACCTCTGCCAGCTTGCCCCTGTGCCCGGCTCGCCCTGTGCCACGTGCCGCACAGACTGTAACCCTCGGCCCAGCTGCCGCGCAGCAAGAGGCGCGAGGCTAATGGCCCTTTATTTTTAGGAAAACCATAAATCACCCCAGGCGAACTGATCACTGTCACTGACAATTCAGTCACCAAATGCTTTGTGTAACTCGTGCTACACACACAAGCCAACACTGATTCAGTCATCTGGAGACACGCTGATTCAATCATTTGGTGCATGTGATGACGCTTGAGCATTGTGATAATGGTTCAGATGAATCATTCTCCAAGATGGTGACCCTATGATTAACAGAAGCTACACAGAATTTCCGTTCATGTGGCATAAATACAAGCATGGAGAAAATTAAGGACAGAAAAGCATCCAGATAAATAAATGAATGTTCAGCAAAAAAAAAAAAAAAAAAATCCTTGGGGCTTTCATTGTCCATGCTGCTGCTGTAAGAGTGAAAAGAAGCCGAGATGCCCCTGTGCAGAGATACGCTACACTTGACATAACATGCCAATAAAAAGGTCAAGCAGCTATGGAGGAGATGATATTTGATAGCGTTTTTCTTCTAGTGGTGAAGGATCACCACTACACACATTTATAGCGCAACAACAATTACAAAATGCTCGGAATTGCTGAAATTCTACTCGGGGAAATAAAGGTGACTTCATTAGTGAATGGGCATGCTAGGGTAAGCAACTGAATTCCTGAACCATGAGTATTAAAACAGAAATTCTTCTTGGCATGCATCCCTTACATTAAGACACCCAAACATGCCGCTATAACCATTTAGTTGTACCACATATGATTTTGAGCTAATTTGTATTTCAGGTAATTTCGGTAATTTCTTAGAACCTTCAACTGGTTCTAAATCCTTAACACTTTGTCCAATTCTTATCAAAATTGGCAGACAGGTACAAGACATGGCTCTCAGTCAGTGCACCAAATACTGATGGACTTCGCCTCATTGGAGAATAGGAATAATTGTATAAAACAGTTCAAATTCAAAACACAGTTTCGCAGATGCTCTCCAAGTCAATAAATCGCGCCACTGAAAAATCAAAGGAGATGAGGTTGAATTTTTCAATTTCATACAAACAAGGTCATAAATGAATGAACTTTAGGCCTGTTCCAAACATATTTTTCATACAACTTGCAAATGTAAAAGTGTGAGATGGTAACATGGAAATGATTTTTCCAAAACAGCACAATGAACACCCACACAGATTTTTAAGCAAACTTCAGAATTAATTTGTTCTATACCACAACACTAATCTGATTAGTCAAATGGTGCTGATTAATTTTTTTTTATAACAGCAGCTCTGACAGAAGTGCAGCTGTAATTCAAATCACAGCTTTATATTAATGTGCTCTTTCTAATATGGCATTACTTTATTAGGAATACTTTATTGTTTCATCCCTTCATCTGATGGAGAACAGCGGAGAGAGAAAGATAAGGAAGGAGGACATTATGTTTAGGATTATCACCTGAGCTGCTTAATGTGAAACAACGAGCTAGTTTTTTTTTTTTTTTTTTAAGCGTAAAACGTTATTAAATGGAAACTAAATGTCAAGGGCTTGCATTGTGGCATGTGGAGTGTTCATCTTAATTGTTTGTATGGGTGACTTCATGCAGTCTGAAAGATTGAAATTGTACATTGTAATCGTAACCAAATTAGCACACCGACATAAATTTAACAATCAGAAGAAGCACTAAACCCTGGTGCTTAATTAAAATAAGCAGGAAAACACAAGAGTTATACAGTGTGTGACTGTATGTAACTTTTAACACTCGAGCACACTTCCCATAGTCCCATCCACATGCACACTCCATAGTTGTGGTGTGGTCCTAGAAGGTCAATGATGGGATGTCTGCCAGCGCAGTGCCATTAGAAATAACAGTAGCCTGCTAGATAGAAATGAATGATAGTGTCTGTGGTCCAGTAGTGAGAATGGCTCTGGCAGGTGCTGTTTTATTACTGCATATTACAACACTTATAATCACACCATCACAAATTATTGAGCTATGGTCATTGCGGAATATTGGACCTATTAGGTCTATTAGTCCAGCACTCAACAAAGTGAGGTTTGGTCCTAAAAGCTCACTGATAGGAGATACAGGAAGGTTCAAATGGTGTGGATGATGATAAGGAATGACAGCGGACCGACAGTTATGTTAAATGACAGTTGTCTTATAGACTTAAATGATAGTCATTCAAAACTCATAGCTGTACAATATGCTTATATGATAGTTGTCCAAAAGGCAGCTTTCACAATCATCCAATATGCTGACAGCAGGCTGCAATGATAGTTGCCCAATAGGCAGGACATGACTGTTGTCGATTAGACAGAATGACTGTTGTCCACTAGACCACTGTTCCTGCCTATTTGAAGATAGTCGTCAAATAGGCAGGAACAATGCTCATCTACTAGGCTTAAACAATAGTCTTCCAATAGGCAGGTTTGACTGTCATCCAATAGGCTTAACTGGTAGCCATCTAATAGGCTTGAATGACAGTTGTCCAATAGATAAGAATCACTGTCGTCCAACAGGCTTCAATGACTTTTATCCAATAAGCATGGAGAAGTGAAGTCCAATAGGCTTAAATGATAGTTGTCCAATAGGTGGGAATGACCATAATCCCATAGGCAGGGATGATTGTCGTCCAGTAGACGGAACCGATAGTAGACCAATAGTCAGGAATGACAGTCGACAAATAGACAGGAATGGCTGTCATACAATAGGCTTGAATGATTTGTCCAATGCAGGAATGACAACCCAGAAAGCAGGAATGCCAGTGGTTCAGCATGCTTGAATGGCAGGCATACAATGGGCTTAAACAATAATGGTCCAATAGGCAGAAATGACACAGGCCCAATAGCCTGGAAAGACTGGAAGTCTTCCAATAGGCAGGAATGTCTGTGGTCCAGTGGTGGGAACGACACTAGCCTGATGGAGGGTATGACAGTGGCAGCAATTACAGTCATCCAGTGGTGGGAAAAACTGCTGTAATAGACGAGAGTGACATTGAGGGGAATGATAGTAGCCCAATAAGAATCATTTACAGTGCTCAGAATGATGAGCAGGAGGGCTGGGGCAGCTGGGCTAGTTAAACAAGACTGATGGGTTGCAGGAAGATACCCAACCGAGCCCACATCCCCTCCCTCTGTATGGTTTGTGTGGGGAAGACAGTGGTGGTGGTGTGCGTTGTGTGCAGACAGGGGGTAGGTTTGCTTCTCCAGACCATGAGCACAGCATGGTCACAGTGACTCGCTGTAACCCTGATCAGCCTGAGCGGTGTGAGGCAGGAATGATAGACTCGCTCATAAAAAAGAATGAAACTGATGTGCAGCACAGCATGCACCTCAGCAAGGACATGGGTCAACACTGAGACACTTTGAGCATCTGATTCTGCATTAAGAACAACTCCACAGACCTTTAGTTCAAGCAGGCCAAGGGCAACACTGCGTGATCTCATAAATCTATTACGTGCACACAGCAGAGTGCTAACATCTGCTGCCACTGCCTAGAACTTTTTACTCCATCAAATACTCACTGAACAGAAATGAATGGGCTGATCAATCTAAGCCATCACTCAGTCTATTCTGTCTCACCTTGTCTGGTGGATTTGAAGTTGAAGGACTGGAATCCACCAGCGAGGGCAGATGAGTCGATGACATCCACCCCGTATTCGCTCTGGCTCCGGCGGTACAACGTCACAGATATGATGAGGACAGTGACGGCGATGGCTCCGGCTGCCAGTCCTGAGTACAGCGCCACCTCGTTGGAGCCATCCATACCTGCAAGAGCAAGACCACAGAGATGTGGTGGAATATGTTAGCTGAATTGGAAATTGGAAATATTTATCGCATGAGAGGATGAGGGTCTGAGCTAGCTAGACAGATGGATAGTAGTAGTCCAGGGTTCTCCTAGACTATAGAATTACACTGTATGCTTTGTATATAGATATATGCTTTGTATTATGATATAAAACTCTGGCTGGGTTTATTTTATTTTGACATTATCAATTACTTTTAAAAAAGGAATTTTTTAAGAAGGCATGTGACTCTATAACAGTCTTGGATTGTGAATTAGCATTGATTAAAACAAAGGGTGTAAATAAGGTAAGCAGTTCCTTTTCCAAGATGAATCCCGCCCCCCCCCCCCAAAAAAAAATGGCTGGCACAGAAAAGTGAGCATTAACGGGGTCATGGTTCAATTACGACCGCTGAAAAATGGCTGTCACGCCCAGCTCTCATGATTAGTCTGGCAAATCCCTTGGACACCTGTGCAAACGGGAACAGGTGCAATATGCATACGTTTAGCAGCGTATGACGATGCGCTTGGCACATGACTGTGATCCGGGAAGGTGCAAAATTCCAGGACTCTCACAACTTTAATCAGAGACGCCGCAGTGTGCCAGCACCCCACACCAAGCTACATCTGTTCAGCTGACCTCTGCAGCGCGAGGACTCTGCCAGCTCGCCGAGGACGAAAAAGGGCATCAGCCCTGCTGGGAGGGCGACGCTGGATAACTGCTTGTAAGCTCAACCTGCTGTACTTAAAGTTTCCTAATGAGGTAATGCTGCTTTGGAGTTCAGTGGCCACATTCATCAGGCTGACTCGATGGAAACGAACTTTAACCCTCATTGTGTGTTCACTTCTTAGCAATGGATGTCACATTGTCCCCAGCTGTTTTTTATTTTTTATTTTAGTTTTTTTTTTACATACTATAGCCATATGATTGTTATATTTATTTCAGATTGTACCACAGCACTGTTGAGTTCTTGATTCTGACTGCTTAGAAGGTTAATTAGCACTAATAACCTTTTAATAACAGATCATTCATGGTGACGTTTTCTCTAAGTTTGGTTAACATTTAAGGAGTCTCCAGTGTCAACACTGAAAGACTTATTATTTGTAACTTCAAGAGAGAGAAACAGAGAGATGCTGGTGAGAATGTTTATAGCTGCTATGGCACAAGTTTCATGAACGTTCTACAATATTAAATGGATAGAAATTATAACATTTACATTTACGGCATTTTGGTAGACGCCCTTATCCAGAGCGACTTATAATGATCTCTTTTTTTATTTTATACAACTGAGTAATTGAGGGTTAAAGGCCTTGCTCAAGGGCCCAGCAGTGGCAGCTCGGCAGTGCTGGGATTTGAACTCCCAATGTCCTAACCACTGAGCTACCATGAGAGGACTAAATGTGCTATTATAGGAAAATGATCTTTGTGGACTTTTGGGGTGGTACCAGTAACTTCCATCACAACACCCTGTCACTGATTAGGCGCATATAACAGCACGTACTAAAATGTTTTATTGTCTGACGAGTCTCATCGTCATCTCAGTGATTGTCAGTTTAAACAGTATTAAAAGAAATTGAACTTTCTAGGCTTTCTAGGATGGCAGGTGAGAAGGTGACAGAGAGTGTGGACAGCCACTAATGTCACCTATTTGGTTGAAATTTATAAACACCAGTCATTTATAGACACTGAGCCGAGAACATGTTTCATGTCGGAAAAAAAACCCCAAAAAAACTATCTGGACAGAACATAATTAACCTTGGCTTCATGCTGAGTGTTATGTGAGGGACTCAGTTTGACCTGCTGCAGTAATGATTTCAAACCGCATTTAGAGACGGAAGAAGGAGCATGTTGCTGACACTCGTTTTAAAATGTGCTAAGTGGTGATTGGTTGAGTGAACGCAAAACACAGGGGAGCATAAGAAGACACGCTATGGTTGCTTAAGTGAGCTAATGTGCAGTAATTGCATCCCATTAGCTCATCTAAATATAGCTCGCGCTCACAAGCCATATCCCATCACTCATCCTGCCTAATCTGACCTCTGAAAATCCACCTGAACTTGAAACGGCAGAGTGACTGAGGCAGGGATTGTTTCTGATGACTGACAGACCTCTGATAAACGAAATGTGATGATAGATGGATGGATGGATGGATGGGAGGGTGTACCCTGAAGAAAAAAAAAAGTGGGTATTTTGCTCATCCGGAGAATCTTTCTCTTCTTCCGCCACATTAATCAAACGTCATATTTTGACAGATGTGAGTGCAGATGCTTAGCGGCGATACTCAATTATCCCGATCTCCGGCGCGGCGTGGTTCCTTTCGGAAGAATGACGTCTGAGGAAAACAAACCTCTCTCGCCTCGCAGGTATCCGAGCTGCTATCGGGGCAGGTGCGTTCAGCGATTCAGAGTGAAGGATAAGCTGATTAAAGCTCTGTAATAGGGTGCGGCTGGGCAACTTAAGCCTGCGCCGTCATATTTAAACTCATTTCAGTGACAGCTTTTTCAACGGGAGGGAATTACTCAATATCAGATTCCATATACACGATATACGAGCAGTTCTCTCAACCGGGGTATGAGCAAGCCAACAACTGAGGCTATAACAGGGCCACTTCTCTTCCAAGCAGATATCACCAAAGGTATGGTACTGATTCTGGAAGAAATGAATCAGATAGATGAAATGTGGAAGAAAAGAGACTCACTCTGAGGCTTAACATCATGCAGCATCTTCCCATCTGCAGAGAGACAGAGAGAGAGAGAGAGAGAGAGAAAGCGAGAGAGAGAGAGAGAATTAGAGAGCACCCCCGAATCACTTAACTAAGGCACTCGGTGATTCAGATCATGCAGTGAAGTCCAAATGCTGGTTGTGCCAACATCAGCTGGAGATAATGATGCATGGCATCATTACAGTTGGGATGCGCTGACAGATGGCACTGAGACACTTTGCTTCAGCCCACAGAAGGAGGACCGCAGAACAAACCTTGCCGAGACAAAAGCTACGATGTTTAGCCTCGATTTCATAAAAACTATGCTTTTTGGACTTAGCCTTTATTTCACTCTATAACTACAACGCTGTTGATTTCTGGATTCTGATTGGTCAGAAGGTGTGGAAATTGCTCATATGGTGTTGACATGGTGATGTTTTATGACTACAGTCAGGAAACTTGAAATTTCTATATAAACTTTATAAATATATATATATATATATATGGCAGTCATTTTGGGTTGTTTAACAGTTGTGCCATTGGTCAACTATCGAGTTTATCCCCACAATCAAGGGTCTATAGGAGAGCATGATTTCAGGGTTTAATAGCATATGCCACTGTATGGGAGATATGATTTAAAGAATTGTATCTAAAAGGTGATGATGGAAAACAAAGCAATGAAGATAATGGCTAAATGATGAAACATACACTAATGATGGTGATGATGATGATGACCTCGAAACAGGCTTTACCTTGAGTGCACAGGTCGCCGGTGCAGTTCTCCATGTCATGACCTTTGCCCTCGCAGGCTCTTCCGTGGTTGCGAGGAACCGGCGCGGTACACTCCCTCCATCTCTGCCTCTCACACTGAGCGCTACATGCCGTCCACTCACTCCACTCGTCCCATCCTCCGTCCACTGACGAGACACAGGTTAAGACCGAGTTATGGTCACGGGGTGCGCGAATCCGTCATTACTTTCAGATGAAGATCACGTTAGCAGCGTTTCAGTGTAAAGTGGGCGGGGCTAATCTTTGGTAAAGCTTGGGTAAATTTCCTCATTGGCCGATCACCAGGCTGATTTCACTTGTCGCTCCCAATGACTTTCATCAAACCTGTCTCACTTGGTCTATTTGAGACTCAACCAACAGACGAATGAGAACTAACGGAAGCCCTCAATTTTCCCAGAATCTCCCAAACCAGAAGCTTGTGAACATTTTAATCTCCATGCATCACCTGTATGATTTCATTGGGGGAGCGTTGCGTGTAAATTGGCCAATCTGACTGCGCCAAATGTCAGGCTGACGGCTCGAGCGCTGCCAAGAAGCATCACGCGTAAGGGCGCCCTAGAGGAAACAATTTCGTGGTTATTACATTGCAAGTTCTTAAAGCTCTCCATGGCCGAGCGAGGCTCCTTCCGTGCTCATCTAAATGCAAATGATGTTTGTGTGTTAGTGCTAATGCGGCGCAGGTTTCAGGTGTTAAGAGCAGGTGCTGTATGTTGCTTTGCTCGACGTAACATGTCTCGCTAATGTGTCTGATGAATTCTAAACAGCACCGGGCTATGAAATCAGTGTCTTGGGACAGACCCAGTGCCGTATTTTAGCCGGGCCGGAAACTTCAACGGTGCTAAAAATCTGTGTCTGATTTATAAGCCTTTCTCGTTCACAAAACGTGGTCGATAAAGCGAAACGAAATGAGAATAAAGAGCCGGCGACACTCCGATTGATCTTGCTTTCGAGTCTTCGGAATCGTCGATGCGTCGCTTACTCAAAGCCGACACAAACAAGACAAATGTTTATAGCGATCCAGATGTTGCGGGGGATTCGTGCATCACGTCTGTTTTTACGCAGAAGGCGGAGATGATCGATGGAAAACGCCGCTAAAATGCTTTCCGCAGAAGCGAACGAGCCAATTGCTGCCATCGTCGCACAAAGCCGTTTCGAAGAATGAACAGTGGGACCGGAGCTCACGGTGAACGTGACTCTTAGTGGAAGATCGGGAACACAACAGTGGCTCTTTCGTTCCTGGAACAAGCTATAATCGTCTGAACTTAAAGGAGTCTGAGGCTAAACGACTTCACTCGGAAAGGCGTCGATAAACTAAAGCGCTCTGGCATGCTTTAAAATTACCGTCACTTTTTTAGCGGGTAATAATTCAAACGAGTGCGGCGTGATGAAGCGGCTCGTATATAAATATGAGTTTTAAGCTGCTTTCCCAGAGAGAAGGAGCCGAGGCAATTAAATCAGCAGGTTATTGCCTGCCGCAGCTCGGAGAGCGAGGTGATTATTAAAATAACGCAGAGAAGTGGGTCACGGCCGGGTCCGCTGGCGCTCAAAGGGACCCGAACTAATTCATTTGCGTGAAAACGGGGACAGAGCATGAGCAGGTGCAGACAGTCTGCTAGACGGCGACGCTTCCTTTTTCAGTCCTCCAGGATTAAGTGCAGGACAGAGTCATTATAGCATGCTAGCTGTCAATTCACCACTAATTCTATTCATATCTGTAGGAATCAGTCCCCAAATGGCGCACACTGTCTAAAAAAACTCTCTAAAAAAAAGTTTAAATCACCATCAGCCAAACCATAGACGAATACAGTCCCCTCTGAAAGTATTGGAACAGCAAGGCCAGTTCTATTGCTTCCTCTATACATGGGTTTGAGATAAAAAGACGAATATGAGACGATAGATCAGAATTTCACCTTTCGCGTCCTCATATTTACATCTGGATGTGTTAAACAACTTAAAACATGGCACCTCTGGTGGCAGACCACCCAATATTTAGGTGAGCAAAAGAATAGGAACAGCAAATAACACTTAATATTTGGTTGCAATAACTGAATCAAGCCTGCGACTCGCTGACGTCACCAAACTGTTGCATTTTTCTTTTGTGACGCTTTTCCAGGCTTTTGCTCCCTTCAGTCTCCTCTTCAGGAGGTGAAATGCTGCTCGATTGGGTTACGGTCTGGTGACTGACTTGGCCAGGATATATTTCTCTGTAAATTGTTTCGGTAAACTTCTGAATTCATTCTGCTGCTACCATCATGAGTTCCCTCATCAATAAAGATTAGTGAGCCTGTTCCAGAAGCAGCCATGCAAGCCCAAGCCATGACACTACCGCCACCATGTTTCACAGATGAGCTTCTTTGTTTTGGCTCATGAGCAGATCCTCTTTCTTTCTCCATACTTTGGCCTTTCCATCACTTTGGTAGATGTGAACTTTTGTGGCTCATCTCTGTATTTCTTTTCACCAGGGTGGTGAAGGAATGACTGTTTATAGCTACTAGTTAGCGCTTTCCAAAACGTAGCTTTCATCCTCCAAAATTAGAGGTGGAAGTGCTGGTGTAAAGACACAGAGATGCCAAAGTGAGGTGACAGTTTGTGTTTCCTCATCACTGTGTGAAGTTCCTTTTACACTTAGCTGTTAACTCTGTTCATCTAAAACATTTCCTTTTCTCGACTTTTCCGACATTTCGTGAAACGCATCTGGTGTGATCTCACAGCCTCGTGTCTGAAGCACGGCTGTGCGGAATAAACAAGTGAGTTAGAGTTCAGGTTTATAGGAGTGTGTAGGTAAAGGTGTGGAGGAGCACTGACCGGGACAGAGTGCGTTACAGGTGCTCTTCTGTACAGACATGCCCTCGCAGAAGGCTCCTCCGTTCAGCGGAGCCGGGTTAGTGCAGGTCCGAGAGCGCTTCTGGACTCCTCTCCCACAATCCACGCTGCACTGAGACCACTCCGTCCACAGAGACCAGCCTCCGTTCACTACAGCAAGAGAGAGAGAGAGAGAGAGAGAGAGAGAGAGAGAATCAGCCACTGATGAGGGATAAAGCAGAACAAGACAACAGTGCATGCCGTTACCAACGACAACCAGCAGTGCCATTACACCTTAAGTGTACACTGTATAGAAATAAACACTACAGGTTATAACTACACAGAGACAGACACAACAGACAGACAGCTTGATAAACAGAGAGAGAGACAGACAGGTAAGTATACATATAAAATGCACAGAATATGGACAGACAGAATGCAGAGAATATAGATAGATAGATAGGCAGAGAGAAAGACAAAGGGACATACAGAGAGAAAGACAAAGGGACATACAGAATGAAAGACAGACGGACAAAGGGATAGAACGACAGATAGATAAACAGACAGACAGACAAAGGGATAGAGAGACAGACAGCCAGAGGAATAAAGACTGTATGGTAGACAGACAGACAAGGGTATAGTAACACAGACAGATGGACAGACAGACAGACAACGAGACAAATAGAGAAACAGATAGACAGGCAAGTAGAAAGACAGACAAAGGGATAGCGAGACAGGCAGCCAGAGGAATGAAGAGACGTACAGGAAGACAGACAGACAAGGGTATAGTAACACAGGCAGATGGACAGACAGACAAAGAGATAGACAGAAAGACGAAGGGATAGGTAAATAGACAGCTGGACAGAAGGATAGATAGATGGAGAGATAGGGGAATAGATAGCCAGATAAAGAGATAGATAGACAGACAGGCAGACAAAGGGATAGAGAGACAGACAGGCAGGCAAAGAGAAGAACAGACAGATAGACAGACAGAGCTATAAACAAACAGCAGAGGCATAGATAAATAGGTTTGTGATGTTCCACTGAAGAACAGATGTGAAGCTTCATCTCTCTCTCTCACACACACACACACACACACACACACACACACACACACTGTCCTGACTCTGGTCTCTAGCAGCGGTGTCTGAGCATGGTTTAGGGACTGTGTGAGTGATGGATGAGCACACGGTGCGTGTTTAAATGGGATTAAGACGGAGCAGCTTCACGCCTCCACGTTTATAAAGGCGTATTGATTTTTAATGCTGCGCTGTAATTGACTCTCTGGGCTATAGCATTAAGGATTAAGATTACGGCGCATTCATGGAGAAAAAAACCCATAAACATTTGTCCCTCCACAAGCTTTCTCAGTTCTGAGCGAACGCGCAGAGAGGAACGAGGATTTCTCGATAACATAAATATTACACTCAGAAACGCTAACACGGCTAATGATAAATGCTAATGGGGAGCAGTTTGCTACTAAATGCTAAAAAGCCACTGGCTTTCATTTAGTAGAACGCAACACTGCCATTAAGCGAGATGAAGTTTTCGTTTTTTTTTCATAATGTAGCACTAAATGCTTAGAAAACATTAAATCACAGTGTGAGAGCGCTTTGTTTCAGCGCTAACGCCATCCACGCAGTTACAATTCCCAGCTATATGTTACTATAAGTTACTTTTGCGGGGGGGGTTTAAAAAAAAAAAAAAAAAAAAAAAAAAAAACTCCTTCAGAGATCAACACTTTACATTCCTACACTTTAGGCACAATGTTGCAGGATAAACACCAACGTTGGCAATTAGCGCTAGCTAATTAGACATGGCAAGTGTCACAGCGTCTGACACTGAAAACACTCCCAGGGGTGTCTTGGCTAGTAGGAACGCGAATGTGAAGGCAGGATTGGGAACGAGTCCTCACTTCTACTAAGAGATCAGATCTTACACGTTAATGTATGATGTACAGCCATGTGGGCAGATGAACACCATTAGCTGAAATCAGTATCGACAGCTGAAACAGAAAACAGAGGAACATGGCATCATGGCCACACGGAAGTGTGTGTGTGTTTGTGTGTGTGTTTGTGTGGGTGTCTCACCAAAGACGACCACAGTAGCTGTGGCGCTGCGTCTCTTGGCAACGATGTTGCTGGCCAGGCAGGTGTAGTTCCCCGAGTCGGAGAGTCGCGCTTCGTTAATGATCAGGTTGTGGTCGGCTCGAGTGTCGATGTTGTCGTCGTCGAGCGAACTCAGCAGCTCATCGTTCTTTAACCACTCCACCTGAGAGAGAGAGAGAGAGAGAGAGATAGAGAGAAAGAGATGGAATGTAAATCTCTAGAAATCTTACTATACACAGTTCACTTAGTACACTAGTAGTGGCGGGAATTCTGGCTCTTTTCAGTGAGTCAGTTCATTCGGCTCGTGAGTCGACTCTTTCGAATCTCGACGTTTTTTTATTCTAAATCGGACAACGTTTATGATACCGGTGATTGTTATTCTTCGCCTGATCATGGCTGAAATTGCTTCATGAAGACTTAATCTAACAAAGTTCCTTCTAACAAAGTAACATAAGTTATAAAATTGATTTTAATAAATAATTTTTTTTTTTTTTTAAATCATCAAGGCACAACAAATGTGTGTACTAATGTACTCATTACAAAATAAATAGACAGCTAGATGGAAGGACAGACAGACAGATAGATAGATAGATAGCATTTTAATTCCATGGCATTTTAGTTTGCTGTCATTCCCGACTGCACGTCTGTAAACTCCGACGCCGCTTCTGTCACTTCCGAGTGCTCCTCCAGAGTGTACGGGCTCCGCCCACTCATTAGCATAATCACTGAATAGCACACACATGTAACGATCTAAAAGAGTTGATGTACTTGTCTCATATAACCAATTCATTTATTATCGTTATTGGTTATTAGTAAAAATAAATCAATCAATCAATCAATCAACATCAGATTTCTATAACAGGAAGGTAAGTCCGTTCTGTTATAATACAGATAAAACATTTCATTTCGGTATCCCTGCTTTGGATCTTGCTCTCTTTTTTGGCTAATAATAAATGAAAGCCGTTAATTAGCATAATGAAGACGAGGTCATGCACGATCACGCCCGTGTTCGGTGTAATTTATTATTATACACACACCCGGATTTTGAAGTCTGTGATTATGAATGTTTGTCTGGATAAAACCTCTCCTGGTGGTTATCTGCACGTCCCATTCACACTGACGAGGCTTCTCATCAGGACAGGCTGGTTAGCGGACCGCAGTGTACAGCCGCTATAGAACGGGACCTAACGTTGTTTTTTGGCGCGCCATTAAATGTAACTATAAACAGATAAAAAGTATAATATGTCATATCATATGTTCGGCGCACTGTATAACTGATTATTTTCCAGCACACGACCCCGAGTATGTAATTCCTTACACTCACGCGCTCACTCACACATCAAGTGACATCATTAAATCGATACTGAGGTATAGGCTGGAGTGAACCATGTCGCTTCATGGCGGCTGTTTAAACACTGGAAAAGAAACGAGATGTAAGAGAAAAGCTGTTGATGAGATCAGAAGGTCCTCTCGCTCGACTCGGAGCTCTTCGTTATCAGGCATCTCCAGTATCCGCTTTATCCCGGTCAGGGTCGCCGATTAATTAAAGCAAAATGAATAAATGAATCCGAGGCTGGCGCTGAGGTCTTGTGCCTGAAGTTGTGCATCTTTCCGTCTTTGAGTTTTCGTCGGTTCTCCATCTGGGAAATCTGGGAGTTAAAAGAGGCAATTAATGCAGCGTGAAGGCCGAGTTCCCCTCACTGTTCTGCATGCTGGTGCGTCTCTCTCTCTCTCTCTCTATCTCTCTTTCTATCTCTCTTTCTATCGTTCACTCTCGCTTTCCCTCTCAGCCCTGGGCTAATGATGAAAAGATGCGCTGAGGAGAGAGGAAGCAGACGTCAGGAAAGAAAGAAAGAGATTAAGAGAGCCAGGAAAGGAAGAAAGTGACAAATCAAAAAGACTGGGTGAGAGAGAGAGCGAGAGAGAGAGAGAAAGGTGATGGAGGTGTGAGGCGACAGACACAAATTAGCCAGGCTAAGTGTGTGGCAGAGGATGTGAGAAATGACAGTCTAATTGGCACATTTGTTTCAATTATGCAGCATCCACTAGATGCCATTAGTGCCTTGGTCCCGTCACTAAAGGACACAATTGGATTATCGCGGAATTCCTTTCGTTTATCTATGCAGGCATTTCATCATGTCGTCGGGTCTTCAGCTAGACGTCTGGATTCGCCCTGAGGACTGACGTCCTTTCACGTTCCCTGATAGAGATAAATAATTGCAATTTTCAGCTACGGCTACAGTGTGTATGTGTGTGTGTGTGTGTGTGAGAGAGAGAGAGAGTGTGACGCCCTTCTACATGATACATACTGTATTGCCCATGTTTTAAACACACACTCGTCTCCTTGGAAACCTTTCCGCCATCTTGAGAGCCGTCCCACCAAAACGTAGCTGGCCTTCTAGAAAGGGGTGGATATAATGCCTTTTGATTTTGTAATACACATAAAAGTATGTATTCAGCAAAAAAAGCATTTGGACGCCAAAAACGACCAACATTAGCACTCTGTTGCAGGGGAGTGTTGCCAATTACAGCTTCGAGACGTCTATGGTTAGAAGGGTTTTTTTTGGTTTTTTTTGCGGCATCGTGGTTCAATTTTGGCGCGTTCCTCTCAGCAAAACATCTTCAATTCGCAAAGGATCCACCTGATGGAGTCACACATTCAAAATCCTCCATACATTCTCAATGGGATTCAAGTCAGAAGATTGCCTAGACCATGCAATGCCTTCTTGAGCTCTTGTGGCTGTACGTTCGGGGTCGTTGTCTTGTTGAAACGTCCATCTTCTCCCCCAGTCGATGAATCGCTCCATTCATGTTTCTTTCGATGAGGTGTAATGCCCCAGGACTTTTTGCAGAGAAGCGGCACCACATCGGGATGCTCCCACCACCATGCTTCACTGTGGACATGGTGTTCTTTCGGATCCTACGCGCGAGCTCTATTTTAGTTTCATCTGACCAGAGTATAACGTTCCAAAATAGTTCTGATTTGTCTAAACGCTTTTTTTTTTTTTTTTTTTTAGCAGAGGTGCAGGAACGGAGATGAAAAGAGAGGTGCGCTTCACTGCTTATTCCTCTCAGTGTAAGTGTTATTCCTGCTGCTTTTGGGTCGTCCTGCAGGCATCTATTTTACCGTTCTTATCATTAGTCTGAGAGCACGCTGTGAAATCTTGCATGGTGCACGTTAGCTGTGGTTCAATGAACTTTCCGCCTGTTCGATATTAATAAATAAACAAAACTTTGAATCCCTGAATGAGGCACTGCAGAGGTTCATTGTCTTTAATACTACAGGCAATTATAAAATAAGGACGCCAAAATCCAAACTTTCAACCGAGATTCACTTTCCAGCTGAGGTATATGTGTTGCTAAGGCTTCGCACCCTGTGGGTAGAGAATCGTGGGAAACTTTACGCGCTCTCGTTAGGTAAAATGGCAGCAAACCCGCATCCTGAAGCACACTAACCATTTCACTGAGTGGCAAAGCGAGATTATAACTGATTAGCACATCTAGTGAGTGTGTGAGTGTGCGTGTGTGTGTGAGGCAGTGTGGTTTTGAGTTGCTGAATATCTTACCAGAGTAATTATTGTGATTAAATTCTGTACCTCAGAACCTCTGATAGGAATCCTTGGAGAACACACCCCCACACCTCCCCCCTCCTCCTCCTCCTCCCACCCTCACTCGCTAACTTCGCTTGCTTATTCCGCCTTTCGTGTCGACCCCCCACTGGGAATTCCAAGTTGAGGGATTTCTCGCAGCCCAGATTTTTCTGATCGAGACCCGTGAGGTTTGAACTGACTACGTGAACGCATCCGAGTCTTAAAATAGAAACCGTTCGTTTATATTTCAGTTCAGAAATACGTGTTACAAGGTGTTACGCTCTTTATTCATAGTCTCGTGTTGTAATTACAGCTGGAACAACTTTGACCCCCTGTGCACCACTGACATATCTGTACTAAAGACCAAGCCATTATTGCCTGCTTCAGTCCCGTTTTTAAGATGTCGACTTTCCCTCATGACTTCCCGCTGAACAAGCAGAGGATGGACAACGAGGGGCGGATTTTAAGAACCTGCCCTTGGTAGTGAGCATAAATATGCATGAATTGATTTCCTTGGTGATTTACACACTAATTTGCTCCATAAAGCTCAGTTTGAATGTTCTAAATCAAAGGATTTTAAAATAGTAATTCTTTCAAGTATGTTATTGTCCTAGCTTACGCTTATATAAACAGCCATTTTGTTTTTTTTTTTTCTCCCCTCTTCTTCCTTACACCCTTTCCCCCCCCCCCATCTTTTCTCCCTTCCATTCTTCGTCCTCTCTCATCCACTTGATCCCCACCCCAGAGGCTCCTTCAGACACTTTTCGTGTTTCTCTACACGACAGGACACTTTCGCACGCCCGCTCGCCGAGGTTGCCTAGGCAACGCATAAGCGTTGCCTCCGAACCGTGAGCAGATTGAGTCTGTCGTCTGCGCTGATTCCGTTACTAGCAATATGTCTGTGAAGCTTTCAAGCCGGACATTTGTTACGTGCAGAAGGAATACTGACGCAGATGGCTACCAGACCTCGCTAAAGAACCTTTTTCAGTCCCATACACAATGAGCCAATGCAGACGCCTGAGCTAGCGGCGAAAAAAAACAACAACCAAAAAACAAAGACAATACTATACGGGATATGATTTAATGACAGCGTCCTGTGTGCGATGGGAGAGGTGACCGCTTTTTATACGATATTGTTAGCATATCAGCATCTCCTAAAATGTCACCATGAAGGTAAACGTGCACGTTGAAGTCATTCATTTTGGTGGATGGATCTACATTTGGCGGTTTATAACTTTCTGAACTGAAAAAAAAAAACCTGCTCATATGTAAAAGTAAATAAAAGCTGCACATCTTCTCCAAGGACAAAATGACAAGCAATCCGGCATCCATCTGCTTTCATATAGTCTTCTCTAGTCCAGCACAGGTTTGCTAGAGCTTATTGATCTGAGCTTTCATTTCTCTGCACTGTGCTGTTCTGTTTTAATAAACTTTTATTTATTTTTTTAAAGGTAGCTCTCGTACATGAAAAGTCCCTCACAGGACTTCACACTTGACTTGCTTTGCCCTCTTCCAGAAGACCTTGGTTACCTGCTTGATCATGTAGACAGAAATGTATCTGTAATAGGATCCAAAAGGGCACAATACCAATAATTCTGTCTTTTCTGCCTAATCAATAAATGTGACGTCATCAGCATAATCACACTTCTGATTTATTCTTAAAACCAAACTAGTTATTTTGAGAAATCCTCATAAATATTAAATATATCTAAATGTCCTCTTAATATGAAATATTCATGTCTAATTCAAATGCTAACACTCCTATCACAGTGTTAACTGTCATCTTCTTTTATCCACATCTGCTTTTTGGAAAAATTGCACACCAAGGCTTAAACAGTCGTTCTACAATAGAGTATCATTCGAGGGTCGAGGGTTCGATTCCCACCGCAGCCATGCGCGTGCGGAGTTTGCGTGTTCTCTGGGGGTTTCCTCCGGGCACTCCGGTTTCCTCCCCAGGTCCAAAGACATACACTGTGGGCTGATTGGCATGTTCAAAAAGTGAAGGTGTGTGTGATTGTGCCCTGCGATGGACTGGCACCCCGTCCAGGGTGTCCCCCGCCTGTGCCCCATGCTCCCTGGGATAGGCTCCAGGTTCCCCACGACCCAGGAAGGATAAGCGGTATAGAAAATGGACGGATGATTGGAATGATTGTCAGTTAAAGATGGAGTCTGAATGTGTTTCCTTTTAATTTGGTAATTTCTGTCTGCAAGTGGCCATTTTAGCGGATAAATCAAAGTCTATGAAAGGTAATGTTTTAATTTATAACGAAACCGCCCTGACTGGTCTGTAGTCTTCTTGTTTGTGTTCTTGGCAGAGTGTTTCATTTTCCTGATTTCCAATATTTTTGAGTTTTCTCCTTGACCACAAACTAGCAGATTGTGGATTATCACTGCATTTCACATTCGTGCTAGTATCACTGGATGGCAAACAAACAATACGCTCGCTGTTCAGTGGGGTAAAGTAACTAGAGCACTGTTGCTAGGCAGCTGGGAAATACGGATAACAAGCATAAGCTACCTAATGACTGAAGGTAATGACTTAGATAGCTAGCACTCCATTGAGGTAGTGGTACAGTAACAACAGTAACAAGGTAGAGTAACAAGTCTGGCATATCAACATTTCTCTTCGATGTCTATATGTGTAAATGACTAAGAAATGATCGTGAGTACACTCAGAACCGACCACTAGCCTAACTTTAACGGTTCCTCTATAATGCGAAATATCAACCATGCGCACCACCTCGTTAAATCTGAGCTACTCTGAACATTTTGACCTCCAAAGTCACAAGACTGTGATGTTCATAAGGAGTCTTCTCATAAACATGGTGAACACATGGCCCCAGTTGACAGTACGAGGACTGACAAAATAGGAAGCCTACTGCCTCTGACCTCTGGGTGCCACACAATCATTTCTTAACGGTTCAAGCATATAGACATTACCTGTAATATTATGGAGTGATAAAGACCACAGGTTGAAACTCATTACATTCTCTGGATTAGATAATGTCAGCAAAATAACAAGTTATACCACACTCACTCTATTAGTGCAATGCTGATTGGCTGATCCTGATCTTCAGGGATAGCTGTAATGGCTCACATCAGGAACTCTTATATCTCTTTAAAGGTCACTCCAATTCTCCTGCACAGTATGTCTATTGTGGCGCTCAAGTGTATAAAGAAAATCTGCTGTATTTGTTCATATTTGCAGCCCTGGGTTCTCCTGCAGAGCCAGAAATGCCACAGCAACACTGGAAGGCATGAATAATAACAAAATGCTTGTACTGAATTTTGTATTGCATGTATGGGCTTTATTTTGGTGCAAGCGTAAGAGTAACTTATATAATGCTGCCGCATTGCTAGTTTGGTTTGGTGTCAGTCAAATTTTTCTTATTTCCACCCTATAGCCTGCGACAATCCCCCTTTAGAGCAGAGACAAGGCACAGATGCAGGACTTTCATTCCATTCCAAGTTCCATTTAACTTCGTTTTGTGGACGTCCACTATTTTTGTCACCCCACTATCAGTATTTGTACATTAAGATGCTGATAAATTTCTATTCTAACCATTGTTGTACCTTCCAAACAAATGGTATGTGATGTGATCTACAGTGCCAGACTGCATGTTAGCTAGCAAACTAAACCAATAATGTTCGCTGTGTCAACTCCATCCCATCCCTGCTGCCTGACTACCACTGCACCTGACACTAACCCTTCATCCTGCAGCTGGTGAGCCCACAAGATGAAACCATTTTGGGGTGAATCATGTTTCATGGGTGGACTGATCACCAGGTGCTAATCTGCAGACACTACCCCCTGACCTGGTAACCCTTATCCGGGCAGGGTACACTGTCTTGTTTGTACCTTTCATGGGGGTCTTTAGGATCGCTCTTCGTCTGACCTCTACTCTCAGATCTGTTCATCAAGTCAGGCCCTATTGGGAAGATTAAGCTCCTGGTTGACATGTTGAGGTTCACCAAAGTACACAATCCAACAAGGTTACCAGACATAAATCCTCACCTGTGGTCACAAATTGTGAAACAGGAGAAGGAGTAAAGTTGCAAGTACAGGCACCAGAAATGATGTTCCTGTGCAGGGATGCTGGGCTTTCACTCCAGGATCGGAGACTCTACAGAAGACACTGCCTCTCAAAATCGAGAGGAGTCAGTTAAGGTAGTTCGGGTAACTTAAAAGGATGTCCCCTGGTCAGCTCTCACCAGAGCAGTCTCTGGCACATCTCACTGGATGGAGACCTCGGGGGAGACCCAGGACCTGCTGGAGAGATTCCATCTAACAGTTGGCTTTGGAATATCTGATCCCCCTAGGAGGAGCTGGAATTTGTGGCTGGGGATAGAGAAGTCTGAACTGATGTTCTCAGCCTGTTGCCACTGCAACCCTTGCCAATGAATGCATGTTTGCTCTGCTACATCTCTGTTTCATTTTACTGGACAGTTTTTAGACGAAGACTCACACTCAACAATCGTCTTGAATAGTGTAGAAGCAAATGATTCGAGGCACAGCTCTACTCTTGAAGTACAAGCCTTCTGGTCTTTGTTATTCCCGCTTCCTGATTTTCCACAGCCCTGCCCTGTACATGTCCCCATCTCATTAGCCTTGTCTTCTCTAATAGGTTGAACTAGTTCCACCCCATTCCTTTCGAGCCTTTGCAAAGTCTGAATGATGTGTTTTCCAGTGGTGTCTTGGATTTCTTGTTTCTAGTCCTAGTTACCTAGTTGACCTAGTTTCCTAGTCCCATAGGTTTGAGTGATGTATACATGTATGACCTTTACGTGTCCTTTTTATGATTTGCGTTCCTGGATTTGCCTGCGTGATCCCACAAAATCTTACTACAGTGATGAACTGATGCAAAGTGAAAGCAAAAAGTGCTCATGAGCCTTCAGCAGAGTGAGTGGAGTGAGACAGTTATGTGGACTAAACGGCCGAAGTGCACTCGAGGAAGGGGAAAGTGACACGGCACCTCAATTTCAGCCATGATTAACAACCTGCTGAGAGTCTAACCTCACTGCACAGACACACACTTTGTGCCCGTCATTTGTGTGTGTTCATGACCCCTACTATGTACCTCCACATGATTAAACCTCAGGGCATGTGCTCAAGTTAAATATTATCTATCAGCAACCAGCCAGAAAAATACATTGAGAGAGAAGGGCACACACACACGGTACCTCGGCAGCAGGCACACCCTCTGGAGGCCGGCAGTGCAGAACGATCATGCCCCTGATGGGAACCTCCTTCCCCTGCGGGTCCTGCTCAAAGTTCTTACGCAGGTCTGCAGAGAGAGAGAGAGAGAGAGTGAGCGAGAGAGAGAGAGAGAATATATGAGTCACATACAGTATAACATAACAGAACTTTCACAAGAATCCCCACCCCCTTTTCTTAACTTAACTTAAAGTTGCAGCTTTACTTCTGACTGTTGAAAAGCACTGACGCTGGAGACTCCTTCCATAAATATTAAATAAACATCTCCTTATAGAAAACTTCACCAAGTAAGAACGCATTTTCTTAGTCCTGTTACAAGGGAAACGTATTAGAACGTACGCATTAATCTAAACCTGTGATTTGCATAGTGTTGTTATAGAAAATTAATCAACACCTTCTGACCAATCAGGTTTGAGAATTCAACAGCGCTGTGGTATAAAGCAATATGACCAATGACAGCCAAGCTGAAGTGTCGTGAACCGTGTTCGTTTTTGATTTGAAGTCATGTTTTTTTCCACAACATTGGGGATCCTTGATTGAAACCCACGGGATTTGTAACAATAATAATAAAAAGTGTGTGTGGTGTGTGGTGTGGTGTAGTTTTTGTGTCATGTAGTGCGTGTGTGTGTTGATTGCAAAATGATACAAAACCAAAAACCGGTGAAATCTGTCGCTATAGCTGGAGTCTCTCGCATTTATAACATCAGCATAAGAGAATGAAATGAAAAAGCAAAGAGAGAGAGAGAGAGAGAGAGAGAGAGAGAGAGAGAATAGTGCTTTGAGTAGCTGTGTGTATTTCAGTATCTCTGACAGCTCTGCAGTGTTCAGTGCTGTGTTCTCTCGCCTACACTCCCGGATCAGAGCCGCTCACACTGAAACACACTCTACACGCCCGAAACTCCTTACTTTCTGTTTTGAGAGGTTTCAGTGACACAAATGCTCTCTACAGGGAAGGAAAAAAAAAAGCAAAAAAGCAAACAGTGAAATATGAAATTAACATCTCACGCTGGATTGACAGGGTAATTTAACGGACCATGAGGCTTATTGCTACAGCCCTGACAACTAGCATGGATTTGTTCAACTTATTTCCTCAGAAACTCAACCCGGCACCAGCAGATACATTGTGGGGAAAACTGGTTTCTACCTGATTATGCCCTCACACAACAAATGGTTTTCATTCCGAGTTTTAAAACTGCTTAATGGTCGAGCACCTTGCGTTCGATTAAAGTTCATAACTCGTAACTCTGACCTCCGACTAGGAAAAAACAAAACAAATGCCCCCTCAACTCGGGGGGGTTGGGTGGGGTTGGGTCTCCACCACCCTGAGTTCAGCAAGTGACGTAAAATCAACATGGCTGCTCATAGCACTTTTTACCTTTAAATGAGCTATACCGTATATGCAAGTATTTGCTTTAGACCAATCAACAAACAAACATATTCGCTTGAGGACGAAAATACACTGATCAGCCACAACATTAAAACCACCTGCCTAATATTATGCACATGATGTAAAAGAAAACGTGATTCATCAGACCAGGCCACCTTCTTCCACTGCTCCATGGTCCAATTCTGATGTTCACGTGCGCATTGTAGGAGCTTTCGGTGGTGGACAGGGGGTCAGCATGGGCACTCTGACCGGTCTGCGGCTACGCAGCCCCATACGCAGTAAGCTGTGATGCTCCGTGTGTTCTGGCACCTTTCTATCAGAGCCAGCATAAATTTTTTCAGCAATTTGTGCTACAGCAGCTCCTCTGTGGGATTAGACCAGATTGGCTAGGCTTTGCTCCCCCTGTGCATCAATAAGCCTTGGGTGCTTATGACCCTGTCGCCGGTTCACCGGTTGTCCTTCCTTGGACCACTTTTGGTAGGTACTAACCACTGCATATCGGGAACAAGACCTGCTGTTTTGGAGTCGCTCAGATCCTTACGCTTGCCCATTTTTCCTGCGTCCAACACATCAACTTCGAGAACTGACTGTTCACTTGCTGCCTAATATATCCCACCCCTCGACAGGCCCCACTGTAACGAGATAATCAATGTTATTCACGTCACCTCTCAGTGGTTTTAATGTTATGGCTGATCAGTGTATTTTTACTTTTTTTTTTTTTTTTTTTTACTATTGTATTTTCTTTTTTTTTATGTTGAGCTGTATTTTAAATATAAAACAGGTGTTATATTAATGAAGTTTATATTATTATTATTTTTATCATTACATTTATCAGTACTATTTCTCCAATATTTCACTTTATCAGATTATTATAAACCAAGAAAAAAAAAAGTCTTCATCCAATTTCCAGATATCTTTACTAATTTCAAACTTGACATCGTCTTATTCTAGTGGCAGATCATTTTGCGTCTTTTGTAAAGAAAAAAAAAATTATTATGACGATATATTATTTTTATTATTATTGAATAACATTCTTTTGCTGAAATAGTAGTTGAACTGCTAAATAAAACATCTGAAAATAACTGGAGTGTGCTTTACATTATTGAAATCTAAACTGTAAGTTTTTAGTGAATAAAAAAAAAAAATAAGTCATGTATAAAATATAGACTTCAAACTTTTGAATGGTAGAATATATACAGAGGAATGTAGCTGGTAAAAAAAAAAAAAAAAAAAAAAAAAAAAAAAAACGCAGTGCAGCTTGGTGGTTCAGAGAGGTCCCAGAGAAACAGAAAACCCTATATTTTGTGTTTCTTTGGAAACCTCATGTACCTCATCGCTGCATTTTTCACTCTCTCTTGACATTCACTGCTCAAGTTCACTGCTGGATTCTTCATGTACGACCTTCAATAAATAATGAAGGATTAATAATAAAGTACGGCGTGTTTTTATGCTCGCGTTACCTTCTCGAAATAGACGTCCCCCCCCCCGTTGTTTATTTCAGAAATCCAGCGCCCTGACTGCGACAGACATCGTGCAGGAAGCCATTTTGCACATGTTAAGAAATGAGTGCGACATAAACGACATATATAACGACACCATAGCGCTGTTGAATTCTCGATTCCGATTGGCCGCAGTTTGTTGGTTCATTTTCTATAAATGAAAGTAGTTCCGGCTGCAGGGCAGATCACATGTTTGTATTAATGCGCTCCTTCTAATTATCTCTGTTGCTACGAACTCAGCCCAGTACAACCCAAACCATAACGTGTGTGTGTGTGTGTGTGTGTGTGTGTGTGTGTGTGTGTGAGGGTGAGTGTGTTGAGGACTCACAGGCGATGCGCACTGTGGCTTTGCGGCTCTTGGACGTGCCCAGGTGACTCCAGGCCACGCACAGGCACCAGTAATCTTCAGGGCCGTGGAAATCCTCCACCTGCTGCCGAGAGACGTTTATCATCACCTCACGCACCTTCAGACCTGAACACACCACAGAGAGAGAGAGAGAGAGAGAGAGAGAGAGAGAGAATTACATTGAGAGAAAATGTACACATTTCTCTGCAGCTCCTGTTGGTGAGAGAATCAGAAGAGGATGTCTGATATGGAAGTAACTCTTATAGTAACTCTTTACAACCGTGCTGAGCAGAAAAGCATGTCAAAGTGCACAACACATTGAACCGTGAGGAGCGTGGGCTACAGCAGGAGAAGCTCTGGCTTATTTTCCATCTCCACTTGAATTTGTGATGTTTTGAGTATAAAACCTTTTTTTTTTTTTTTTTTTTTTTTTTTTATGATGTCGTCAGATAACACGTTTTACTGCCTCCGTTCTGTTTCTTCACTTGTTCACTGAGACACAGTTTTAATGAAATGTCATTCAGCGGATATGTGTGCTGGGTTTTTTTTTTTTTTTTTTTGGTCGTTTATATTTGATAAAACCCCCTGCAGGAAATTCATTATAAACATGCCGGTGGATTGTTAGTTGACTTTTTTTTTTCCCTTTTTCTTTTTATCTTATTGGATCACAATGTTCAGTTTTTCTGGTGTTGCTCATATTGTTGATTCTAATACATCGTCTTTTATATATGTTCAGCTTTGGGATAGATTCCTCCCTTCCTTCCTTCTCGTCTGTCTCTCGTGCCTTTCTCAGTCTGAAACAGCTGTGGAACCAAAATTAGCCAATAAAATGGCCTGAAATCCGAAGGACACGGCAATAAAAACAGAAAATGGAAGAAACGAAGAAGGAAGGAAGGATGGAAAGAAGAAAGAAGAAGTGATGGATGGATTAAAGGAAGGAAGGACGGAATGATGGATGGATGGATGGATGGAAGCAAGGACAGATGAAAGGATTGACAAAACCAAAGAAGAAAGGGAGCAAAGAAGGATTGATGGAACGATGGAAGAAAAGGTAGGAAAAAAGGAAGGAAGGATTTAAGGAAGGATGGAAGAAAGAATTGTTGGAAGAAAAGGAAGGAAGCAGGCAGGGAATTACGAATGGATGGAATGATTGAGGGAAGAAAGGATTGATGGAATGAGGGAAGGAAAGATGGAAAGAATCGATGATCTCACTCTGTTTTTTTCTACTTCAGATGTTTCGATTGGGTAATTTTAGTTGCACCGCTGTGTCACAGTGAGAAAGCGGTGTGATGTTCCCTAGAGAACGAGAGACAGATGAAGAACTTCCTGAGTGACATGCTGAAGAAAGAAAGCAAGGCTTCTGGTCTTGGGTTGCTCGCTCTCTCTCTCTCTCTCTCTCTCTCGCTCTTTCTTTCTTTCTTTTTTCTTTCCAGCAGTGACCTGCTAAAATACTCCATATTCATCCACCAAACCTGAAGAACACAAACATGTGTAGCTTGTTTTTTAAAGCAGTTTCTTCTATCTTCTAAAGCACTCAGAATAAACTCCTCCGGATTTGTGACACGGCGTCGCCTTGGGGACGGCTTCCGTTTTTACTCGGACTCGTGGGTTTCGAGGTCTTTCATTTGTGCGTGTGATTTTGTTCCCTGGAGTTTTTCATGCGGTGGATTAGAGAGGAAACTCTGTGCGCTGAGGGCAACAACAACAACAGTGTAGTGTTCATATCTGACACACTTTCCTTCCTCATACACACGTTATACACTAGTTACACACACACACACACACACACACACACACACACACACACACACACACACAGCCGCTTCTTTCATCCAAGTGGGATCCTGAGAGCAGAAGATGAACGAGCGCACCTCTTTTTTCCCCCCTTTTTTTTCCGATGTTAAAGATGAGTAAGTTCATTAGTGTGTTAATGAGGTTAATAATCAGCAGGTGTAAACTCTCATTAACACTCACTGTCACTCTTCTTTACACGTGACATCATTAACAGAATCTATCTGTCTGTCTATCCAACACCACTCCATTTCTCCATCCATCCATCTATCTGTCCAACAACCATCCATTTGTCCATCCATCCCTCCAACCAACACTCCCTATCTATCTATCTATCTATCTATCTATCTATCTATCTATCTATCTATCTATCTATCTTTCTTTTTTTTTAGTCTTCTTTCTGTCTTTCTCTTTGCATACTTTCCTTTCTTTTTTATCTTTTATTCTTCTTTCTTTCTCTTTCTTTTTTTTTGCATACTTTCAGTGCTTTTTTATCCTTTATTCTTTTTTCTTTTGTTCTTATTTTCTTTTATCTTTCTCTTTTTGCATACTTTCCGTATGTTTTCTCTCTTTCTTTCTGCATACTTTCAGTACTTTTTATCTTTTATTCTTCTTTTTGCTTTTCTTTCTTTCTTTCTTTCTCTTTGCATACTTTCCATTCTTTTAATCTTTTATTCTTTATTTCTTCTTTCTTTCTTTGCGTACTCACAGCACGCTTTTTGTCTTTCTTTCCTTCGTGTGTGTGTGTGTGTGTGTGTGTGTGTGTGTGTGTGTGTGAGCTGAAAGCAGTGGTGATAACTCGGAGCACATGAAGAAGAACAGTAGTAATAAAGTGCAGGACTGACAGGCAGGAGGGAAACGTGTTTAATAACGGATTCTGCAGAAACTCTGGACTGCTTTGTCTGTTCTTCAAAGCTGTCGTCTAACAGGGGTTTAGCTCCATGCTATTCTCACAGACTGACATATTTGTACTAGTACGAGGATATTTTTGATGGAAGTCACTTATATCTCAGTTTGGAACACTACATTCTCTCTCTCTCTCTCTCTGAGTGGAGTGAATAGCAGGCCAGTTTAATTTTTAGCCATGCGGGGTTTAAAAAGCTCTGTTTACGACACTCGCTTGTTTACATGCTCGGGAAATGCTGTATCCAGTCACGAGCACAAGTCAATCGTGACAAATTTACCAAGTTAATCTTGACAAACGCAGCTAATAATCGAGCTTTTCGAGCAGATGGCTCCGAGAGTGTTGTGAAAGCAGGGGAACGTGCTGTGCTAATAGATGCTTAGCGATGAGATCTCGTGCTTGATAAGTGAATTTGCTGGAGAGAGACATGTTTTAAGCTCATCGAGAGCAGTCCTGAGCTACAGCCCCGGTCTTTAAAAGAAAAAAAAGTCTTGTCATGGAGAGGGAAAGGGAAAAAAAAAACCTCTAGTGTTTTCCCCCGTGATGGCAGCAGCACCCGAGCCTCCTCGCTGGGTTTTAATTGCCTGCTGGCTGCATGTCACCAACATGTTGTTGAAAAGCATCTTTTGATTTTATTAAACCACTGACAGCCGTATGATAATGACTCTTGGGTAAGAGTCTATCAGTGTGGCACGTCTTGACTTGGCAATATTTGCCCACTCTTTCTTGCAGAAACATTCTAGATCCATCATATTGTGCGGGCATCTCCTGTGCACAGCTGCTTCAGGTCACCCCACAGATCTTTAGTTGGATTCAGGTCTGGGCTCTGGCTCGGTCATTCGAAAACATTGATCTTCTTTTGGTTAAGCCGTTCCTTTGTTGATTTGGATGTGTGCTTTGGGGGTCATTGTTGTGCAGAAAGGTGAAATAAATTTTTTATCTTCAGCTTACTAGCAGACACCTGAAGGTTTTGCACTACAATCAGTATTTGTAGCCATCTCCACCTTGATAAAAGCCCCAGTTCTGGCTGAAGAAAAGCAGCCCTGATGCTGCCACCACCGTGCTTCAGCATGGGTATGGTGTTCTTTTGGTGATGGTTTTTTTTTTTTTTTTTTTTGGAATGATGGAATTATTATACCCTCATCAGACCATAGCACATTTTGCACACATTGGTTTGGAGTGATTTAGTTGAGCTTGGATGCTTTTTGTGAGAAAGGGTTTCCATCTAGCTGCCTGTACCAGTTCCAGGCTGGGACGGAGGAACCAGACAGGAGACAGGCTGACTCAAACTTTCAACTTTTTATTTTTTTCTCACTCTTCACACACACACACACACACACGCACACACACATGTAGCTCTGTGTCGGCGTCACTCTCTCCCTCGGGGCGCGTGTCTCTCCTCCTTTTCTCCTCACTGCAACACAGAACACTCGTTACTCTCAATTTCCTACAGGTGTGGAAACCTTACCACTCGCTTTCTCTGGCTCCGCCCTCCATTCACAAACCGGTGCTCGACCACGCCCCCGCCTCCACACTGCCCTACCCCATAGCCCAGACATGTGAAGAATAGAAAGAAAGGGATTGTTGTCACATGCAGAGAGTAATCAGTACTTGTCCGATATTCCTGCAGCTCCTTTAATGTTGCCGAAGGTCTCTTGGCAGCCTCCCTGGTAAGTTTGTGTCTTGTCCCTTTGTAAATTTTGGATAGATCTCTTGGTTCTTAGTTCTTTGTAATGTCACTGTGGCGCCCTATTTTCTCCACTTCTTGATGATGGTCTTCACAGTGTTCCATGGTACGTCTAATGTTTTGGAAATTCTTTTATACCCCTCTCCTGATCGATCCCTTTCAAAAAGTGAGATACCGTACAGGCTTTGTAAGCTCTTTGAGGTCCATGGCTTCGGGAGTCAGATGAAACCAAGGAGATGTGAAGAAAATCCTACAGCAGCAGCTGGTCTTTATTCGGGGTTAATCAGAATAATTTCACTGATGACAGCCGTATGATAATGACTTTTGAACATGAGCTTGAATGTGATTGGTTCATTCTGAACACAGGCCCATCCCCATTATCAAGTCAGTACAAAAACAAAAAACATTTTAGATTCCCAAACAGTAGTTTTCTAGCACAAAATTTAATGTTACAGAAAAATGTTTGTATGTCATTAAAGAAAGCAGACACTTTTCAGACAGTAAACACAATGAAGGCTGCTGGGTTTTGCTTCAAAAAATAAGAAGCGAGTGCGAAAGTCAAAGTCTCCAGAAGAACTGTGGCTGGTTCTGCAAGATGCTCAATAAAACTTACCAGCTCATTTCCTTATAAAACTGCACTAATTGTACCGGAGACTATTTTTATTTTTATTTTTTTGTCACACCAGATATTGACTTTGTTTCATTTACTACTGTTTACTGCTCTTTATACATTAAGAATCCATATTGCGGAAGAAGAAAATGCTATGTGGACCACCATATTACATCATGATATTACGTCAGGAGAAGGTGTGGCACCACACTTGACTTTCATCACACCACTTCCTGTATTTGTGTGATTTGGTGCTGAAAATCCTCACATAATTTAAATGCTTATTACTGATTACCCCTCAGTTAAATGTACTAAATTAGGGCACTAGCATGCATTTAAAAAAAAAATCTTATTTCAGGGCAGACACATGAATATTCATGAGAAAGCTGCCAAACACCCTGGTGAGAAAATGACTAATGCGTTGCGGGAATGCATTTTAAATTCTTCAACTATTTATTTCTTTAGTTATGATGAAAGGTGGAAAACATATATTAACTTAATGGTGCAGCAGATTAATATGAGAGCAGATCGATGACATGACTCTATAGTGGTATCATCATTAAAATCAGCGTCTTTAGGTCTTAGGCAGATGTTTTTGTGCCAGTCGTTCTCACACAGAGTGTGTGTGTGTGTGTGTGTGTGTGTGTGTGTGTGTGTGTGTGTGTGTGACCCTTACTAAGAGACTCAGTCCACTCCACAAATGGACATGACATTTCACTTTAGCGCTGAGACTCGGCAGTGCATTAATGTCATCCTGCATCCTGCATCCTGCAAGCTTCCTTCTAGCAGCACATGGCACGCAAACCACAACAAAGGATGATGCCAAAGGCCTCATGGGACAAGAATGGCCAAACAAAGTATGAATGTGAAGTGGAAATGGAAGCTTGTCATGGTTTGACCAGTTTGGCCGGCTCGGTGTGGGTTTTGGCAGCTGGTAGCTGGTCAGACTACACTGGTTTTTCAGCAGGACAAGCATAATGAAATGAAAAATGACGCAACTGGTGATGGAACACAAGAGCGCCAGGAGAATAAATAGGTATAAACTCACTCTCGCCAGATAGTTTCCTGTTTTCAATGTATTTTTTCCCCATAGTACGTTATTGCTCATATATCCTGAAATGATTTTTTCTTGAGGTCGTCTAGGTCTTGACCATATGTTTTAGTTTATTTCTTTAGTTAGTTAGTGATAGTTAGTGGGCGGGAAAAAGATGGAGCCAAGAAAGAAGGTCTTTGTTGGTCATATTTTGGTATTCTTGGTCTCGAACGACATGTTCTTGACTACAGCCATTTTATACTCGCCTGGGTTCTGTGTTTCGTACCTCTCTTCTCCGAAACACTCCAATGTGTAGCGTTTAGGAAAAGAGAGACACACACACTCCTACCTTTGGCGCAAAGCGAGTCCGAGACTCAGTAGTAGATATGCACGGAGTCTTTGTATTTAGCCGGTGCTGTGAATATCCTGCCGAGAATCTGCAGAGGGGCAGATCACAGGGAGACGCCGTGATCGGAGGTAGAGTCACGTTCACATCCAGGCACGCTGAGGTCAAACGCAGAAAACTCAAGAAACATGAGGAACTGGAGACTAGGAAACTAGGAAATGGCCAAACAGGGAGATTGGGGAACTAAAAAAAAGCACTGCTAAGAATTGCTGTAGTCACACACACAATACTTTATAAAGTCACATGAGGGGTATAAACACGCACGCACGTGTAAAACAAACTAGTCATGGGAGAAAGCGGGGAAAACGAGAGATGGTTCTGGGAGAGCACAATGATGGGCTGTACAGCTGCGTAAACATGTTATAGAACAACAATAAAACTGCCCACAGTTCGATTGGCCTTTGAAATGAATATAAATGCACTTTGGTTGCAATTACTACTACTAGAACTTCATTAATATAATGGTACAATGTGTCCCATCACGCTCATATGTGCCTGTTGAACATCCCATGCCAGATTTAACCCCCCCCCCCCCGGCTGTTTTTTCTGGGAAGGCTTTCCACTAGATTTTGGAGCGTGGCTGTGGGGATTTGTGTTCATTCAGCTACAAGAGCATTAGTGAGGTCAGGCGCTGATGTCGGGTGGGGGGGTGGGGGGGGTCTGGGGTGCAGTCGGAGTTCCAGTTCATCCCAAAGGTGTTCAGTGGGGTTGGCGTGTCATACTTTTTATCCATTCTTAGCTACACATAATGTCGTGGAACGCCCACGAAACAGGTTCCTAAATGCCAAGTGATGTAGTTCATTCATTCATTCATCTCAGCGTGCTGTGTAAACCGACAAAATTTCAATTTTGACTGCTGGATTTAAAAAAATAAATAAATAAATAAAAACCACTTTGTGGGTGCTTGTAGATTAAAAGATGTTTAATTCATTTTCACATATTGTACTCCGCTTAGCGCAGTAATTCTTTTAATAACATCTTCCCCCGAGAGTCTGTGAGATTGCTTTGTGCGGTGAATCTAAATCATGCTCCCCCCGGGGGAAGCTTTCCGGTTCACAGCTGCTCCCTCGTGCTGCCCTCGACACAAACCGAACGAGTTAAAAGCGCCGCAGCCCAATGCGCTCATTCCATTCTGACCGCTAACGCCCTTTCTCGGAGAAGCCGTGCCGTGTTAATTCTCATTATTATTAGCTGTGATTAGAGAGCGGAACCAGGAAACGGGCGCTCCAGACGGGCTCTCCGTGGCCGAGTGTAAAAGCGGGAGTGTGCGTGTCGCCGAAGGGCATGAACACATTATTCCTATGTTTGTCGGTCCGCGTTTGAGGCGTCAGGAAGCGAGCGTTTTTCATTTCCTTATTAAACATTTGCTATGATAATTACAAGAGGCTGCCCTGTGTGCCATATGGTGTTGGTGTGTTTAGGATCTCTGAGGCTACTTATTTAATATGGAATAAAAAAAAAAAAAATTGTAATGAATTAAAAAAAAAAAAAAATGTATTTCACATATTTGAAAAAGGTGTGATAAGAATGATGTCTTTAGAAATGGTTAAAGAATGGCGTGTAGTCTAGGACAGTCGATGATGGTGGGACATTCTATGGCAACGATATATGACTGAAGATCGAAGGCATTCTGATTTTGAATAAACTGAAGAAAACATGCTCATGGCCACCTTTAGTAATTCAAGGCCAGTGTGCAAAAATGTCAAAAATGTGCTAAAAAAAAACAAAAACAAAAACAACCCTCGAGTGCTGGTGTTATCAGAGTCTCTCAGAGTGTTTGTTTAGGATCAGATTTCTCCAAATCTGTATAAAAGTTTAATCTCTCAAGTTGGTCACATTTAACCTAAGGCTTTTTTTTTTTTTTACTACCCATCCGAATGTTTTCTAAACATAAAATAAATATTACAAAAAGAAAATCAGCGATTCTATCAACTGCTGTGTGTCAAGCAAGAAAAGATCTCCAGCCAAAAACGCACTGTCGTGGAGCAACAATACACCGAGTTTTCCTACAGGAAAAGTACAAAAAAAAAATCTTCTATTACTGTTTATAGCATTCCTCTTTATGTCGAAATGTCACCTCTCGAAATCCCAGAGTAAATCTGATGCTAGAAATAACCAAGTCTCTCTGCAGTGTACGAGTGCAAATGCGTTCGTCTCATTTCTCTGTGAAGTCTTGCGCATATTCCTGCTCCACCTTTAAGCCGTGTTTCCTCTAGTTCTTGTATCTCTAGACTTTTTTTTTTTTTTTTTTTTCGGTTTGAACCGAGCCTGTCTGCTTTCATTCGGGTTATGGATTAGCGTGCACCTGCCTCTGGCTGCCTGTTGTTTGACCCTTGCTAGCCAATGGATCAGCCCAGATTAAAGCTGTGCTCATACCTTCTCCTGCCTCTGGCTATCTTGTACTACGTTTAATACAGTCCGTAACTTCTGAACGTACTTGGCAGGATGGGTGAGAATAAAAGATCCCTAAAAAATATTTAGGGACTGAGGCACTGTTATGTTCTGTGTGTCAACAAAATTAAAGGTCTTTTGCACAAAAAGAAAGGCTGATTATTCAGCTGGTTCAGGTTGATAAGGCTAGTGAGGGCAAAAAAAAAAAGATGAAGAGGAGTATGGTTAAGATTAGGAGATAAGAGAAAATTTAGGAGAAAGAGTTCAAATAATGTGGAAGAGGGTTAAGATGAGAAAGCAGAGGTTAAAATGAAAAGGCAGAGGGTGGAGATAATAAGAAAAGGGGTTAAGATGAGAAGAATGAGGGATGAGGTGAGGAGATAGAGCCTCAAAGTGAGGTGGAAGAGGGTGAAGACAGGGATGTAGAAGGTTAAGATGTGAAAGCCGGTGGGTGGGGGGTGTATGAGAAGACGAAATGCTGTCATAGTGAGAAAAAAAACAATTAAAATGAACCAGTAGGGAGTCAAGATGAGGATGAAAAGGGTTGAGGGGAGGAGTTCGAGGGGTAAGATAAGTAGATTGTTAAGGCAAGGAGGAAGAGTAATGTTCACATGAGGAGTTAAGGTAGGGAGCTAGAGGGTTAATGCAAGAAGGTAGAAGATTACAGATGAGGAAAAAAGGTTTAAGGTGAAAATGAAGAAAGTTAAGGTGAGGAGGCAGAGAGTAAAGATGAGGAGGAAGATGGATACAGTAAGGAGGTAAAGGGATATGATGAGAAGAAAGAGGGTTAAGGTGTGAAGGAAGACAGTTAAGGTGAGAAGATAGACGGTTAAGATGAAGTAGAAGTTTAAGGTGAGCAGGTAGATTGTTAAGGTGAGGAGGAATACGTTTAAGGCAAGGACATAGAGGGTTAAGGAGGGGAGGAAGAGGGTTAATGTGAGGAGGTAGGGGGTTAAAGTGAGGAGGAGGTAGAGGGTTAAAATCAGGAGGTAGAGGGTTAAAATCAGGAGGTAGAGGGTTAAGATGAGGAGGTAGAGGGTTAAACTGAGGAGGTTGAGCGTTATAGTTAGGAGATAGAGGGTTAAGATGAGGAGGTAGAGGGTTAAGATGAGGAGGTAGGGGGTAATAGTTAGGAGATAGAGGGTTAAGATGAGGAGGTAGGGGGTTATAGTTAGGAGATAGAGGGTTAAGACGAGGAGGTAGAGGGTTAAGACGAGGAGGTAGAGGGTTAAGATGAGGAGGTAGAGGGTTAAAGTAAGGAGGAGGTAGAGGGTTAAAAGTTGAGGTAGATGATTATGATTTAGGAGTTTCTCATTTATCAAAAACTCAAATCATATAATATCCCAAATTATAATCTAACAGTAATTTATTGATTATTTTTTTAGTATAAGTATCACCATCTCTCTTATATGTATGTGTAAATGTTTTATTGCTGTAATATGCTTCTTGATGTGCATTCCCTGATATTTTATCACGAATGAAAGGTGCTATATAAACACAGCTTATTGCTGTTTAATCACGGCGCTCTGCGGGTCCATGAGCTACACGTATGCTTCTCAGCTGTCATTTATCAGGACGAGATGATGACAGAGGCACAACAAGAAGCGCTGTAGCCGCTTCCCTCACGCTCTTTCATACTTCTCTACGCAAACAAAACTGTGATAAATAGCTTCCGGGACGACGATTGCTCACAGCGTGGTTATGCCTGGCAACAATCATCGGGAAGAGCTTTGACATGAGCCAGGGAGAAAAAAAAAACAAAAAACAACAACAACTCATGACTGCAAACTCGTATGAATGAGTGTGAAAAAGGTAGAGTCTGATAAGGTAAATGTAAGGAGTTGGTGGCATATAGAGGTTTTCTTATATATATATGTATGTATGTATGTAAATTTTCTAGAAAGCTATCAGAACTTTCCAATACAAACTTTTTTTTCAGTTTATCCAGTAAAATAGATGCAGTTCAGCCTCAACTGCAGCCTGTAAGCGTGACAAAGCGAATGTAATCTCTCGTGTCAGAAAATGACAGCTGCTGAGTTTGGGCTGCTATTTTGCAGTTGTCCTGCTGAAACACATTACAGGCCTGTGTTTAAAAGGTTTTTCTCATGAGATTTAGTGAACTCGGACTGATAAGAGCCACTGTGCGTTAAGAATGTGGTAACATGGGTTAGCACGGGCATATGCGGCAGAATAGAAACTCTTAGATACACCTACATCTCCTTGAAGAAAACGTCACCATATCAACAACCGCAGATATTCGTCTAATCACTTTATGTAATACGGGTCAATTTAAATGAGCCGTTGCCATGGAAACGACAGCCTATTCGAACGAGGACGTTAATATAAAACTGCGATTTGCAGCTGCACTGTTGTCAGAGGTGCGGTTTTAGAAAATGAATCAACATTTTGTGTGTGAATATTTAGGGCCAAGTGTCATCGCCGTCGCGCCCCAAACCCATCATTTTGGGGTTTTTTTTTGTTTTGTTTTGTTTTTTCTAATCTAAGTAACACGACGGTGTAATTATTCTCCACTTCCTCTGAACAAGCAACAAACTGACTTTAGTCCCAGATTCCACTTAAGTGCTCTATGATTTTGTACATTATGAGCTCTTCTGTGAGTGGTCTGCCCTAGTTCTCTACCTGTGCATCCTTTAAACACCACATTTAGACTGAAGCAACTGAAGCTGAATTGATACAAAGAAATCTGGATTTCAAAAATAAATCTATAACGCTATAATTGGGCAATGAAAATGTAATATATAATATACGGCCATGCACTTGATTTATTTTGGTAGTGCTAGATTGTTGTTTTTTTTGTAAATAGGGAAAACGAAGCTAAAATGGACTACCCTAATGCATTTAAGGCTACCAGATATACAGTAGGAAGATAAACACACACAAACACATTGCACTCGAGTCCCGGTGCTAACGTGCCATCACTCATTAACGGACCTCGTTATTTCCAGCAATGGGAGGTAAATCTATACAGCGTTCGCTTTGGCTGACCTCGGGCTTTTTGGTCGGCAGGAAAAATAACCACGTCCGGTCATGGCGCTTTCTTTCACTAATAGACCCTTATTTCCTCACACACACACACACACACACACACACACACACACACACACACACACCTCATCATTCACAATAGTGGAAGCTATATATATACAGTATAAATCTACACTATTTTCTATACCGTTTGTGTCAATGCCTTGCTGTCTGAGCTGTATGCTCAATCATCCAACGGCACAAGAACAAACTGAGCTCGTTAGGTAACGTCATTTATCTTTCCCTTACACCGCAGAGCTGCTCAATTCTCGATTCTGATTGGTCAGAAGGTGTTGATTAATTTCTATAACAGAAGACCCACCAGCAGTGCAGCTGCAAACAGCTAAAAAAAAAAACCCCAAACATTTTAATATTAATAATAATGCTTTCACAGAGTGCACATTGGTAAAAGTATAAATAATAATACATAGAAAAAATATATATAAAAGATATTTAATTATATTAATTATTAATAATAGTATAACATATTACTACTACTACTACGATTAATAATAATACATTATCATTTCTATAGTAACAGAAACAGGGAATCGTGGAATAAACCATGTAATGATCATCTTGAAGTTTCTTTTTCCGTAACAGGCCATGCCGTAATTATGGCTTTAATAACGCAGGAATAATTAACCAATCAGAAACGTAACTCTGATCACTGAAATTGGAAGAATTTACATTTTTTTTTCTGTCAATTGTCCAAATTTGGTCTGATATTATACCTAAAACTTTGGCAGAATCCTAAATGTCTTCATATTTCCCATATCACTGCACTACATCCAGTCTCCTCCGAAACTATTGGAACAGCAAAGCCAATTCATTTGTTTGTGCTCTACACCAAAGACGTTTGGGTTTGAGATCAAAAGATGGATATGAGACGAGAGCTCAGGATTTCAGCTTTTATTTCCTGGTATTCACATCTAGACGTGTTAAATAACATAAAACACAGAAGCTTTTGTATCAGACCATCCAATTTCTTCCAAAGTCTTTAAATACATTAAAGTAAATAACACTTAATATTTGGGTGCATATCCCTTGCTTGCAATAACCGCATCAAGCCTGCGACTCACTGACATCGCCAAATTGTTGCATTTTTCTTTTGTGATGCTTTTCCAGGATTTTACCGCAGCCTCTTTCAGTTGTTGTTGTTTTTTTTTTTTTTTCCCAGGGGGTTTCTCTCTTCAGTCTCCTCTTCAGGAGGTGAAATGCTGCTCAACTGGGTTAAGGTCTGATGATTGACTTGGCCAGTCTAAAACCTTCCACTTTTTCCCCCCTGATGAAGTCCTTTGTTGAGTTGGCAGTGTGTTTTGGATCATTGTCTTGCTGCGTGATGAAGTTCCTCCTGATTAATTTGGATGCATTTCTCTGTAAATTGGCAGACAAAATGTTCTGAATTCATTCTGCTGCTATCATCATGAGTTCCATCATCAATAAATATTAGTGAGCCTGTTCCAGAAGCAGCCATGTAAGCCCAAGCCATGACACTACCTCCACCATGTTTCACAGATGAGCTTGTATGTTTTGGATCATGAGCAGACCCTTTCTTTCTCCACACTTTGGCCTTTCCATCACTTTGGTAGAGGATAATCTTGGTTCCAGAACTTTTGTGGCTCGTCTCTGTATTTCTTTGGGAATTCCAATCTGGCCTTCTGATCCTTACTGCTCATGAGTGGTTTTCATCTTGTGGTATGGCCTCCATATTTCTGCTCTCAAAGTCTTCTTCAAACGGTGGATTGTGAGACCTTCACCCCTGCCCTGGCCGACCCATTCAGTGTCTGTTGCTCAGTACACCAATGGTTTCCTTCTTGTTCAGGACATTCCAAATTGTTGTATTGGCTATGCCCAATGTTTGTGCAATCAATTCTGATTGATTTTCCCTCTTTTCTCAGCTTCAAAATGGCTGGTGTTTCTCTCAAAGACAGCTCCCTGATCTTCATGTTGGTTTATCCTTTTTAACAACAAATGCAGTCTTCACAGGTGAAACTGAAGGCTAAAACCAAGCGCAGATGTTCAGAGCTATTTATTGTTTAAACAATCAATCAAACAGGGCACACCTGGACAACAAAAAACACCTGTCGTCACATGTTACAATATTTTTGCTTGTGTAGTGTAAAATAAGTTTTACACAAGTTTTAATGCGCTGTATGTCCGACGGTGAGGCATTCCCGATTCAGCTCCGTTCCTTATTATTTGTAAATAAAAGTATTCGGATTCAAAAAGTTCAACTAGAGCACGTAGCAGCTTTTCAGCTCCGATCCACACAAACGTCCATCACTCCAATCCGAGTGATGTTTTAATGCCTCTTTAACTAGCAGACAGCTCTGAGATTGATTCGGTCTAATCACAGCGCTCGGTCTGAATTATAGATGAGGAGCCTGACCTCCTCAAAAAAGAAATCAATTATTGATAGCCATGTGTGGACTAATCCAGGCATAGAAACGGCCGCTCTTATCAGTAACGGTCCCAATTGAGATGGAATTTGCAACTAAACATTAATGCCAGATTAGAGTCTCACACCAATAACATGAAAGTCAATGCTGAATTGTTCAGACGCTGGTCACATGACTGACGCCGCATCGTCACAGGAGCACGTTATTACGGTAATAAATAGACGTGTTGAGACGAACTAAGTTCAGCTGTGTCCAATTCATTCCAGGTTGTCATTTCGAACGCTTGGTCGGAATGAAAACCTGCAGCCAGTGGGAGAGCCAGGAATGCATTTCGGAAATGATGAGGAAATATACCATATATGTCTTAGCATTACCTTTATGACAAAACATTACATTACATTATGATTAAAATGACATGCCAGTAACGAATGAGATTTTTCTTCATGAGCTCGATATCCCTGAGCTCAGAGCGTAGCTAGCTGACTAGTAGCTTTCGAACAGAAATGTGAAAAATGCACACCACCCTGATTGGTTAATCCTCTTTCTAGCCAACGAAATGTGACTAAACAAACTAAAGGATGTGTTTATTTGGGTTTTGAGTCTGGGGCAGTTAGTAAACATGGAGGAATTGTAACGACGACCCGGCTGATCTTTTCTATAGCACAATTACTTCGCGAAAACAATGCTATCACGACACGTATATAATCGTATATAATGTATAACGTGTGGATGGTTAATGTGTGTATATTAGATTATGATTGTTGTATGATTATTACACCAAACTGTTCCCTCTTTTCCCTCATTCATCGCAGTAGTAGGTGTGTGTGTGTGTGTGTGTGTGTGCGCGCTGCTGAAACAGAAGTCGAAATAAGAATAAAAGTTGTAATGGGAATCTGTTGTAGCTAAAGCTTACTGCTACGGCGCCGGCATCGTTCCGTTCGTTTCATGCTCACTTTGCTGATTTTCCAGCCCAGGAAACAGTTTGAAACAGTTGATTTCGGCTAAGATTGCCAAGCTCGCCTCCTCTTCACTCTGTCACCTGGGTAATTGGCGCTTATCCCTGCGTCTCTGGACCGTTCCTGCCTCTCCTGCATTAAACTCAAGGGCATTGGCTGGGCGCTTTATCAGCAGCCGAGCCTCATCTGGGGCGCCGGTAAATAAGAGATCATATCAGCGGCATTGAGGGCCGCTGTCCTAATCGATAAAGTGCAGTCCTTTGTAGATCCCGGTCTGCGATTAAGAGGCCTCGCTCTAATCCAATCCCGGCTGTATTCGTCGTCCATTACAGCGCTGCTATAGAAGAATGACGTTATCCGAGGTTATGAGTTGAGCCCCGGTATGAAGTCCCTCACTTTTTGTTGCCTAGGCAACATCAGGGGGTCAAACTGTCGAGCAAATGACCAGTCTCAATTATAGAACTAAAGAAGTAACAAGAACATAAGAAGAAAAAAAAAAAAAAAAGAAAGAAATGAAAATAAAAACACAATCAAATCTTTTTTTCTTTTTTTTTAAATCAAAATCTGCCACATTTCCAGTAACTGATAAGCATCATCTTGGACTGTCGATTGCTTCATTTAACATTATGCTAATTTGAATCTCATTGTTCCACATGTGCAGCCTTGGGGGGCGGGGGGAGGGGTGTTTGGGGGGGGGGGGGGGGCTACCTATTGTGTGCGATTCTTGATGAGGAAAAAAAACACATGCGGAGACGTTAACGAGTTTGTGACAAACTTTTTCAAACAACTGACATTGATTATATGGAAGATTTTCCACAAAAAAAAAACAAAGCAAAGGGGAAAAAAAAACAAAACCGCCTTTTTCATTTGGTTCCGCTTTTGTTTTTTCGCTTTGTTCGCATCCAACGCAATCAGAATTGTATCGTCACAATTTTTGACCATTTTGTTAAGCTACATTTGTATAGCGTTTGTATGGAATTAGTTATTCATAAAATTTGTTTTTTAAAAAGCCGTCCCTCGCTCCCTCGAACGCGCGATCTGGGAAAAAATGAAGAGAGCGAACCCTTTTCACGTCCTCGTTGTCAGACCCGCAATAATCTCACAGCATGGCGAAGGGAAAAAAAAAAAAAAAAAAAAAAAAAAAATTCCACGAGCAATTAAGAGCGTCTTCCTGCCAAAGAAGGCTTCGTGATTGTAAGGCAGCTTTCCTCTCTTGGCTAATCATGGCGCATTTCAGCCAGGCTGCTGGATTAGTTTGTGTTTTATTCTGAAAACCCCTGCAGGAACCTCGGCGCTCATCAGGACGCCAGTCGCCCGTTTCTCCGACGTGGCCCCTGATTGGGTTGAACGCGATCGCCTTTTGTGCGCAAGCTGCAAAGACAAAATCGTGGTAACTCCCAGACTGAGTTGTTTTTTTTGTTGTTGTTGTTGTTGCTGTTGTTGTTAACAGCGCATCTGACAAGACGGGATCAAAGCAAACAGATCCGAATCACGGCGAAAGAGCAGAAAGTGACATTTGAATGGGGATAAAGTGGAAAGGCGCCTGCTGATACCGCCTGCTGCGACGGCTTAAATGCTTCCAAAGAAAGTGGATTTCTTTCCGTCAAACCGCGACGACTCCCAGAGACACGCACCTGACATAAGAACAGACTCGCATCATCACCTCTGCAGCTCTAACTAGTCTGTAGTTCTGGCAGTTTTCACAGCGCTCACACAGAGCACAGTGCGATCTGATGAACTGAAACATCTGGATGAATGAAAGTGCTGTAATGGCACAGATAAACTTAAGGTATCATAAGACAAACTACGGGAAGGAGCCGCGTTTGCGTGCAGGCAGAACAATTTAATGAGGTGCGAGAGGACTAAGTCTGTTTGGATTTTGTAATAATACATGAATATATAACACAGTGAAACCGGTGAAGAAGGCGACCCTAACATCTGGCTCTGAAGTGCTCAGTAAAATGACGTGCACCTTATTACTATGTAAATAAAAGTGTCTCTGGAAGCGATTGGTGAATATCTTTAATATCTTCAAAAAGCTGCCTGCGATGGTGTAAAAATTAATACAGAGCAAAGCACTGTGTTTTTATGCCACGTGTATAATCGCTGTATTTAAGTGGGACTGATAAAAAGCCTTTCTGTATAATTATACGCTTTTTGGCTTTGACCACCAAAAATGAACCCATTTTGAGCCGCACAAAGTGCGGAATTGATCTGTACATAAAGGAAATACACAATTAAATACAATCTTGTACTAGAGATGTAACTGAATGGGAAAGTAACGGAGAAAAAAAACCTTTCCGGCTCTGGCCACGCCCACCTAACGGAATGTGTTGGTAATGTTATCATTCTTTATCGTTCGTTATCAGTGCAGCTGGACGGAAACGGCGCGGCTACTTACCCGTGCTCTGGTCCATATATTCCTGGACCGTGTGCTGGTTCTGGTGAACCCATTCCCCGTTGCACTTGAAGAAGATCTGCAGGGCGGGAGTGGCACGGCACCGCAAGCGGATCGGGTTGCTCTTGATGATGTAGGCGTCTTCCGGCTCCTGCAGGAAGTGCGGCAACGTCCCGCCGACGGAGGACGGATCGGAAACGGCGTCTCCGGTCGTTCCTGGGAAGTGACAGCTGAGTTAGGTAGTGCGCCAATAATGAAGAATGGTGGCAAAACAAGAAAAGAAAAAAAAAAAAAAACAAATTCTTCAAATTCAAAGTCATAATAATAGTGTATGGTGAAGCATGGTGGAGGTAGCATCACGGTCTGGGGCTGTTTTAGTACTTCAAGATATGGATGGCAGTTATTGATGGGGATACAATCGTGGGGGAAACATGGAATGTTTTTGTCTATTATTATGACCTGGATAAAGATCAGATCGCACTTTATGAGTCATCAATGCAGAAATCCAGGTACAGGGTCCGCAAAGTTGTTTCCTGCAGAACTGGGCATGCATATGTTCACACGTTACTCACTGTTTAAACCATGTGCCTACAAGCATGCATCACGTCACAAATGATAGCAGACATTTTCTTTCTAATTAACCTTGGGGGAAAAAAAAACAAAACAAAAAAACACCAACCCGCTGATTTTTTTTTCTTTTTTTTCCATTTCCCTTTGGACCAAAGTGGCATTGATTTTTTTTTTTCTTTCTTTAACAGGCCACAAAATGGAGAGCAATTTGACCCTTTATTTTTCGCCCTCCGAATTCGGAGATGGCCTCCTCCAGGTGAGGGCTTGATGTGGGGGGGGGGAATGGAAAGAAAAAGGAAAAAGAAAGGCAGAATTGAAAAAGCAGAAATGGATGGGCTCTAATGTATCTCATCATGGTGGAGAACATTCCTTCCTGGGTATCGAATTTCTGAATGTACAAGCAACCGGTGGCAGGTTATTGTCTTTGGGTCACGCAGAAATATAATCAGGAAGAAAGAAAGAGGCAGGGAAAGAGAACAGGTGAGAGAGAGAGAGAGAGAGAGAGAGAGAGAGAGGGAGAAGCTCGTTCCAAAGACAGTAGATGAGATTTTTGGCAAAACAGCGCAGCCGTTCAAACGACGCCTCTCTTCCAATCTCTCCATTTCTCTGGAGGCCAGAACAACACTGAACACGATGGTTGTGTTTCACACCATCCTGGGGATTTGCACTGAAATAAATAGGAGGGGAAAAAATGTCCGTGCCATCACTGCAGAACATCTGATAGAAACAACAATGAAGAAACAGTGGGGAGGACACCCTTTACGTCTTGAAATGCCCAACAAATCTCATTAGGCTTGTAAAAAATACAACAGGATTCAGGCTGTACACAACTTTACACGTCTGCTGTGCTGTTAAATAGCTGAATGAATGAACATACAGTACAAGATGAGAGTATATTTTGGTTAGTTAAAGCGAACCCCACTGGGCTCATGTGGACTCAGAGCTCAGGTTCAGGTATTAAGCCCAGTGACTGCGCTCACATTTCGTTTCTAGTTCAGGTATCATCAGTGTATTAATTCTGCTTAACATTAATTAGCTTCATCTTTCTCACTAGTAACACTTGGCTAACTCTGACTCTTTAAAGCTGGTACGTGACACGGAGCCAAAAGAAAAACCGCAGGAAGACCGCAACCTTTAGTTCATCGCTGCATGTTGTAACCCACCGCTGCGCTGGCCGTGCGTCCCGCCGTGCGCTCGGTCCCTCTGACCCGCCATTGATCTTTTAAAAGCGATCCACCTCGACTAGTCCTAATGAACACGCACTCAGCTTGGTTTCCGTCAGGCCACGCTCTGGATTCACGCTCGCTCGGTTACCGCCCAGTGGGAAACCCGGGCCCGTGACGGACTGAAAGTCATTTTTTTTAATCAGTGGCTCCGTTCAAGCGAGGGTTCCTGAACTATTTTGGCGAAGACTTTAGTAAAAGACCTGTCAGTCTACCACCCTCAGAGATCTATTTGATTCCTGAGAGCCGACACGCCGGAGTGACGGATGGCAGGATCTGCATTACTGACGAGCGTCTTCTCAGCAGGCCACCGAGATGTGATTCATCTTAAAAAAATAAATAAGTAAATAAATAAATAAAAAAGTGTCTTCTTCCTGCGTCTAACTGAGCTGAAAATATCACACCGAGTAAACGACCGACTTTTAAACTCATCTTCACCATCATCATCAAACTGTGTCACCGGTGTATCAGGTGACGAGATGACACAGACCGTGGGTCCAAAAATGGATGATAACGGATGTAATAATAAAGTGCTAAGCCCACTCTGAATAAAACAGCATGTAAATATTATTCCTCCTGATTTGTGAATGGTGGCATGGAGCAGAATAAATATTTTAAGCATTTTTTTCTCCCCTCCCCGGTATTTTCTGGGTAAACTCGGGCTTGTGGAGAACATCGGTTAGCACACGATCTCGCGATCCAGTTGGACAAGAATCTCATGGAAGCAATCACGGTAGCGTGGGCACGGTTCACTGCACTGAATTCGTTCATAATTATTTATTTCCCAGTGCGTTTGTGAGCACACTGGATGGCATCCATCTGAACACATTTCTCAGACACACTATCGGGGAACAGATTGTACGGATCTGTTTCCCAAAAACCCCGCGAATTCTTTCATTTACGCTGAGGTTTACTGGATTAAATCGCACTTTATGCCGTTCAACCTCCACAGAAGATCAGTATTTCTACCTCTACCTTGACATTTTGGGAAGCAGAAATGATCTAAAGCCACCAGTGAAATGATCGCGTGGGAGGAGACACGGGACGCTTGATGATGCTGAGTGATGATGATTGTAATGATCTGACAAATAGGGAACGTTCTCGCATGGCTTGTGGGGTCTTTTATCCCCCCCCTCCCCCCTCCCCCAGAGATTTCCCCCAGCGACGACTTGTAAATCACTGTTACAGAGCGCAGCAGGTCGCCTTAAATTAGACATTAAAACTGCAGATTGTCCTAATGCGGTTTTTAGCCTACTGGGGTTTTCCCTGGAAATGCAGAGAGAGCTGCTGTAAAAATTAAAAGAAAAATGATATTCTATTCATTTATTTATTTATGTGGATAGCTTTCATTAAGAAAAAAAAAAAAAAAAAAAAAACCTGTATAGTATATTGTATATATACCACATACCACACTGCATATGGTATGAAAGGTGCTTACACCCTGTGTACTGCACTATATATCCAACAGAAATATTTGTTGTCACTTGCCATATAAGTGCAGTACATGGTATAGAGTACAGAATAATGGCTTCATAGGTGACATTATGTCCAGTAGGGAGACATTAAGGATAAAGGAGGGTATATAATAATCCTAATGGGAAAACCTACGTGCAAAAAAAAAAAAAAAAAAAAAAAGTTTCTGATTTCGAATCATTTTTTTCGGGCCAAATTTTCCCAACCGTGCTGCCTGAAATGCGTTTCCTCCACGCCACGCTCGCGCGCCACGGATGAACAAGATGGAACGCCTCGTGCGATCATGTGCGGTTTAAAGTTTTGATCCCAGCAGCGCATTCTCCATCTCCGTTTCTCTTCAGAGGAGATTACATTGCGCCCGTACTGGAAGTGTTGCATGAATTAAGCGTTTGATTAGCTGCATCCAAACACATTCGGAAATCGCCATTATTCATGCCAGCGCTGATTTGATCCACAGACGGCCTACTTAATTACAAACTGAGTGGGACGATACCGATGCCATTTAGCTCGGAAAAAGAAAGCATGATTACGCTTGTAAAGATTTTGTTTTGTTTTTCTTTTTTTCTTCGGTTGAGTATCGAGCTGCAGATGGTGGGGATCAGTGATTTGTGCGAACGATCGGCTCTCCTTTGCCCTTGGAAACTTGTGAAACTTCGAATTTTTCTTTTATTATTTCAGTCAGTCGTTTTTACAGTGCGGATACAACTGGGCTTTCCACCTGGTCAATTCTCCACAGTACAAAAAAATAAATAAATAAAAAAGGAAAAGAAAAGAGACAGACGAGCGGCTGAGTGACAATCTGCAAATTGTTTCGGCGGCTGAGCGAGATTGCACGATCTGCTTCCAGAAGAACGGGGCTACGACCTGTGGACAGAATTCATTTTCCTCGCACTTCACCGCACACCTCATTGTCGGCGGGTGACGCGAATCAGGCGTATTTACGTGTTTTCGAGTGCCTCGATGAGAGCTACTCGTTTTCAGACAAGCTCAAGTGTATAAGTGAATCTGATTGTGACCCCCGTGTTAGCCGTCCTGCGTACTCACCCCCCCCAACATGAGGATAAGCAGGCTGATTGCTCAATACACTCTGTCACGGTAGGAACGGGAAAAATAAAAGCGAATCCGTTTTCTATCACCGCTTCCAATCATCGCGCTCGCTCCCTCACTCCGACGCTAAACGGGAGAGCGATGAAGAAAATGTCGAGCCGCTTCAGACTCTTACGTCGCCTGCTGCCGATGGAGGGGGAAGCCTAAACTTTTCTTCACCTTCGCTCGCCGCTGCCATGAATCGAACATGATCGAACAAATCTGCCTCTGCCGCTTTATCGGATCCTGTTCTCTGCTCCTCATTGATCACGCGCTTCCACGTCACGTTGCTTTTTCCGTTCAAAACCAACGCCTTTAGCGTCTTCCATACCCCCTCTCTCTCTCGATCGTTATTCTTATTTTTTTCTCTCTCCTCCCTGAAAATCTGGTCCGCTCAGTGGAAGGGGCAATAGAGTGCAATTCTGTCATGTATGAGTTTACATTATGGAAGCGAATAGCGGCGTGATTATGCCGAGAGTTCAGGCGCGTGGAGAGAGATTAAGACGAGTGCGTTTGCACGCCCTGTCGTCTAAATGCAAACCCGCATCGATCTGTCCATTTATTACCACCGCAAAATGCGCCGGTATGAGGATGCGGCCACGCGCCGATGCATGCCAAGACATCTGATCCATAACCCACTAGCTCAAAAGGCATGACCTTGCATTAGCAAAAATATCAGTGCACGCCAGGAATCGATCCCAAACGGCTCTTCATTGGATGTCCAGGACACTACACGTGACCTACACTTTTAAAAAGGACAACCTTTTAAGGGTGCACAAGCGAATATCCAATGTAGTATATACTTATTGTGAAGTGGGAATGAATCGGAAATGTCCCTACTGCATATACACTTGACATCTCAGTAGGGGCACTATGTAGGGTGAAGAAGCCATTATTTCATACCCTTTGTCGTACCCACCCCCTGCCCACGTTTGGAAAACCTCACTTGCGCAATTCTCTAGTCGGCAAATCCGGTGCGATGCATGAAATCCTGCAGATACAGCTTCAAGATCTTCAGTTGATGTTAACATCAAACATCAGAACACAGAAGAAAAAAAATAATAAAAATTGTGATCGCAGTGGTTTCGCAGTTAAGTCAAATACCCACTCTTTACAACCGTGGTGAGCTGAAAAGCATCTCAACGCGTCGAACGTTGAAGCAGATAAGCTGCGACAGAAGACGAATTGGAAAAATGAGCAGAGGTGTTCCTAATAAAGTGCATGCTTGCAGTTATATGGGATTAAGGGGACCTTAAATCCCAGAAGGCTCCTTATTGAACATATGGGGTATTGATTAAGCCATTATGTCTTACCCAGTGTAAGGAATTACAAGAATCCTAATTGGCTTTTTACAGGACACTATACAGGATCTGCCTTGGAGGCTGTGAGCGAATCCGAGACTGTTCACTATGCACAGTCTATAACGCCATTACTTCATACATGATGTAGTGCATTTAGGGAATAGGGAGCCAGCCTGGTACTTTCGACTCCATTTTTAGGACTTAAATCTGGACCCCTAAATCTAAAGCAGTAGCTGAAACTGAAATCAATCGCCGTCAAAAAAAAAATAAAGCTCCTAATTATGGACGATCTTCATTACCATGCACCAATTCAGCACGGGGTTGTAACGAGGTATAAAAGAAAGCCTCGTAATGAGGATGATGGGCCCGGGGAAGCTCCTGATTGGCCCCGAGTTCCCTCTCCCTCGCTCTAATTACGCGCCCTCTGGGTTTTAGCAATGCCCTGCGCACTTGCCGCCTGTCAAAAGGTAACGGATAATTGGAACAAGGTGACAATCCACGCTCCATAAAGCGGCAGGGAATCTGCTGTCGGCTGCTCACCTCATGATCGATGCTCGTAAAAGACCGGCCTCTAATGAACGCGATGATCGGCCCACCGATAACTCACTTATTTTCCCATTACGCTCGTTAAGTTTTACGTAGCCTCTTGACGCTGGCGCGCTACAGCTTTCTGACGGAAAGATGAGGGGTCGCTGACGTGGGTGTGTGTTTTCAAATGAGGGTGGATGGAGGACACGGTGGATAATTACCAAGAAAAAAAAAAACAAACAGTCAGTCCGATTCATTTGGGATTCAAATCACTGTTCCTTATACAAGTGCACTACACACAAGGGCACTAAACGTGGTGTACTATAAGCTTAGACTCAGCTTCCTATTCCCTATATAAGTGCACTACATATAGGGTATAAAATGGGGCTTTCTCACAGTGCACTACCATTCCAAAAGGGAACAATTTGGGATCACATCCTTTCTAATCAGTGAAAAGACTGAAAGCTATGGACTAAAAAGATTGATAATGCATTTAAAAAATCAGCTGTGTTTAATACAGCAGGTCCCCAAGACGTAATATCACTAACTGTCCCGTCTGCCGCGCCCTCCCCCACCACTCAAACACAACGTTTATGTAGTGGATCATGGGGCAGCGTGATTCCTGGCCCACAGGGTCACCATTAGAGCTTGCCGTAGTTCCCATTTTTGACCACTAGCTGCAATAATCACTCTATGGAGCTAAATGGGGCAGTAAGTGCACTTCTACACCATTGCACCAGATGTCTAACAGCCAGCCAGTTAGTGCTCCTGTACTTCCTGTATAGGTGTAATAAATATTCATGACTTCATCCTATGTGGTGTAATAATGTGAAGGCCAATGTATGGTAACCCATACTCGGAATTTGTCCCCTGCATTCTGTATGGAAGTGCACTATATAGGGTATAAGGGTATAATGCATACCCCCTGTGTACTGTAGCGCACCATATGTCGAACAGGGAGTCACTCGGAGCTCGGTTCCTTTACTTTATCTACTGGAATTTATCATTCTATATGGGGTTCAGTTCCCCACTTGCAATATAAGTGCACTCGGAGGTATGAAATAAAGATTTCCTTCTAAATAATAGAAGACTTGGGAGCCATTGAGCACTCGGCTCACTACTGCTGGTGTAGGTTCACTGCATGTGGTATGAAAAGAAGTCTTTTACACCCTACATAGTGCACTATATTTCCGAGAAGAAAGGTATTAAGGATTCCTAGCCTACTCCATATGAACTATTGGCTTCTAAACCTCTACGTAGTGCACTATATCTCCAAAAGGGAAATATATGCGGTCCAGATATGCCTCGGCGCACAGGGAAGTGCAGTATAGGGTAGATATTTACGGCTTCTGCCCGCTACGTAGTGCCCATTATGTCCAATAGGGAGACATTAAGGATGGAATAGGGTATATAATAGTAATCCTAACAGGAAAAGCGTCCTAATGGGATGAGAGGAGTATGAAATGAAAAGTCGTTGTGCCACACAGGCGCTCTTTGGTCCGGTACATTGCGTGTGTGGCTTTTTTTTTTTTTTAGTAGCGCACGATTAGTTACGGTTTCGTTTGTGGCTTTGATAGTCAAAATCCGACGAAAAGGGCGCACGTGTGAAGAGGGTTATAATATATCCTAATAGGATGAGAGCGCTGTGAAATAACAGTCTCTGTGATGCAGACGGAGAGACGGCAAGGACTTTTTATAGGGGCGCTTGTTTATGACAGGAATGCACAGAACGTATGCTTTAAAAAAACAAAACAAAACACACAAAAAAAAAGCCCTAAGTGAGAGGCAGTATGATGGAAATCTGTGTGACAGCTCTTTTCTCTCCTTCGCCGCATCCGTCTGAGTCAGTTACACACTTCCAGTGCTGTAAAGCCCCGGTGCTTTAACACTAGCTATGAAAGATGGGCAGAAACGCACACACGTGTGTGTGTGTGTGTGTGTGTGTGTGTGTGGGAACGTGTTACATGGTGGGTAGGCTCAAGCTCAGCAGGCTCAGGGATTCATTTTTGAAGGTGTCAAGATAATCCCCATCTTCCGAGGAAAGACTGAAAGAGAGAGAGAGAGAGAAGCGAGGGAACTCTACTTATGTGTTCAATCTGTCTCTTTCTTTTGTAACCTCTACGTGAACCGTGAGAGGACAGACTCGCTCAGGCGGCGTGGAGAGAAACGCATGCAAACGTCGCCCGCTTTCTAATAGAGTGCGACTTACAGGTTCGGGCTGCGGTATGAGAATTTGAGCGGACTTTAATGTTCCCACAGGGACGATTTGTACAGGAGACGCGACGGGTGCTCTTAAAGGGTGTCTGCGTGAAGGCAGCACGCTAAACACCTGTTAAACCCCACGTTGCGTGAGTGGGGGGGGGATAAAGAAAGAAAGAACGAAAGAAAAGGACGCGTTGCTGGAGGATTGCACGCAAATCCTCGTGTGTGTCGCTGAGAGAAAGGAAAAAAAGAAATAAATAAAAACTGCCAAGGGTTTGAAAAAGAGCACTCGACGATGCAAGCGTGATGCAGCGCAATCAATCTGAAAGGTTAGATCTGCTACAAAACAAGCGGCGTGTCCATTCGGCTGCACTCCATGAAGGGCAATTACACATCTGACGCAGTGTGACCCGTTGCCAAGGCTCATGGCCGGATGCTTTGAGAATAATTACGGACTGTAGATCAGCTGGCATTCTACTCCTGTCTCTCTCTCTCTCTCTCTCTCTCTTTCTGAAAAGGCCAGGAACTCTCACTGACACACACTAGCTTTGTCAGTTATTGACAGTCCGTTGTGGATCCGTGTCTGGATGATTCCACTAGGATTGGCGCTACAGCTGTCAGGCTCTTCGCTTACAGTGCTCTTGATTTTTATTTATTTATTTCTTTTTGGCCCAAAGCTCCCTTGAGCTGTGAGCAAGTGCAGCGTTGGCCAATAATTGGATACGCGATATAACGCGACGTTCAGCAGGGTCACGGTTCGTCCTTTGTTTGTGTCACGGCCTCGTGAGGTCTCCACAAAAAAGAAAAACTTTTGTCGTACAAAAGATATAAATGTACCGTCAAAGCTACAGGTGTAATGGTATAATGTAGTAAAAGTACAACGATTTGAATGAAACGGGGCCGCTCACTCACACCTGACTGTCGTCCCACTGATTGAAAACACCCGACTCTAATTTCGCCTTCAAATCAAACTGCTAATCCTAGACGTCCACATACTTTTGCCACTCACAGGTATGTAATATTGGATCATTTTCCTCAATGGATAAATAACCGAGTGTAATGTTTTTAACTGGGTTCCCTTCGTCTACTTCTAGGCCCTGTGTGAAAACCTGATGACGTCTTGGGTCGCATTTATGCAGAAATATCCACAATTCTAACAAACGTTCACGCACCACTCAACATTTTCAGGTGCGAGCTTATTCTAACTTTCTCTTGTCTTTCTGCCTGTTCTCTCACTCTTCCGCACCCTGAGCACTCTTTTTCCTGGGCATCAGGGCATTTTCCTTCATTAGCACGGTGACTTCTCAGATTTGTGTCTCCTTCCTTGTTGTCAGTTTCACTTCACAACAAAATGCCGGGGTGTTTGACAAAAAAACAAAACAAAAAAACAAAAAAAGTGCTGAATTTGCAAGAAATACACATCGAGAGCTTTGGGTCTTCTGCGGTCCCGCAAGAGAGCGTAAGATTTGCCTCTGCTGGCTTTTACTGGGCCGACGCTGGCACGGTAATGATGCCCACTGAGGAGTTTTCCCCTGCTGCGTTCGTGCAATTCGACTCCATCTGCAGAGTGTGTTAAAAGAAGTTCAGCTGCACCCTGATGGAAAAGGAGGAAAGGGAATAGGCAAAGAATGGACTGGGAGATTCACTACAGAGATTCAGTCAGCAAGTTAGTCCGGTAGTTGTGCTGATGGATGGATGGATGGATGAGAGAGAGAGAGAGAGAGAGAGAGAGAGAGACCTGTGACTCAAAGCCCAATTCAAAGCCAAAAACTCTTCGTTTCGTAACTCGTGTCATTAGTTGAAGAGTTCTGAAGATTATCTCGGACATTCCCACTTCGGCATCTCCAAAGTCCAGGAAAGAAGCCTGGATTAATCACCCGTGAGTGTTCGTGAGAGTTTACATTCGGCTCTCGGGGATTCTACTCGAGAAGCGGACGAACGTGGGGAACCGTGTGTGGAAACGTTAAGGACGTCTAAATCTATACACACCGCACGGAGCTGGATTATTAGAACGGTAGTCAGTGGAGCGAGCGCTGCCGGTGAATTACCGTGGTTAAAAATCCATCTGCTGCGTTAAGTGGATTCCGTTTTCCTCCGAGATGCACAAGAAATGTGGAGTTCCAGGGCGGTGAAGACGCACAGGCAGGTAGACGCTAAAAGAGTATGCTTCGTCTTGAGCGTAATGCTTACGGAGGATGGGTAGGAAAATGATTCGGGACAATCGGACCATATAAACATACAGGTGTGCGATATTTTCTGATTTGGGAAAAAAAAAAAAAAAAAAAAAAAAAAGGAGAGTAATAATATCATCAGCTGTGATTCCAAACAGAAAGCGAGAGCGCCTCCGTGAGTCCGTTCGAGAGCATGCGAGATTGGGGGAAGGGGGCGGGGCTTCCAGACGGTGTCAGTTAACATCAGAAAGTTGAAGCAAATCGTTCCAGGTTTATATGCCAATTGGTTCACTTATTTAAGCTTTTTTGGTGCCGTGATCACTCGCGATTGGTGGAAATCCCCGGCCTGAGCAGAAAGCAAAGAAGAAGTAGAGCATGTGAAAGTGCACGGCTCGATAACTGGGGTACACTATTTTCCTCATCGGCAAGTTGAAATTTAGGTTTACTTCTACATTTTGTAATAAATGGACGCCTCGAATACGTATCTTTCCACCACACTGTTGGATTCTGGATTCTGATTGGCCAGGAGGTGTTGAGTAACTGTCTATAACAGCAGCACTGACACTGATGCAGCTGCAAATCACAGCTTTATGTTAATGCGCTGGTTGTAATGCGTTATCGTTTCTATACAGGGACTAGAAACGCTCCGGGTAAATCTAGAGTAACGACAAACGGATTTCAAAACAAGCTATTAAGCAAAGAAAAGCGTATAATTCATAGCTTTCTGGGAGGACATGTTTATTTAACTGTCTCCTGTGTCGGAGGAAACTTTCATTTTTTGCATTAAAAAAAAAAACAAATATTCTGTTCTTTAGTAAATAAAATTGTAATTGTAATTACTGCCAGATTGCTGTGATTGTTGCTTTTTTTTATCCCTTACTTTTATCCCTTACTTACAACATAGCTTAGATACCTTGTCTTTGGTTTGTTCTCCTTTTATATGGTCACATTGTGAGGAATTTGTTCAGCGGTAGTTAACAATAACAGTCATTCTTCTCATCTCGGAACGCATAAGGGAATTACTAATGTGCAGAGTGTAAATAAAAACAATAAAACACTTACAGGAGTCTCTTAGGAAAACAGTCCATAAACCTTTTACAAATGAATCATCTCAGCTGCTAAACTGTTTCGAGCGTTAATGGAAACATTGCTATTGCAAGTATCAGGCCTCCAACGTGATTCCCTTCTTATTTCCGCAGGAATATTCGCCGCCGCATCCCAAACGGCTTCATATTCGCTCCATTTGCTGTCTAACGAAGTTGTGCACCGCATACTGACCAGTATGAAAGGCAATCGTCTGGAATTATCATGATATCAAACTGTAATCTAGGTCTGTGCGGGTAAAATGAGACCTCTGTACTGTAGGCTCCTTGAACTCTTGCTTGAGAATGATTTGGCTTGCAGCACCACATTTCAGTGCGAGGAAAAGGGGGGTGGGGGTGGGAAGTGTCTCTGATCTGTCATCGTGACTGGCGAAGAACAGAAAAAAAAAAAAAAAACTAATTTGCTCTCAGAAATGAACTGGCTCTGAGAAAATAAGTGCTTTAATCAAACCCAATTTTCCACCTCATGCATAAACAATAGAAATGTTTTACGTTGAATCACAGAATCCTACGGAATCAGTCGCTTCTTAAGCAAAAGAGAAAAATCAAACGTCCTGATTAAACCACTTTTAATATTTCTGGACGAGATGAGATTGAGGTTATGTATGTATGTGTGTGTGTGTAGCTTTGAGTGCTTGAGGTTTTTTTTTTTTTTTTAATCCAATTACTGCAAAAATAATGAAGCAGTTCCTGTTAAAGGAATCAGTTCTAAATTACCAACGTGACACTAATCTGAGCTGATTCTTCTGAACCTTACAAGGTCACTGAGTCCTGGCTAATATAGTTCATCAAACCACTGAATGGGCCCTTGTGTCGTTTGTCTCTGAGCTGAGTGATATGTATATAGAAAATCCGGCGGCGGGGTGACAAGGCCGAGGCGACGTGCTCGTCTTCATTGGCGAGAGAGCGTGATTGTTTCATTAATGATAACTAATGACTCGGGCGATATGAAGCGAATGCTGATCCCTTTGATGTGGAGATGGCTTCATTCGTATTCTGCGCACCGTGCCAGGCGGCGATGTTCAGACAGCAGGGCATGAAACATGAATCATGAAACGTGAAACATGAGACATGAAGCATGAAGCATGGCCACTGAAATGGAGACCTGAGGGACTTCTGGATTTCTGGGAGTGTCGTTTTTCCGTGTGCTTCACCCAACTCTTTACTTATTTAACTGAAATTGAGCTTGGGGAAAGAGTAAGTATTTGATTACCAAAGATGGGGACTTGACAAAATGTCTTTTGACCACACGCAGTGTCCACCAAATGACCTTTAAAGGTGTGTAAATATTTGCAGAACCTGTAGATGGAATGTCATTTTGGTGACAATTTATTTTGGGGTCTTGAACCTGTGCGGTCTTTTTCCAGCTTTTCCTCACCCTCGTCTGTTCTTCCTCTGCTAGAGTGTGTCCTTATTCCCCCGGCGAGATAATAGCCCTCGCTGACCCGGTCAGGAGGTAAATTAAATCGCTGCAGAGGGAAGCCGCTGATTTATTTACCAGCTGGGTTATAGGGCCATGCCTGGGATCCAGGGGAAACGACCTATATGGCCGAGAACACGCAGCCGCGGATAAATCTTCTTTAATGTCTCGTTGCAAGAAAGCAGGAGAAACTGAGCCGCTGTTTCGGCTGTGGAAACTGCCAGCAAATCTTGCGCACTAACGAGCTTCTGCTGAATGTAAGCTCGGGCGTTGGAGCTCATTTGGGCTATCCTTAGCCACCGGAAGGCCGTCCCCAGGGTTCCTGTGCATGATGATAAGCAGCACAATACTTACATCATTTCACGTGACAAATTTAATATGCGTGAGGCAAATTATTGGCCGTTTTGGAGCCACCCCATGTGTTTTAAGCTCATGGGAAATATCTCCATTGCGTCAAAAAACGACTCCCGGTGCAGACAAAAAACCCTCAGTCTTTCATTAATCGGTCCTTTAATGCAATCTTGCCAATGACAGTTTGGATCATTCTCAGCTCGCGACAACATAAAAACCAAGACGGAAAGGGAAAAAGAAGCAAAGCTGACCTCGTGTTGACTCGACCGTGAGCAGCATGGCAAATGGCTCGGACAGGAGAACACACACGGAGGAGGCTGGTGTGAAATCGCTCAGCCGTGACCGCCGTGGCCGCGACGCACCAGATCCAAAGGCGCTGATGGACATGTTGCTTTTACAAACTGTTTTCCACAAAGTTTTTTTTTTTTTTTTTAAAGTGAAGTTTCTCCACTTCAGGAGAAGTTAAGCTTCATCCACCGAGTAACGAGGAAACTTGAGCAGACCCGTGTGTTTGCTGGTAGCTTGGGGAACTATATTTTTGGAGCAACTTAATTAAGACTATGGAGTTTTGTCAGTGAGAGTGCAGCAGCAATGAGACTAATTGCATTTCCACTGCGGTCCTCGCTAACTGCATAATAAGCTACGGCTTGAATCGGCAGTGGCGTAGTACTCAGGCGCTGAGGCAGTGGAGGTAGAAACGCAGCTTTATATAGCACTAGTGCTGTAAATTAGATTAGCCACTTTGAGTAAACACTGGAATCCCAATTATTTATCACGATTATTTTCAGCCGGATTAAGAACGCTGTGTTATTGCACTTCATCATTTCAGCATTCCATTTCAACAGAAAACACATTTATGTTAGATGTTCTAATATCATTTATGTATTCCTTCACATTACATCAGCGAACAAATAGACAAAAAGAACAAAAGAAATCCACCACAATGTTCTCTCTATATACAGTTGCGATCAAAATTATTCAACCCCCATTGCGCGTCAGGTTTGTTGTCAAGATCAAACAAAAGCAATTGAAATAGTTCAACACAACGAATGCTTCAAGTGGTTTCCCCAAATTCAACTGAGACTGCAACTTATAATGACTTCTCCAGTCTCAAAATGATTCAACCCCCTGAATAGAATCCCTCACAACAGCACAAATATGCAAAACAGGTGTTGTCTCAAGCACACTTGATGCAACTAATCAAAGGCTTCATCCAGGTGTGCTTGAGCTGGAACACATGAAATACCTGAACTGGCTAGGGGCAGAAAATACATGAAATACCTGGACAGGGCAGAAAAAGGAAGCCATCAACGGCTGCAACCAGATCTCTGAGAAGGCAGGTTGTGAAAAACCCTCGAGTGACTGCAAAAGACCTGCAGCAAGACTTGGTGGCAACAGGCACTGAGGTTTCAGTGAGCACAGTATGGCACGTACTAAACGCAGAAGGTTTCCATGCCAGAACTCCAAGACGTACACCACTACTGACCCAAAAGCATGAGAAATATCGGCTCAAAATCATATAAATAAGCCACAGAAGTTTTGGGATTCTGTTCTGTGGAGCGAGGAAACAAAACTGGAACGTTTCAGCACGATGGATCAGAGGTATGTCTGGAGAAAAAAGAATGAAGAAAGAACACTCTGTCCACAGTCAAGCATGGTGGTGGCTCAGTGATGCTCTGGGGCTGCTTTGCATCCTCTGGCACTGGAAACCTGCAGCGTGTGGAAGGCAAGATGGATTCATTGAAGTATCAGGGAATCCTAGGAGAAAACGTCATGCCGTCTGTAAGGAAGCTGAAGCTTGGGCCTTCCAACAGGACAGTGATTGCAAGCATAACTCAAATTCCACCAAGGCTTGGTTGCAGAAGAAGACCTGGAAGATTCTACAGGGCCATCACAGTCACCTGACTTTTTGATTTGAAGAAGGTGGTTGCAGCAAACCCAAGAATATTACTGAACTGGAGGCCATTGCTCATGAGGAATGGGCTAAGATTCCTCAGGAACGCTGCCAGAAGCTGGTGTCTGGCTATGCATCTCGTTTGCAGCAGGTCATAACAGCAAATGGGTGCTCTACTATGGAATAAAGATGCTTGCCATGAAGGGGTTGAATAATTTTGAGACTGGAGAAGTCATTATAAGTCGCATTTTAAGTTGAATTTGGGGAAACCACTTGAAGCATTCGTTGTGTTGAACTATTTCAATTGCTTTTGTTTGATTTCTTCATTGCAAACAGCTGAAAGTCTGCAAATTTTGACAATAAACCTGATTTGCAATGGGGGTTGAATAACTTTGATTGCAACTGTATATTTTTTGCAAGCACTGACACTTACTTACTGACACTAGAGACTCCTTCCATAAATGGTACATAAACATATCTGTAAGGAGCTTTAATGCAACTGTTTTTTTACATTAAAAAAAAAATCTGTTTATGTGGAGCATCCGCCATTTTGTCCCTGTCTAAAGTGCTGCTATAGAAACAACTCCAGAAAATTAAGTAATGCCTTCTGACCAATCAGAATCGAGAATTCAACAGCACTGTGGTAAAATAAATAAATAAATAAAACGACAACAACAAAACCCCTCCAAAATATCACCTAATCAACTGTGACATTCCTTAATTTTCTCCAATATTACAGTAGATTATGTTTAATTAATGGATGAAGCTAAATACCATGATCACAATTAAAAGATGATTAATTGCGCGTCCCTTTATTCTTTTTTTTTTTTCCTTTGTCCTTTAATTAAACGGTTTATCAGATAATGTGACATGTTAAGAAGCATGAAGAGATTTATTTCAAAACTAATATGCATTATTTATGGTAGGTGGACACAGAGAGGACACTAAAAACTGTTAATCATCTGTTTAAAACATGCTGTAAGGGAGAGAGAGAGAGAGAGAAAGAGAGAGAGAGAAAGAGGGACAGGAAGATCTCCCTCATGTCCTCATTAGATTTACTGACTTCATTTACCCTGTTGCCCAAAGCTGAGGCTCGGCACAGGGAAGCTGAACACTTTCGAAATGACTGACTAAGCTCACACCTGAGAATAAAATAATGTTTCCGGTGTAGAACGTTTCAGGTGTTGACAAACGATTTTTACGAGAAGGTTTGAAGTCGTGTCATCATTTGGCGAATCATTTCCATTTCCGTTGTCTAAATCTACAAACATTTGGTGGAAATGTACAAAAACATGACGGAAATGTGGGTAGTGACGTCCGAGTCCAATAGCCAGGGCTTTATTTGTATTTATTTAACGCTTTTACGGAAATACAAACACAATGAAATATGAAAGACAAATTCTGTCGAAGTATAATTCACGTTTTGAGTGAAAGACGGTCACATGATACGGAGAGTCTTGCAATAAAAAAATAAATAAATAAACTGGACGATGGAATAAGTGAGGTATGAAACACTTTAAGGCATGCTGTTATAGAAAAATAATCAACAATGGAAAACGTAAAGCTAGAGCTTTACCTGTGACTGACACTGGAGACTCCTTCCATAAATCTCCTTACAGAAAACAGCGTATCAAGCGATAATGCGCTTTAATGTACCTGGGATTTGTAGCTGAATAAATAAATCGACCAATCAGAATCCAGAGTTCAACTCTGTATTGGTATAAAACTAGATACTGCTTGTATAAGATACGTTGACTGACTCTAACAAAGTCTATTTCTGCCTCGGATGTTTTTTTTTTCTATTAAAAATCGCCTTCAGCGAGTAAACACCTTCTCCCGAACCAGCTTTTTTTTTTTTCTTTTAAGCCTCACCTTGAGTCACCTTAGGGTTTTACAGCAAACTTCGCTTGATCTTCAGGGGAACGTAAAGATCCGGTACCTGTGAGTGAGGTGTACATGTGTGGGCTGGAGTTAAAACAGAAATAATTTTTCTTGCTGAACATTTTCATGTAAAAAAAAAAAAATAATAATAATAAATTTTAAAAAAAGACACGCTATCTCTTCACACACAGGGGTGATGTGCTAGAGTCCCACTTGAGGACAGGAGGGTCGGCGGATTCACAGCCATCGATTTATCGAGCTACTTCAATCTCTGGATGCTCCTCTGGTATTGATCCCGACTTGGTGTCAGACAGCAGAATAGAGATCGGTCATGGATTTTAATTAAAGCTAAAAAAAAGAAGAAGAAGAAGAAGAAGAAGAAGAGAAAAAAAAAGAAGGACTGACTGACGGCGCAGGCTTGTTGGTGCAAGGAATCAATTACGGAATACCAACGGGTCACCGTATTGTGGACAGGTGAACTGATCTAATCCACGTGAAGAGCAGGAACAAGGGATTTAAGTGGTCAGAACTGGCGAGGGCACGCAAATTCCACCGCCAGCTTCCTTATTCATCAGCCCTCTTTGGAATATCCGTATGACCAAACTCTGGTCGGAGTGGATGGAAAAGCTTGATTTGCAGTTAAATAATCAAAATCCGTATCATCAATAACTGAAAATATATCTACCGGCAGCGATTAAGGGGGCCAAGCACTTTTTGGCTGCACCCCTTAGCGATTGAGGAAGGCCAGAAGACTCTGAGGAAATCAGCACAGGTTCATTAGAAAATACTAAATTTCAAGGCAAAACATCAAGTCGTCGCTGGGATATTGCCTCGCTTCCTGTTTTCAGTAGCCCTCCCAGGTTGCAAAATGGACCCGAAGCTTAGTGCTTAACTTATGTAAGTTTGGCGTCACTTCATACAGTATACGTGTTTCTGACATAACGCCGTCAGATTCGCTTACGTGCATATCAAAGTATATATCAACGTGAAGTTTTGGATTCGTGATGCTGGGATTCAAAACATGTTAAAGGGATAGTTCACCCAAAAATGAAAATTCTGTCAGCATTTACTCACCCTCGTGTTGTTTCAAACCTGTATGCGTTTCTTTCTTCCGCCAAACATAAAAGAAGATATTTTGAAGAATGTTGGTAAACAGGCAGTTTTGGTGCCCACTGACTTCCATTGTATGGGCAAAAAAACAAAACAAAACACGGAGACGTTTCTCAAAATATATTCTTTTATGCTCCACAGAAGAAATCCAGTCATACAGTTTTTGGAACAATATGAGGGTGAGTAAATGATGGCAGAATTCATTTTTTGGATGAACTATCCCTTTAATACATAAATTCATATCAACGCTAAAAAGACCATTCTTTGTTTTGGCTCGAATAACTTCAGTGTTTTTGTTTAGATAACGGTTTAGTACCGTCTCACCTGTATTCATATATGCACCTTGAATTAAATCTGACCTCGCTTAAATCCGATCTCTTTGCATTTTAAATTGGATAAAAACTCACAACTTGTGGCTGAAGATGCAAAACGCTTCACGATTTTGACCTGAAACCTCACCCGCCTACTCGCCGTTTTTCAGTAAAAACAAAAGGCTGCAAAAGACAAACATACCGCACTGTCTTTTCTTCCCTTGTTTGTTTTGAGGCTTCGGTAAAGAATATTTTTATTTGCCGCAACCTCAGACACAAGCGCCACCGACTCAGCTTCAATGTAACGCAATTTTCCCAGTTTATTTCCTTCTTTCCTATTTATATTGATATTGAGGATGACTTTAGTCTGCTGAATGTTTTCCTTTTTTTTTATTGCCTGCATAAATTAGCATGCTGCATGGAAATGAATTGTATATGAGAGTAAACTGAGGTGCATCATATGTATATAATATGGAAATAAAGGGGCTAGTGTGCGGGAGCTTGTTTTCATGCAGCTGAAGCTGATTTTCGAGCAGGCCGGACCGGAACTACAAGCTGAAAAAAAAAAAAAAAAAAAAAAACGTTTCACAGAGAACTGGATTTTATTGTTATTATTATTATTATTATTATTATTATTATTATTAATTAGCTTTTTGTACTATTGTACCAGACAAATCATTTTGCTTTGAATTCATTTGATAATTGAAAAAAAAACCTTGAAGTTTGAAAAGCCTGTCCTTCACGATGAGACATCATCACACGCCCTGACAAAGAAGAAAATCAATAAACTTGTTTTCAGCACTTTTGCCCTTGGATGAGAACTGGGAAAAATTAGGTGCATCCCTAATATTACCCTTTGTATGCAAAGAGTTCTTGAGGGATCTTGCTCAAGGCTCCAGCGGTGTCTTTCTGTCGGCCCTTGAATCTGAAGTACTAATCCCCCAGTTACCAGCATAAAAAACTTAATCACTGGCTTACTCCTGAGCACACCAGGAGCGTTCAATATTCCTGGGCTGTTTCGGCTGCGGGGGTTGGAATTGCATCATACCGTGGCCGAGCGCGAGTTTCGGCAACCGCCGCTGAGAAGGTGAAGGTGGACCTGCGAGACGAGCAGCCAGGCTTTGAACTCTGCAACCTTCCCTCCAGCTAACGCAAGCTGAACGATGATAATTGGGAGCCGGTAGCACTTGCAAGGCATGAGGCGATCTGCGCTAATTAAGTGCCGGGTCCGAGGTTGAAAGATGGCGAGCGCGACGCCGCTGCCTCGCGGCGCATCCCATCCATCAGTATCAATCCCCGTAGATGCTTGAGTAAGAGCTATCAAATGTGTTCTGTCGAGAGGAGAGGAAAGGAGAGCAGAGGGGATCAAGACTAGCGTCCAAACCACTGAGATAGCATCCCGCTGACTGTGGAAGAGAGGAAAAGCTGACAAGAGAGAGGGGAAAAGAAAAAAAAAAAAAAAAACAGAGAAGAGTTTATTCTCACTGAGCTTCTTGAGACAGTCTGTGTGTATATAGGAAGCTTGGAGTCAGCAAAGCTCGGGCCTCGGAGAGAAAGCTTAAAAAAGAGAAAGAGAAACCGAGAGAAAAAGAAAAACAATACAGAGACGAGAGAGAGTGGAGCAGCAACCTACTTCACACACACACACACACACACACACACACACACACACACATTAAGGGTCGTCCATGTTATTGATCGGCGGAATGAATTAACGGCCCGAGCGCGACTTAATCATACAGCGTAAACTAAACAAACAGCAGGAGCTGTTCCAACATTCATGAGATTTTCTGATATCAGTGTAGTGATGGGAAGAAAAAAAATCACTCACGCCGGATGAATTATTTATAAACTCCGTGTGTGCTTATACGGTGGTCCGAGTGGAATGCTAACCCTAATCTAATGCTGTAGAATGGCGTCCTTACCGTTTCTACGGGTTTCTACGGTGAACGTTATAGCAACCCAAAGACTGTACATAATGTAATGTACGGTTACATCTTGCACTCGTTCTAGCACTTTCTTTAGTAACAGCTTCCACAGGGACTTTTCAGTCACGGGATGGATGGCTTTACTTTATTTGTAACTATAAACGGATAAAAAAGTACCACAAAAATGTCTTCAGTGGCAAATTTCTGTGGTGTAAGAAGGATAAAACATTTCGTGGTTGGGCTTTTTTTTCCACCTCCAAGAGTCTAGTACACCACAGCATTTAACGCAATACTCTTATACTAGACAGTTCTATATACTGTATATTATTATTCTGTCGTTAGGGGGCCAAGCACCAATGGTGTGTAGGCACCCTATTGGTATTGAAGGTTTTCTTTATGATTATCAGGACTACAAGCAGGAAGTGCTTGTAACTGTAACTGTTATTCTTCCAGCCCCCAGACCGTCAGTCATAGAGACTTAAAACCGAAACTTGGTCAACAGATCAAAGGATTCTGTTTATTGCACGAGAGGGAGAGGACAAACAAAATTTAAAAAAAAAAAAGAAGAAATAGACAGAACTGTCCCTCCAAACGCAGGGTTCTTTGGACTTTCTAACTTTCTGCATCTGTTCTACTTGGAAGCTTTTCTGAAAGCCCATAGTTGGACGGTTCTCCATAAAACTTTCCATAAAAAGTTTTCTCGGAGGCACAAACCAAACAACTCCTTAGGATATTATAATCTTAGGAATGGGGGGAAAAAAAAAATAATAAAATAAAAAGTGTCTTTGCCCCATTTCCCAATTTAGACATTACAATTTCCTACCCACCAGCTACTGCATTCATTTTTTATAGATATGTAATATAGTTATAATATTGTAAATCCAGACAAAATCCAGTACCTGCCTAATAGTCTGGGCAGGAAAGAAAAACAACAAAAAAAAAAAAAACCCCGCACAAAACAAATGAAGGAGTGCTACAAAATGCTCCATATTTTATAAAGCAACCAAGCTACAAAAGCAATAGTACCTCATTTCTATGGAAATTACAAAAACACAGCTTTGACCGGCACCTATGCAGCTCTGAACCTGTTTCCTAAAGAGAAAACATAATAATCTGGAGAGCTGAATAGCTGCCAGGATCTCAGCGAGGACGCTTTATTTTTCAGCCTGGAAATTCCATTCAGTTTCACGATCTCCAACCGGCACGCGAGTCCCTTTATTACCGCATATCAGTGTACCTGCTGAACAATACCGGGGGCTGGCTTTACAGAGACGTCCTGTAGCTCTAACCGAGACACAAAAACAAAAGAAACGCCTTTATACGCTGCTGTCAAAACAGTAGCTGAAAGTGTTACAGTCTCTCAGGGGGTGAAATCATGAAGCCGAGACGGTTCGAACGCACGCAGTAGGCTGTCTGGAAATTTAGCCACGACTCAAGCACAGATGTAAAAAAAAATAAATAAAAAGCTCTGGGAGCAAATGATGTTTACATCTACTTTTCGAACTGTCCAATCAGAAGTCAGTGTTCAGACATGACACAAATCCTTAAATGAAATGAAACAGTCTTTAATATTGGTCAGTGAACGTGATTTGATTTATCCATGATACATCGTCACATCGCCCGGGTCTATTATCCAGGAAACGTACGCGGACCTCCTTCCTCCGAATCCATACTAACACCCGGGCGTTATTTGAAACCGGTGCTACAGTAATTGGAACGCAAATATGAAGACGTGGAAAATGAAATTGAAAACAAATAAGACAAATTGCCTCAACGCAATCACCCGATCAGCACTACAATACAAAACAACAACAACAAGGAATCGGAGGAAAACACGCACAATCTCCACTCCATCTGGCTCTCCTTATCTGTCTCGGTCCTCGGCTGTGGTTGGAAGTTCATTGCAGCCCTCCTTTTTTTTTTTTTTTTTTTTTTTTACAACTTTCTTGGCAAACATAAGAAGACGAACCCAACAAACTGGTCAGCATCTGGCTGGCGGAATAAAATAACACGCCATTATCTCTCCCTCGTGTCTCCCTTTGCTCTGTGCTGCTCTACTTAGCTGAGAAATCGCTGACTGCTTCACTTCTTACACCATAACTTTATTTTTCTCCCTTTTCCTTTCTTGTTTTTTTTTTTTTTTTTTTTTTGCTGTGATGAACACCGCATACCGGCGCTGGCTGTTCGACATTTATTGTGACGAATCTGCTGTAATTTATCTTTCTAATAATTGAAACTAATGCAAATCCGCACTACACTAAAGCAGAGGGCGCCGATATTAACTGTCTCACAGATTTATTACTGTTGTGTTCGTGGCTCTGAAACAGCCCGCGTTTGTTTTGCATTAAAGTCGGGGTGTGAAGAAACAATTAGTCTAATAACAAGGTAGCATTATTAGCCCTAATTAGTGTTCTATAGAGTGGGCTAAGTGGGCTAAATTGGCACTATCCCACGTTAGCCTGATTAATATAACCTGCTACACAGCCATAAATAATAAAACACACACACACACACAGTATATCAACGCATTCATTGTTCACCTTATTAATATCATTTGGGGAAAACATGGGCGAATTCAACTCTTCTGAAACCTGATCCTGGACCCATTGTGTGCATCAGGAAACATTTAAACTCAAAACATGTCTAAAATCAGTCCTGGGATATTTGCTAAACCATTGGGAGCCTTTACACTGCAGAATCAAACCATATCAAAACCCTCAAATACCATTACTAACCACCGGAAACCCGTTACACAACCACCAGCAAACTGGGTGCTCTTCGTTCTAGAGTCACGTCCACCGTTTCACACACTGAACGGTGCTGTGGAGAAGAATTTAGACTGGAGAGGACAAAGAAAGCCGCAGGTTCTCGGCTCTGGGTCTTCAACACGAGGGGCACGGCGAGCTGATCGGAATCAGGTGCCGGGAGCTTCTGTTCCAATTCACCCAGATAAGGTTTGTATTGTCGGTTTGGTCAGAGCACCAGTCGACACGGCCAGAACAGCTAGAGCGCAAGATCCGCTGGCACGGCATCACGTCATCCTCACACACGCTGGCTGTTTACATGAAAGGGTATTCTGTCGTCGAGCCAAACGAATTTGTTCCGCCTGCAGATCCAGAACGGGCTGGTTAAATAGCTGGATTCTCAATTCTGATTGGTCGGAAGGTGTTGATTAATTTGATATAACAGCAGTTCCGGCTGGAAGTCGAATCACACGTTTATATTAATGTGCTTGTTCTAAACAAATGTGTAACAGCAGCTCTATACCGGCATGCTTTATCCCATATACGTATATATAATACGTATATATACACTAATACGCTTCAGATTAAATACAAAGATCCTCCACTATTTTTCCTCCATTTCAGTTGGAGTTCCATCCGTCTCCCAGCCATCCGCATACAGGTAATGCATGCAATTTGTCTAGTCTTGGTTTGCACTTGTCAATATAACTTAATATTTTAAGTTCAAAATAGAGCTTGGTCCATTTTTGTTTTCACTCTCCATGTTGGATGTAAAGTTTTAGCTGAATAAACAGTTTTCTGATTGTCCTTTCTTAAGTGTTATACCCAAAACCTTTTCATCTGCTAAGCTGTAATGATAGACACGGAGATTTTGGCGTCGCTCTTCCTCTCATCTGTTCGTTAACCTTGAGAAGAGGTAGCACTAACGCAAGAAAAGCTGCACAAGTGCACACATCCAGCTATTTTAGCCCATAAGGGCACGGATATACTCTATTGCACAACGTATCACTTCTTACTCAAAAGACACACAGCCAGAATGTACAAGGCTGAATGAATTTGAATGTTCAACTTTGTAAAATAGTGGTTCATTTTCCCGAATTCCCGAATGTCCCCTGAAACCAGCAGCAAAATCTGCAAGACCATTTTAGAAATGTGTTTAACATTTAGCAGACTTCCTGTGGACGTCGCGGACGATACGCGTCACGTCACAAATGTCGTGAACAGTCGCAAATTGGCGCAAACGTCATGGTCTGTTATTTCATCTTGACTTGACCCGATAGCCTCGGCTATCTGTTCCAGAGAAGGAGAGACCTTCTCGACCATTTCAAGTAGCACACCTAGTACTTCAAGTAGATGTCCGGAGAGATGGGGGAAGTCCATTATCCCACACGCCAAGCAGCGAGAACGGTCACAAAATACATTACTGACTACAGCTCGGATGAGCACAAAGACTTAAAAAGACATTCTGATGGAGACGTGTACATCACAGACGGTTCTGTCTGAGGGAGTTTCTCAATATTCCTGCCCTGTAGAGCCCTGAGAACCCTGAGTATCAAGGTCCACGTCTCAGCGCTGATAGAAGTTTGTGGCGTTCCCTTGCTCTAACACCCCCAATTTAGCCGACAGGCTGTGGGAAGTGGTGTTCGTGATCTGAATCGGGTAGTCTGGTGTGTGAAACTGAAGGCCACCAAGTCCCCAGGACTGCAGAGCTCTTGATAATGGCGTACGTTATTCTGGCCGATGACGGACAGCTTTTCCGCTTAATACCACACGGCAGAGTGAAAGGAAAAGCCTTTACGAAGTCTCTTTGAAGCTCGTCCAGCATCGCTCTCGATCTCACTCGCTGTCTTGCCCGCACTCGCTCACTCTCTCTGCTAAGCATGCAGTCGGCAGGAGCAGCGGTGACCGAAGCTGGGAAATTGAGTGCATTATTAAGCGTAATGAATGTCAATGCATCACCATTGCCCTACACATCAGGTGCCAATTACACTGACAAGCCGAGTTTCCTCGATTTCCCCTCGCCTCGCTCTCTCTTCTCTTCCTCCCACTCTTCTTCGCTCTCCTTCTCTCATCCTGCCTGACACATGGAGGCAGCTGAGGGACGTGATGAGCAAGTCTAGTGTGCCCTGGGCCTCCTGTTGCTGGAAACGAGTGCAGGAAATCCCCCCCTCTCCCCACCCCTCCCTCGACTTCCCACCATTCAGCCATTATTGATGAAGCGCTAGACGCCTCGAATGCAAACGTGCGGAAACAGAAACCTCGCTTTTTCCCGTCCGTAATTACACTTTGCGCAGTTTCTCGTAGCTCGTCTAGTTTACCGCAACAGAATGACTGATGGAGATTCGATGGTGTGTTGTGGCTGGAGGCAGTCGTGGTGATACAATGCTGATTTTTGATGAAATGGTTCTCCAGAAATGGCGTTCTGGAGAAATGGATAGCAGAAAAGAGGCGGGGGGGGGGGGGGGTGTTGAAGAGGGTGGTCTTTCATCAACTTGCTCCGATATGCTCGATTCTCAGCACGGCTAAAAATCAATATGGACTCTACTCTCGCCCGATAATGACTACAACGCTTACTTATGCAGTCAGAGGCTCCGTATGAGTCCCTCCTCGTTATTTCCCCAGCCGTTATGCTCGCGCACGATCTTATTACTGACAGCTTCCTGATCCATCATTTAGATAAGTCTCCCTCAAAGGTTTGGAAATCCCAACGCTCCGTTTTATATACGATGCATTTTTCCCCCCTCTTCCGTCCCATTTCATTTCATTTAGAACGGAGTTCATAAAGTTGTCCCTCAAGAAATATTCCCGCCCCGGAGTGAGGCTCCTTAGATATTCAAGCACATTCAAGGTCACTTTAAATAACCTTACCATGTTCCGTGTGTCAGAAATGCAGACCAGTCCATACGTCGAGCCCGTTGTGGCTTTAAGTGGGCGTGTCTTTTTTGTTTTCCAACAGTTTTATTACTCCAATAAACTATAAAGAACTGTGGTTGTAAGGTTTGTAAAATGTAAACTTGGGACAATGCATGAACTTTCCTGCCTGAACTGGAACATCACTCACAGGGGCAGAAAACCTTGCAAATAACAAGTGAATCAATACGTGTAATTACTATTGGTCTTTGCAAAGAACATTCACGAGATCTGAGCCCCATTCGGCACTGCCAATATAATCGCCTACCTTTTCTATGCTCTGTACTTTTATGCAGTTATTCATTGCCTGTTCACTCGATTCTTCCACTTGGGACAAAGGCTCAATTCTCTCTGAATGAGTAACCTGAATTATGAAGGAAAAAAAAAAAAAGAAAAGAAAAGAAAAAAAAAAAAAACAGTGATGTTGCTGCCACATGCTGGAACCAGAATACTGCCACATGTCAGTTTCCTACTTTCTCTGGATGTAGGGCATAACATTATTTGTTTCGAATGGGATTTGAATCCATTATTCAAATACCGGCACTTCAAATGAATATCCATTGAATTGGGTATTCAAATACTTTTACATTTGGCTGCTTTTATCTGAAGCGACCTACAATTGAGAAAGGATACGAAAAGGAAAAGGAGTTCAGGTCAATGCTGTCTAGACTTTATTGGCGAGATAAACCTGCCCTCAGACCGGCGCGGTACGAGCCCCTAGGGAGGTCATTACATACACGAGTAGAGAATCAATCATCGTTGATGGTCTTTCTTATAACATGATGATAGCATGTTGGTGCTATGAGAAGAGCATTTATGGTACAACACGGATGATGTGGCGAGCCAGCGCACGTGCTTTTGCATCGACACCTCTCGAGACAAACGGCTCTATTAAAGCGTGTTATTGGAAAAGAAAACGACCCGAACGCTTTCACTCCCCTTGATGTTACCCGACGTGAAAGAGGAAACGAGAGAAGAAAAGATGACACCTCTGTCTCTTGGGTCACACAAAAGACGATGGAGGAGAAGTGCTGAATTTCAAGGTCAGTCTCTGCACGGGTAAGACATGCTAAGCTAGGATAATTAACACTCCCAGCTCCTCCGTTTTGTATCCAGACTTGCGTCAGAGTGCAAAATAAAGAACTTGGGCAGTTTTTGGCAAGTCCATATTGTCACGATATTGCATCATACCATGTTTTTTTTTTTCTTTTCTGAACATCATGCTACCTGATTACCAAGCTGACAACCAAGCACTCATATCTAACACAAGCTCAGGCCGAGACCAAGATATTCGGATAATGAGGTCCGACTTCTTCTTCTTTTTTTTTCTCCCCACCCCAGACGGCTACATGCTCCAGTCCCAAGAGCCCAACGTGACAGTTTTTCCCTCACAGCTTAGACCGAGCTCTCTAGTTCTACTGGACACACAGCTGTGGTGGCGACATCTTTGAAGGCTTGCTGCCGTTTTTGCTGACCGAGTCCCAATTAAGAGGTTCCACCTGTTCTCAGAGGGTTCGGTTGCCCATCTGTCTCAGCTTGGCCACGAAAGGGATTGTGGAAGAGATGTTCTCCAGAAGAGCCAGGGCTCAGTGCACACATCCGAGCCTCCAAATGCTCACTTTTGCTTACTGACAGCACTTGGCCTAATTAGGGGCAAGTGGCAAAAATCTCTCTCTCACACACACACACACACACACACACACACACACACACACACTCACTCAGACTCTACTTAACATTTGACGAAAAGTTACTGGAAAAAGTATTTCAGTGTTTTATTCCTTACTTAATGAATTACCATTGTTCTGAAAAGACATATGATTTCGCAGCTAATCATTGCTACTGTAGTCCTATTTATAGGTCAAGTCAATAAACATCAAACGAGTACGTTGGGAAAATGTCTTACTTCTATAAAACTCTGCAAACGGCCAGGATCAATAGGTTCCTGAACTCGTTCTGTATGTTTAAAGGCAAGGTATTTCACTGTGTAGTGGGTCATAATGTCCACTGTGCTGTTGTGAGCTCACCGAGATTGCTTGCATTTATAAATTTCCTTTACAGCTGCTGAAGTAATGAGGAAAATATGTTACGCTACAGCAGCTACACTGGTATCACGCCTGAGCGAGCGCTATTGCTTAAGCTAAAATTGGTTTTTAAGATAAAAACCAATGCTGTTTAGATGAGGGTTTCAGGCAGAGACTTTTGTCCTTCCCAAAAGTAAATACAGGAAGTTAATTTAAAAAAAAACAAAAAAAAAACAACAAAGCTAGCATGACCTTGACGAATTATCACAGCCACGCCAACAAAGAATAAACCTGTACTGCAATTATATGATAGGATAAGATAAAAACCAATGTTATAGTGTGAATGCAGGGTTACTTAGAGTAATGGTTGAGAAAATCTACACACCTATAAACCTTCTTCTGTTTCTCCCATCCAAAAGGTCCTCCTATTTGTATAATCTACACACTGGCCGCTCCTCCACATCCTTCCTTCTACTTGCGTCTAATTTCTTTCACCTGGAAGTACTGTCGGTATACTACGTATAGTTCTTGTTCTTTGTAAAGTCTCACATTTTCTACGACATTTTCAAGTCATTTCCGAAGTCCCTCATTCCCTAGTTTACATCGGCGTTTTATGGTTCTCTGGTTTTGACCCAGAGACAAAATAGCCTTTTCACTTATGTCTGACCGTTCCCAGCCCCGGCCCTGAAGTGGAATATAAAGCCATAACTCGACGCAGAAATCTCCCACGGGACTACTTCAGTTATAGACGAGGGGGATGTTCTACACCACTCTGGCCAATCCTCCACATATGAGAGCACAGAGGGAAGTGGGCTAGGGCACAGGGCTAACTGTATATAGTAAAACCACCTCATGCGAGAAAAAAAAAAAAAAAAAAAAAAACACTCCTTGTACACTCCCATTCCCCAGAGTGTCATAACACAAAGATTATTCTACAATCTCGTACTAGCATCCATTCAGTCCAGATGATCTCAGTGTCACAGAGGTTTTTGGAGTCTGGCTTCACGCATACGGGTCAAGAATGTTTGGGGGGGGGACAGGGTTTTTAATCCCAAGTGATCTCTGAGTAATCTTTGGTGTTAGTGAACTGCTGTGTCTCTCTCAGCTCAAAGGAACAGGTGTGTAGATTGGTGCCACATGATGTGTCAATTAGAAGGGTAGAAAATAACACTTCATACTGACCAGACTCTCGCCTCATGTGACCGATCTTTCTGCCGAGCTGCACCTGGCTGTAAGTGCGATTGAAACTTCATGACCTTGCCAATAAACGATAGCAGCTTCTCAGAAGTGAACTGTAGATTTGGGTTTCAAAAAAGGTTTCCATTCAAAACTACTCCTATTTTCATGGGTTTTGCCATTTAGAAGCCAGGTTTTAAAAAGATCTTTAGCTAACTCACATTGTAAGCACATAAACAAAAGCAGCCTTCTGCACCTTGACACTCCTGACCTTGTCGAGGAGGATCTATTTACTTTGGATCCTTTCACATGTAGAAGAAGACAGGCGTCATTTGGAGTTTTTCCCCTGCAGTGCTGCTGGGTTTGTCAGTGTGGGCAGTGCAGTGTCAGCATCATGTGTTCGAAATGAGCCTGAACAACTAGACGGGCCACAGAGCGGCGGTCAGTTCTAGTAATTACATTCTTCAGCGAGCGCTCACTCACACTCACCACAAATCTGGCTCGTTCACCACTCTGGCCTGCGGATAAGTGAGGCTGCAGTAACGGATGACTGTGCCACACCGGCTGGATCGCTACAGCTTGATGTGAAGATGGGCATTTATTACATTCTGCTCCTCAGCCACCACTTTTGCCAGTCCTTCCTTTGCTTCTTCATTTAAAATCGTGATATAGTCTTGCTCCAGTGACTCGAACACAAAAATGAACACATTTAGGCAAACAGCTTCACAGATGGCTGAGTTTCGATTAAATTTTATAGAGCATCAACGCTGCTCCTGAAAATATAAAATTGCCACTGCCGTTGCGCTTCAGTATCCAATGACCACTGAATAAATGCGCTTATTATTATTATTATTTTTTTTTTTTTTTTTTTGCATACATGTACATTCTCTTAAGTGTAAACTGGCAAATAATGAAAATAGAAAAATGAACACTACCTGTTCCAATCTGAACCATTTATGTACTGGTTCCGAGTTTCACAATCATTTCACATAATCATCACATTGTATATGTCAGTTGCCCACAAATCCAGTTAGGTGAAGAGTTAAGGCATTGGATTACTCCACTGGGTTAAAGAATTGGGTTAGGGGATCTGGTTATCCCACTGGATTAAGACACTGGGTTAAGGGATTGTGTAACCCCCACTAGATTAAAGAACTGTGTTACCCCACTGGGTTAAGGCACCCAGTTACCATATTGGGTTACGGCATTGTGTTACCTCACTGGATTAAGACACTGGGCTATTCTATTGGGTTAAGGCATTGTGGTACCCCATTGGATTAAAACACTGTGTTACACTATTGGGTTAAGGCATTGTGTTACCCCATTGGATTAAGACATTGGGTTACCCTATTGGGTTAAGGCATTGTGACACCATTGGGATAAGGCATTGGGTTGCCTCACTGGGTTTTCCAATGTTAAGGCATTGGGTTATCCCATTGGGTTATGTTACTGTGTTACTCCACTGAGTTATGGCATTAGGTTACCCTACTTGGTTAACATGATGGATTACCCCACTGGGCTAAGGCATTGGTTTACTGACTGGAAGGTCATGTGTTTAAATCCCACTACTGCAAAGCTGCCACTGTTGGGTCCTTGAGCAAGGCCCTCAACCCACAACTGCTCAGTTGTATCGTGTCTCAACTGCCAGCTAAAAGCTGAAAGCTAAAAGCATCAGCTAAATCAAGTAAGTGTAAAAGCATTACACAAGTCGTTCATGCAGCAAAATGGTGTTCTTAAAAAGGCTAAAACAAAAATGGCTGAGAACCTTTAGCAGTGCATGCATCCTCAGGCATGGAAACTCCAGCTCAATTAACCAGGCTGAAACTAGGAGGTATTTAATCATAGAATTGAAGTTAGACGGCCCCTGAGGAGGACGCAAGAGTGGAGAGAGATTTTGCATTGTATTCTGTATCGGTGCATCATTATAGCTTCATTGGGTGTTTGGGATTCAGTAACACATGCTTCTTTGTATCTATCCCTTATGTAGCACATTTTCCTAAAACCAGCATGTGCAGCATGCTCCGTTTTCAGTTTCCTGACCTTTTTTCGCAATAGAGACATACGCTTCTGAATAAATAAGTAATATTTCTTCTGCTCTGTCTTGGCCAAGGAGAGGTATTCAGCAATACCATTTTCTCCACCATCTCCTGCAAATTGTGCTAAGTGTGCAGCTTGGTCCCACACTATCCATGCTCGACAGGCACTAGGGTGGAAGCTGTATCTCACACATAACATTTTAAATTACCGCCTAGGGATAAAGAAAATCTCAGAAGGACCGGCATTGTTATATCGGGAAAATAAATAAATCAAGCATGGCTGTTTAATTGGTGGTTCCAAGTCAGTCTGTCCCCAAATTGCCAGGACCTGCTGCTTGTCTGGACACACATCAGGAAGACAGAAAGAGTGAGAGCGAGAGAGAGAGAAGCTGTACAGACAAATGTCCATGTGCTGATGTAAGATTCATGAGCCTGCTCCTTTCTTTACAGAGAAAAAAATCTGTCTCAACAAAACAAACACATTCTGTCGATCAGCTGTCACTCTGATAAACTGGTTGTGTCTTGCATGTATTTCGTCATCATCATCATCATCATCCCTCTCTCAAAAATAGCTCACTCATTACAGAAGTGCTTTGAGTTGTAATGAGAGCGCCATCAAAGCTGGCCCGACTCCAGGACTTCCTTCAGCTGAGAGCTGATTCAAGTGGAGATTTATCACGCAAACGGCGCATATGGCTGTGTTTGTAGCACTTTATTGGGTGCCATGTTTCTCTATTGAGTTCTCCCGTTCAATTCCCCGAGCTCTTCTCACATCCCGTACCTCTCCGAGCTAAAACATGTCACGATATGTAATGCATTTTTTATTCTCTCACTCCCTATCACTCTCACTCTTCCTCCTAGTCTCATCTTCCGAAGGCTTTAGCTAACAAAATAAACAGCCAGCTTGGACGTGGACTGCACAAATATATATATATATATATATAAAATCAGGCATTATAGGAGAAGTCTCAGAGCTGTTATCTTGGCAAAGGGAGGTAGCACAAAGTATTGACTAAAAGGGTGCCAATCATTGTTGCACACCTATATTTATCAAAGATATATATTTTTTTGATAAACCTGTGTTGTGTTTGCAATTGTTTGATATCCATGAGAACAGAGCATTTTTGTGCATTTTTTTAAACAAAAGATCATGAGGTTAAACAATAAAGACAATTTTTCACAGCCTTCTTGGTTCATATTTACCAAGGGTGCCAATATTAGTGGAGGGCGCTGTATGTCACATTTTACACTGGAGTGAATCAATGTTGAACAAAGTAATTCAGAGAAGTACAGTCATTTATCCACATAAGCTATGGCCTGCCGGGCGGTGCCTACTCTATCGCCTTCTTCTAAATACCAAGCAGGAAATGAAAACTGTTTTCCTTCTGCAATCAGGAAGAGGCTCGGAACATAAATCCCCATTATGTAGATAATGCATACAAATTAGCTATCCACTTTCTCTTCCAGGGATCTTTTCTTTTCAGTTTCTGTTTTTTTTTTTTTTCCTCCTCCTGAGCCGAAGGTGCCCTCTGCTTTAAAACGACACACCTCCGGTTAAAAGTCGCTCCAGCAAAGGGTGGAATCTTATTGACATGCACTGGCATTCCGCCGTTGCAAAACATCATCTAATAGCGGGGAAGAAACGCTCGTATGCTTTTTTTTCTCCATGGCAAATCAGGTTCCCGGCTTCATTAGTTATTCATTGCTTTCGATGTCCGAGCAGCTGGTCAATCAGGGAGAATATGTCACGGATCAGTAAAGGGCCCGAAACGAGCCCTACAGGACCGTAGGAAATGACAAATATAGCGCGTCTATCGCCCAGCTTAGAGCCCACTTCAGTGAGCTGGCCGCAAATTATTCCGCTTCGTATCCATACAATATGCGGCGAGACGCTTTGTGCACGCAGGGTGTCGCATTTTGTTGGGAGTTTTTCAGGCATATGGGAATACGGTGAGGCAGAAGAATTGCTCATAAAACTTGCTGCTTACGACTGTAAGAAAACACAGCCCAGGTTTCTGATTATTGGACATTTTCTATATCAGAGAAAGCAGCTAAGCCTCATATATATTGGTCTAGTGGGCATTTCAAAAAAACCATTTCATTTTATTATCTGTCAACACGCTTATCAGAAAGGAACAGCGAGGCCGTATCACTGCAAAGCGTTAACACAGCCTACGCTTTGATCAGTTATTACAGCTTTTTCTGTATCCAAATAACAGTCAAAGAGCATCGGAGGAAGAAATCTGAACAGAGCAGCAGAGCTCGTTTCAGACAGGTGGAGAAATCCGAGAGAAGGCAGAGCCTTTTGCCTTTGCCTTATGGCCCCAAGCAATAAAAATTCATTAGGCTCGTCAGGCTGGCTCCATCGTCACCCACATCCTCTCTGAGAGAGCTGTGAATTGCAAAAGAGCATGAAAGTTCAATGATGTTGATATATTTCCATATGTATTTTCTCCCCTGCTGTTTGGAGTTAATGCAGTGTATAACAACGCCTCGGCTTTGCTTTTCCCACTCGCAGACATTCGTTATTACAGTACAGGTAGAGGAAATGGAGATGTTCTGCATGCAGTATATTATTACCATGCAACTGTATTAAATTAAATTACAGAATCGAGGTCCAGCTCAAGCCAGAATGCATTTTAGGGACAAAAATTGAACACACTTCACACAGTCAGTGACAATTAGCAGAATTCCACCTACAAACACAAAACAAACAACTAGAGCTACATGATATGAGTGAGCAGAAAGATCATCAGCATTCTAAAGCCTGGGAAACACCACTGGTTAATGAAATAACTGATAAAGGACAGAATGCTTTAATGCCATAGATGCAGCAAAGATATCTGACAAAACCGGAGGTGATGAAACATAATCAGTCAAACGTTTAACAAGAAAATTAAAAACGACATATGGTTTAAAGTGGGTGTCAACGAACGCTTCAGAACTAATGAGTACTGCATCGAGTAAATCTGTAGAAAAAAAAAAGAGACAGTTTTTCTTGCCTGGTGAATCTTGCCCCCTTTCATCTGGTATATCCCATATGGAATAATCCTTATTGGTTTGGTATATCTTACATGGAATGTCACCCTTTGCCATTTGGTATATCTCATATGGGTTATATGCAGTTGCTATAACCCATTTGTAATGTCCTCCTTTTGTTTGGTATAACCCATATGAAATAGTCATTTGGTGTATCCTATTGCGAATATCACTCTTCGTTGCTTGGTATGTCCCATATGGAATATCCCCCTTCTTTTGGTATATCTTATATGGAATATCACCCTACATCATTTGATATATCTCATATGGAATAACCCCTTTCATCTGCTATATCTCATATGGAATATTCCCTTGTGTTTGGTATAATCTATTTGGAATATCCTCATTTGTTTGGTATAACCCATATGAAATTGTCATTTGGTTTATCCTATTGCGATTATCACCCTTTGTTGCTTGCTATGTCCCATATGGAATATCACCCTACATCATTTGGTATATCTCATATGGAATATCCCATTTCATTTGGTATATATTATATGGAATATCCCCTTTTATTTGGTATGTCTCATATGGAATATACCATTTCATTTGGTATATATTATATGGAATAACCCCTTTTATTTGCTATGTCTCATATGGAATATACCATTTCATTTGGTATATCTCATATGGAGTATCCCATTTCATTTGGTATATATTATATGGAATATCCCCTTTTATTTGCTATGTCTCATATGGAATATACCATTTCATTTGGTATATCTCATATGGAGTATCCCATTTCATTTGGTATATATTATATGGAATATCCCCTTTTATTTGGTATGTCTCATATGGAATATACCATTTCATGTGGTATATCTCATATGGAGTATCCCATTTCATTTGGTATATATTATATGGAATATCCCCTTTTATTTGGTATGTCGCATATGGAATATCCCATTTCATTTGGCATATATTATATGGAATATCCCCTTTTATTTGGTATGTCTCATATGGAATATCCCATTTCATTTGGTATGTCTCATATGGAATATTCAATTTCATTTGGTTTATCTTGTCTGGAATATCACCCTTTGTTGTCTTGATATATTCCATATGGAATATCCCCCTTCTATTGGTATATCACATGTGGAGTACCCAATTTCTTTTGGTATATGCCACATAGAACATCACTCTTCGTCATTTGGTATATCCTATATGGGATATCGCCATTCCTTGCTCAGTATATCCTATATGTTATTTCCCCCTTTGTTTAGCATATACCATATGGTCTATACCCCTTCCTTTGGAATATCTTATGTAATCTCTGACTTTGTCATTTGGCATATCCGATACAAAATACCCCCCTTCATTTAGCATATCCAATTATGAAATACCCCCTTTGTTTGGTATTAACCATATGGAATATGCCCTTTCATTTGGTATATCCCATATGTAAAAGCAATAGACTGTGTTTGAAAATCTATGCAATTTTTTGGCAAATTAAAAAAAGTGCTAAGTGCTAACACCATAGTAAGCATGTCATGTTCTAGCTAGAAATCGTTTGCTACAAATCTTAGACAGCTTGGTCTTTCACAAAAACTCTAGTTGTGTTTAATTTCGCTAGTGTACAATATGACAGGAAGCTTATTTTGCGAGTTAATGATAGTCAGCCGGCTGTATAACAGTTAGCTGGTTCTCTTATACCTCCTAGTTGCATTAAATCTAGCTGATATACAGCAACCTGACAGGAAAGTATTGGTAATTTGCTAGCTAGAAATATTTAGCTAGATATAATACTTAATACAAGCGCTAACATTATCAAAAATCAATTTTAATACATCTAATGTCCGCTACATGACTATCCGCCAGCTGCATTCACAACCTGCGCGTCTGAAATGAGGTCAGCATGAATTAGTGGCTTTTGATGACGGTTAGAAAAAAAGTATTGGCACCATTTCCACTCGTCACATCAAGCGACGGTCTTCACTATCATCTCGATTGTGAACCGCAGTTCCTCTGGTCATTTACAAGCCTGAGTTTGACTTATGATTTTCATTAAAAGATAAGCGAGAGCCAGAGCTTTACTTTACAATGACACCGGTATCACGTCTCTCGTTCCTGTGTGCCTCTTCAAAAGCTTTGATGGACATCGATTCCTCTGAAAGCTTGTGTGTTAAATGTAGAAGTGCGGCTTTAGACAAGTAATTAGCTGCGGCTGTGATCAGGAGTTCTCTACAAGGCCGTGCTTTTAAAATTACCGGCACTCAAACTCCGCATGTTTTCAGCACATCCTCTGTCCTGTTATGTAGTCTACTTGATGTCGAAATTATTAGTGTCAGTTAGCTGGCCAGTTATCAGTTTGCTTACCAGGTTTTAGCGGGCACTGGTGTCTCGATGTTATAGCGCATTCACGTTTGCTGCAGGGATGTTTCTCAAATCGAGCCCTAGTTCTTTATATAATACAACTCCTGGACATAAAAAGCTGGCGCTAAAGAGCGGCCTCTTTCACCATTTTCCTGATGAAAAACGGGGACTGTAAGTCAGGACGGATGCAGGCCAAGCTAAATCTACTTGTACGGAGCAAAGGCGAGGTGGTGTTTTAGCTTGGGGGCTGCCACGCTGCAAGCTCTCGCAGGAGCGTGATGAAAATACATAAATAAAACACAAACTAGCTGGCAGCGATCTCGCCGCTGACTTATGAGCTCAGGACGCGGGGCAAGAAATGAGACGCCTCCATTAAAAGCGGAGGGGAAAAAAAAAAAAAGAAGCGGCGAGGTATTAAACCTCGCGCATTCGCCGCCTCTGATTATATCATAATTGTATGTCTAGGGTCTCAGTGAATTATTTAATGCATGATGGGTTCAATTATTTTTGTCCAAGTCCTTGTCTGGAGAAGCTTAATTGGAAATTACACACTTTGGAACACGTTTTGAATAATTTAGAGGGACAACGTTGTTTCTCAATTTGTCATTAAATTTTCATACCAAAAAAAAAAAAAAAAAGTTGGAAAGACAGTCCCGCTGCATTACAAAGCAGATCCAAGCGAAAAAAAAAGAGTTGACAATCAATTAACTGCCTGCCTACTTCAGTTTCTGCTACTTTACTTAACAAAAATAAATAAAACTAAAAAAAAAACAAAAAAACTCAGAGACATCAAGCCACTGTAACGACTGAACTGTATTGTCAGAACGCAGCCTTGTATTCTGTGAACAAATTGAGTGTTGTAAATCAAATGAGCTAAATCAGGCTGTGTAGAAGCCTGACAGAGATCTGTGGGGGAAAAAAAAAAAAAAAAAACTAACCTTTTATGGCCTGCTCGGTAAACTGTCACTCCAAAACCAGCATCAATACGTCAACCGTATAAAACCGCAATCTTGTTAGCGGGTCCGGCGTGTGGAGGATCCGCGTGCGTAAATCGACATGAGCTGACCATCTTATTAAGGAAAAAAGAGAGACGGGGGAAAGAGCTCCTTACTTAAGAATTGGAGTTATATCCGTCATCGAAAATCTCTAAACGGCTTGTCAAGCGTGTACACGTAGAGTGGCTTTCCTGTTTCATCTGTGTCACGTCCTATTTCAATATACTGAGAGTAAAAATGAGAATGCGCGATAAATTATACGCTACAAGGCAGAGCCATTTAAATGTACGCTGAGAACGAATCGGATAAGTTTAATGGTAAAATCCTTCACGTGACTGATGAGGTTATGAACGTTATAGAGACGCTGCTGCTAGACGTGACGGTTGCTTAACTATCAGCCACTTAATGGCCTTCCAGCATGCCTCCTTTCTAATGACTCTATCAAGCAGGCCAACGGACCGTGACTAATTATGATATGCTAATCAACAAACGAAAGCGCAAAAGACTCCTTGTCTTATCAGCACAAAATATTCTCTCGCTCGGGCGCTTTAATAAAAACGCGATGCCTTTTCCGGATATTGTTTGATAGGCATAATTACGGCTCCGGCGCGACGGCATGTGCAGATCGGCGCAGAAATTTCTAACGCGAGCCTCGTTCGTCTTCCCGAATGAAAGAGTCGTGTGCTGACGTTCGGACAGAACGGCGTGAAGGATCGGTTAAGCGTTCAGGTGTTCGTGAAAAGCTATTCGTCTTTCTCGCGCACGGACCATCTGATACTTTTTCTACAGGCCACGAGCTTCAGCATCTTGAAGGCTGTCATCTGATTGAACATCTGGCCCCGCCCCTCTCCCTAATCTTACTGGTGAGTTAATGAGATAATCTCACGTATTTGCTGACAGACTACAGGGAAAGGCCTGTGATTGGCTGGCTATCAGTCACATCAGTTCTCTCAGTTCTTGGTCACCTTTAGTAGCAAAAGTGCCAGACTCTCGACTGAAAGCTAGAGTGAAATAATAAGATGTTTTTTTGAACAAATCACTGTTATACCGTGGATGGAAATACAAAGCCTCCAGATACAAACAGCACCGTGCACAACTCCTTTTGTGCATTGTGACTCCATGTTGTTGTATTTTTTGTTGTTGTTGTTGTTGTTTCCTTTTTCCCATCCCAACAAGTGAAAACAGCATTACCATTCAAGAGCTGTAATTTCCTGCTACTCACATAATCCACCCACCCTCTGCAGGAATGAAAGGGTTTTAAAACAGGGAGTGAGCGGGCAGTGCCAGGGTCCAGCAGGCCATTACTGCAGAGAAATAGCTGCTCTGTGTGTGTGTGTGTGTGTATGTTGCGTTAACGCTAGTATGCACTGCCGCAGCTGTTCTATTTTTGCTGAGAAGCACAAATCCAATATGGCTGCCGCCACAAGGTCCACCGACCAGTGCGGGAAACATGTTCTGCTTGGCGTTTTGTGACGGAGGGTTTGTGTTTGACCGGTGCGAACTGATGGCCAGAGGGTGAGCATGCCAACACTGTAAACAGCCAACTCTCTACCACCGAACATGTCATGCAACACTGATTTTTTTGTTCCTCTCTCTCGCTCACCCACTCACTTTCCCCCTGGTCCATTCCCTCAGTGTGGTTCTCTTTAGTTTATTTCAATACATTCCCCTCCTTTTTATTTGTCTGCCTAATGCACATTGTTCGCATAACTGCCTTGCAAATTAGCATAGACACAGATCCATACTTGATGTGATCCTAATTTCTTTGTCCGTTAAACATGTGCTAATTAGCTATGGATAATCGGCTTTCGGAGGTAAGACAGGGTTCCCTCTTATTAGCCCATTTGTTTAGGGCCATTAGCGTAGGCTGGACGGACTCTGCAGCTTTTTCACTTGGCAGTAGGGTGTAGTGGGAAATGCAGAGATGCCTTGCTTGCTTGAAACACATACGTACACTATATAGACAAAAGTATGTGGACACCTGGGTATCACACCAGTAAGCTTTTTTGGACATCCCATTCCAAAACCACAGGAATTGATATGGAGTTGGCCCTCCGGTTTGTCTCTATAACAGCCTCCGCTCTCCTGGGAAAGCTTTCTACGAGAGTCTGGAGTGTGTCTGTGGGAATTTGTGCCCATTCGGTTTTAAGAGCATTACTGAGGTCAGGCACTGATGTTGGACGAGAAGGCCTGGATTGCAATCAATATTCTAAATCATCCCAGAGGCATTCAGTGGAGTTGAGGTCAGGGGTCTGTGCAGGCCGATGGAGATCCTCCACACCAAACTCACGTCAAACCATGTCTTTATGGACCTCGCTCGGGAACAGGAAAGATCCTTCACACCAAACTGTTGCTGGAAGCATGCACTTGTCTAAAATGTCTTTGTATGCTGAAGCATTAACATTGACATTACTCTTCACTGGAACTATGGGGCCCAAACCCTGAAAAACAGCCCCACACCATTATCTCTCCTCCACCAAACTTTACTGTTGGCATTTCGCATTCTGGTAGGTAGCGTTCTCTGCCAGACCCAGATTATTTCCATCAGCTAGACAGTGAAGCATGATTCAGCACTCCAGAGAACACGGTTCCACTGGTCCAGTGGTGGTGTGCTTTACACCACTGAAACCCATTTCATGAAGCTCCTGTTGCACAGTTCCTATTCTGATGTTGCTTCCAGAGGCAGTTTGGAACTCTGTAGTGAGTGATGCAACGGAGGATAGCACTCGGCGGTCCCGCTCTGTCATTTTGCACAGTCTACTGCGTCGTAGCTTAGCTGTTGTTGCTCCTCGACGCTTCCATTTCACAATATACAGTTGACTGAGGCAGATCTAGCAGGGTGTCTACATACTTACGCTATATAGTGTACAAATTCAAATGCACAGGAGCACAGGGACCTACCGTACAACTCCTTAGTTACTATCAATATGATAATGTATTACAATGAAGACATTAAACTTTGATTTGCCTTGTAGTGGGAATCGAGAATTCGACAGCGTTGTGGTATTATGAGGCTCCTTCATATGTCTAATATAAGGAAACTTCAACTGAAACAAGGCAGGAGTATGAAATAAACTAGCACCTGTATATAGAGATGCACCGATCGACCGGCCAGGGACTGGAATCAGCCGATTTTCTGCATGCTCGTCAGTCTCACGTCTTTCCGATTCCGAGCCGGTCCGTGTTGTTGCCAGAGGCACAGGCAATAACGTCACAGCCACGCTCACAGCCGCATAGGCAAAAACACGAAAACCCATTGACCTACCGGAGGATCAACAAAGATCGTTTCCCTGCGCTTGCTCCACTTGCCCGAGCCTATACCTCTCTGCTCCATGTACAAGCATTGAAAGTGATGGCTTGTTTAGCTTGGCTGGACATGTGATAGATGAAAGGAGAAACCGATTATCAGGTGACGAGGCAGAGATGCTTCTGTTTGTGAAGAAAGATTTGCCATTAATGCTCAAGTATACATATGTTGGCAACAAAGAAAAGGTGCCTTGTGTAACGCTTTACACAGAGAGGCCGAATAGCCTGAATGGTTGTAGCCAGGTGTAAGCAAAACACCCGTATCTGATATTTCACAGTGGTTTATTATCAGTGTTGTCGATCCCCCACACACATGGGGCAGTTTGCAAAACACTCCACTAACAACTGCGTTACTGAACATAAATAAAACAGGGCAAAGAGCAACAGAAATATAACCAGGCTTTACATGATACATGCGATGATCATAGCTCGCACTCAGTCTACCGACTGCCCACTCATCAGTGAGGGAGTAAGAGAGAGCGTTCCGCCTTAAAGGAGCAGTAACTAATTCTACTTGTTACACTTGTTATTTAATTATTAGCCGCTGCACCTATTCATATTTGGAAGAGTATTGTACACTTCAGTTTTGTTCATAGGCTTGTAATGTTTGGACTTTTGTGAGACGAGTAAAAAAGAGAAAAAGGTCCATTTATAAACATAGTGGAAAATGATATGTGTTTTGTTATATAAAGCAACTCATTTTCAATTAATTGTTATTTCTACCTCTTTCAAGTCACAGAGCTCTTTATTTTGAGAGTTCTTTAAGTGAGAGAAGATCCTGTAACTTAGTGCAGTTTAGGGGAAACTGTAATGTTTAATAATTCTTTTATTATGAAAATAAAATTTTGCATTGAAGAAAAGTAGATTCTTGTTTGTATATGCTGTCAGTTATAGTTCTTAGAAAGGAAATCGGAATCTGCAAAAATCGGTATCGGCAGGTCACACTTACAACAAAAAAAAAAATCGGAAATCGGAATCGGCCAAAAAAATTGCAATCGGTGCATATCTACCTGTATATGAATCCAAAGAAGTGCATCCACCCCACTTAGTTTAGCTCCTAACTCCTAACTTTAAAACAATTTAATAAGCCCATGTCTTCCCACACAGCACATAATAAGGCAAAAAAGAAAAAAATGGAAAGAAGTTCTGTATCATAAAGCAGAATTACAAAGTGTCTGTGGAGGTGATTAAAAAGCAAGAGAAACATGCACAGTGACTCAAACTATCTGTGGGATCTCCCTTAAGGGGGCAGTTGCTTGGGAAGTCCGAGCGTCACCAAGGCTGAGATCTTTGTTCAAGGAGAAATAAACAGCAAGTGCTCGCTAAACGTGGGCTTCAAAGGCAGATTAGCTGAGGGAAGCCTTGAGAAGCTTCACACGCGTACGTAAGCCGAATCTTAAACGTTCCACTTGCCTGGTCCTCTGGTGCGGGTGAAGAGTGGAGATTAATCCCGCAGGAATTAGAATTGTGGGGGGAAAGCCACGCCTCAATAACTATAGGGGATTTAACAGGAAGTGGAAAACTGCTCTTTCCACCTCTGAGACTCCTCATACACATCAATCGGTCAAAGTAAAAAAATAAATAAATAAATAAATACTCAGACATTTTTTTCTACAGTATTAGCTGTGCTTTTATTTTCGTTATTCAGGCTTGTAGAACCCAGCATGAAGTATGGCATGAAAAGCCAGGACACTAAATTCAAAGGGCTAGAGTGCAACTAAAATCTTACTTTAAGTAGATCTTTTCAAGGATCACTCTTGGCTCAGCAGTTTATCAGAACGATGTAGAAAACCCTTTTCAACCTTTTTCAACGGTGCTAAAGGAAGTTTTATTTTACCTTCATAAATGTCTGAAAATGATAAGTCACAGTTTGTTCTGTTAGAATTTGACAAACGTGCACATTTTTCTCAGCTGGAATGTCATTTTTATTTGGGACACAGAACTAGAGGTGCAAGATAGAGAATAAACAGTACTTCAACAAAGCGGAACAAATAGACTTTTATCCTTACACTGCCCTCCACTAATATTGGCCCCCTTGGTAAATATGAGCAAAGAAGGCTGTGAAAAATTGTCTTTACTGTTTAACCATTTGATCTTTTGTTAAAAACATTCACAAAAATACTCTGCTCTCATGGATATCAAACAATTGCAAACACAACACAGGTTTATCAAAAAATATCTTTGTTAAATATATGTGTGCAACAATTATTGGCACCCCATGAATTCATATGAGAAAAATATATTTGAAGTATATTCCCACTCATATTTTAATTTTTTTAAGTACACATGGGTGACTAGGAACAGGAAATTGTTCAACCCCAACTTTCTGTTTCACGGGGGTATAAATATGAGGTAACACATAGGCCAAATTCCCTTAGTCATTCATAACTATGGGTAAGACCAAGGAATATAGCTGTGATGTGCAGAAAAAGGTTGTTGAGCTTCACAAAATGGGAAGTGGCTATAAGAAAATAGCACAAGCATTGAAAATGCCCATTTCCACCATCAGGGCAATAATTAAGATGTTCCAGTCAACTGGAAATATTATGAATCAACCTGGAATTGGACGTGTGTCTATATTGTCTCAACGCACTGTGAAGAGGATGGCTCGAGTGGCCAAAAAATCTCCAAGGATCACAGCTGGAGAATTGCAGAAGTTAGTTGTGTCTTGGGGTCAGAAAGTCTCCAAAACTACAATCCGAAGTCACCTACATCACCTACATCAAGTTGTTTGGAAGGGTTTCAAGAAAAAAAGCCTCTACTCTCATCCAAAAACAAACACAAGCATCTTCAGTTGGCCAGACACTACTGGAACTTCAAATGGGATCGGGGTCTATGGTCAGATGAAACCAAAACAGAGCTTTCTGGCAATAAACACCAGAGGTGGTTTTGGCGCACACAGAGAGGTAGCCATATGGAAAAGTACCTCATGCCCACGGTTAAATATTGTGGTGGCTCTTTAATGTTTTGGGGCTGTTTTTCTACCAGAGGACCTGGACATTTTGTTAGTATACATGGCATCATGGACTATCAAATATCAACAGATATTAAATGAAAACCTTAAAATGGGCCGTGGTTGGATCCTCCAGCAGGACGATGATCCGAAACATACATCAAAATCAATACAAAAATGGTTTACTGACCACGGAATCAAGGTCCTGCCATGGCCATCCCAGTCCCCGGACTTGAAACCCATAGAAAACCTGTGGGGTGAACTGAAGAGGAGAGTCCACCAGCGTGGTCCTTGAAATTTGAAGGATCTGGAGAGATTCTGCATGGAGGAACGGTCTCAGATCACTTGCCATGTATTCTCCAACCTCATCAGGAATTATAGGAGAAGACTCAGAGATGTTATCTTGGCAAACGGAGGCAGCACACAGTATTGACTAAAAGGGTGGCAATCATTGTTGCACACCTATATATAACAAAGATATATATTTATTTGATAAACCTGTGTTGTGTTTGCAATTGTTTGATATCCATGAGAACAGAGTATTTTTGTGCATTTTTTTAAAGGTTAAACAATAAAGACAGCCTTCTTGGCTCATATTTACCGAGGGTGCCAATATTAGTGGAGGACACTGTATGTACTTTCCTCTGAACTGCTGATTCGACTTTAATTAGCACGTTGTTTTTTCTAATATAATTATCTCATAGGCACCCCCTCTAGTCTATGATATATTTAGTTGATATCAGCAACTTAGCTAACATTGCTAATGTTAGCAATAAACCTTCCAGTTGCCCCATAATTTAGCTAGCAAGCCCAGCTACAAGGCAGTGTGACAGAGAGGATCTGCTACACTGCTGCTTGTTGAAGTTTATCAGTATATCCTCTTAATGAAGCACAGGCACAATAGCATCGATGCCGTCAGTCCGCTGTTCGGTCTTGGCAGCGATTATACAAAAGAATTTGCCAATTTTTAGTTCATTAGACAAAAATGAATCAATATGACTTGAATAACCCTCGATAGTTTGTTTGCTTTTGGAGAAATTTGATTAATGTTGTGTTTTCCTCCAAATCAATTCCAAAAGCAGCAATTGGTGGTGGCCTCTGGCTTTCGGGCGTACATTTGGATGAGGTTTTATTGCGCACTAGAAAGTAATGACATCTCTGCCAAATTCACTGCGTGATTAAAACCCACTTGGCACATGAATGGAAACACATTGAAGCTTTCGGACACTGATATACAGCAAAGCCGTCCACTGCACTGTCCAAAACTACCTAGATGGAATAAGCAATTACCCTCAATCTGGGCTTGTTTAAAGCAAACTCGCTTTATCCTCACTTCACGGCCTGAGAACTGGGGGCAATTTATTCCACGGGCTTTCAGAAAGGCGGGCTGCTGGTAAAAGACCTGGCTGATGGGCTGTAATGAACAACCTTAAGTTTTTTTTTTTTTTTTTAACGAAAGACAGAACTCAATCTGGCCTGTGAAGTGATGCTTACGGCATTCATGTGAATCTGACAGAGAATTTCAAGGGGCTCACTGGAAATCTTGGGATTTTGAAAAAAAAAAAAAAAAAAAAAAAAGATAGCAAAGAGAAAGGTAACTTTTTTTTTGTGCTCAGATTGATCCCTCTGATCTTATAAACAGCTTCCTGAAGGCCTGATGGACAGCCGTAATGGATTTTAGGTTCTCACTTGCTCTGCTGGCTGATAGGATGCTTGGCAGTTTGTTCTGGAAGATTCAGTGCGATTGCAAATGTGCTTCTGTGAAAGCTCTGAGAGCGACGGCTTGTCGGATATAAACTGGTGCAATGGAGGGGATAAATCCGAGCGCCACTCGTTGGCCCTCTTTGAATGGACCCCGTGAGGGAAAGGTGAAGGTGATGGGTGAAATCTTATATATATATATATATATATATATATATATATATATATATATATATATATATATATATATATATATATATAAAACAACATAATTGGCCTCACCGTCCAGGGCATGTCTGAGTTTTAAATGGTGCCCTTTGAGTTTGTAGATGTGTCCACTTATGAGTTTATAATTCTGCCCTTTATCTCCTGTATCCTTCTTACATGCGGTACATTACACACACATTTAATGAGAATCGAAAGGTTTTGACGTGCAAGTAAAGCAAACATCCATCCCCCCGGAGATTAGAGACAACTGGCTGATCCATTCGATGCAGCGTCAGCACTGTATCGTAAAATCCGTAACTGGAACTGAAATTGGAAGAGAAGAAAAAATGGAACTAGACAGGCGCTCAAGAGGAAATACTATTTTTAGAGCCATTTTCTGCAATCGATAATCTGAAACATGACACTTGACCTTTTCACACTGTCTTTGAACGCTGGACGTGGTCGAGAAACCAGATGACCCTTTATGTTCTCGAGCTGATAACTGTACAGCGAGGGCCTGGTTGTATCTGCGCTTCCCAGATCCGTCCCATATCACATGATCCACCAGGCCCTCGCTAAACATTTTTGCTCGCCTTTTATGTTTGGCTGAAGTGTCTGTTGAGCTGCTTTCCCCTGTTCCAGACAGTTACCCCTCATTTGCAACACTTCAGCTTGTGGAAGATGGAGCCCAGCTTCTTTCAATCAATCTGTCAGTCCGTCAGGATGAACCGTCAGTCAAAGCGGGCCGCTTGTGGAAATCTCGGTTTTCACTCCGCCCACCTGCTTCGTGGGTTTCGGGATTGAAAGGAAAATAATGTGTCAGTAAACAGGACATGAGTGTTATGGATACAGGATTAAATACTGTGAAATAAGGCATAACATGTGGTTTGTGTTGTTTCAGGAAAACAATCTGGCCTTCATATTTCAAGAATACAAACTAGTCCAGGTAACCATATAACCGAGTGTCATTTCTGATAATGAATTAGTTTCCTCTTTAATTTCCCACTTTGAGATCATCGACCGATCCAACGGTTCTCGCTGGCCAACACGACTTTGTGAGCAAGCACCTGCTAATTGAAAGATTTTTTATTTTATTTCCTTTTTCCAACCCGTCAGCGCATTTCCGAATTGCTTGTTACGGACAAAACCACTCTGGAAATTTAAAGGAAGGTTATCTAAAGGAAGGTTAGTCACTAACACTGTGCCCTGTTGAAGACTAATTCAAATAATAACTACATAGTCATTAAGAAAAAAAAAGTGATTTATGTTTAATTATGTTCATAGCAGGTCAAGAAGACAATTCATTAATTAGTTACATTAGATATTCCTACAAGATGTGACTTTAAGAGTTCTCAAGTAATTATACAAAGTCAAAAGTGAAAAATGCTTAATAATAATAATAGTAATAATAATGACATAAAGGATTAACTACTTGTCTAATTTTTGCTAAGAGCCCTCTGCCTTTCCTGTCTTTCTCTTTTTATCTTCAAAATCTCAATATTTATATCTCCTACACACCACTGGACCATTGTGGAGCATCCCAATCCCAATCCCAATCCCAGTCCCAATCCTACTCCCATATTAACGTCTTATATGTAAGGAATAAAACATGATGCTGTAAATTTACTCATTACTCTGCCAATTTACAGAGAAATGCATCCAAATTAATCAGGAGGAACTTCATCAGGCAGCAAGACAATGATCCAAAACACACTGCCAACTCAACAAAGGACTTCATCAAGGGGGAAAAAAGTGGAAGGTTTTAGACTGGCCAAGTCAATCATCAGACCGTAACCCAATTGAGCAGCATTTCACCTCCTGAAGAGGAGACTGAAGAGAGAAACCCCCCGAAACAAACAGCAACTGGAAGAGGCTGCGGTAAAAGCCTGGAAAAGCATCACAAAAGAAGAAACCTACAATTTGGTGGTGTCAGTGAGTCGCAGGCTTGATGCAGTTATTGCAAGCAAAGGATATGCACCCAAATATGAAGTGTTATTTACTTTAATTTACTTAAAGACTTAAAAATTGGATGGTCTGATATAAAAGGTTATGTGTTTTATCTTGTGATTTGATATCAAACCCAGACGTCTTTGGTGTAGAGCACAAACAATTGAATTGGCCTTGCCGTTCCAATAGTTTCGGAGAGGACTGTATTTTCCCCCCTACTGGAAATTCGTTTAGTTTGTTTTCCTTCACTTCTTTTTTTTGTCTTCTTCTATTTATTGTTAGTTATAGATTATGTGGAGCGTCCGCCATGCACGTCCCTGCCAAAGAGCTGTTACTATAGAAACGATAATGCATTGTGTTTAATGATAATGTAGTTAAAGTTGGCCTTTGAAGGTTCGACATGCCTTAAGGAGAGGACAACCTGATCTTGACAGACAGCACGGAGCTCTTTATTCATACCGTTCATGTATAGAGGTGAGGGAGAGGACTGCACTTTCTTCCGCACCGAAGAACTCCAGCGTAACTCAATCTTAAATTACTCAGAGACAGTTGGAGACTCAGAGACAGTTAGACTCATTAGTAAGCGCAGAGCCAGCTTTCGTGTCAATAATAATAAAAGCTAATTAGAAATCTATTAAAAACCCTAACAGTGTTTCTTAAATTTGTTTTGATTCATTCTTTAAGAATTAGATTGATTGCTAACTGTCAGTGACTTGCTTTTGTTGTATTCGTTTTGGCAGCTAATTTGTGTTCGGTTTTCATTCAAAAAAAAAAATGTAAAACAATAGTCAAATTTTAATCTTTTGTCTGTTGATAGATTCAGTCCAGGCTTAGTCGATTAAAAAAAAATAATACTGCAGTGTAAATCAACTTAAACTGAACATTCAATAAAAACTCTCTGAAAAAGGTCTCTGATTTGGTTCCTAAAAGCAGCGCATTCATTTTATGTTTTCATTCGCTCTTAAATGGAGGTCCAGATCCCTGTACAAATGCACTTTGCCATAAGCTTTTCTCCTTCTTTAATGTCAGTTTAAAAAAAAAAAAAACACAAAAACAACAACAACAAAAAAAACACTCCATTCCAGTGCAACTCCTTCAGGGATGTATTTAATAATGTTACTCTAGTGGAGCACATTTATTACGCCGCATACACTTGATAAAAGTCAATAAACAAACTGCCAGACTGAATTTGTTGCGGTGTGATCAGGTATACTACTTGTAGCTACCTAGCACGGCATTAGCATAACAAAGGACTCTGTCTCGAAAAACCCTGTCGCGGAAGCCGAGGACATTCCCGAATGAAACGACTGAACGACTCCCTCGTCTCTTAATAATTCACCATGAGTGGCTTGAGAGCCCGATTTCAGAATTCTGGGTGCATCCATAGATTTTTAGAGCACAATGACAAACTTTAAATCTAGTTATAATTTCGTTATGAATTATGGAATAAAGGTGATCGACGAACAACAACACTTGTACGCCAAAACGCTGTCGAATTCTCAATTCTCATTGGTCAGAAGGTGTTGATTAATTTTCTAATTACGGCAGCTCTATAGGGATCACAAAAACTAACATGTTTCATTATTGGTCCACAACAATAAATGTAACTATAAACTGAATTAAAAAATAATAATTACAAGGTGTCATTCTTTAATTGTAATATCTGGCAAATTGCTGTTATTTAAGAGGAATAAACCACTTTAGGAAATGCTTTTAAAGGAAAATAGTCAACTTCAGGTCGGTAACAGTGACTGTGCTTCGTCACACCGTCCCCTAAATGATTCGTGTCCTATAACAGCGCACCTCCAAGCAGTAGTACTGTCTAAAACAAGACAATAGTTCATATGCTTTATTTTCCGCTATTTTAAAGGATGTCAATACAGCGCGCATCACATGAGATGAATAATTGATGATTGAAATCTTTTTTTGCTGAGAAAGTAACAGCTATCTTTTTATGCCGGCACTTTAGTGTCGGTGTTAACTTCATTCCTCAGATTCCAATATGATGCTTCTCCTTCTTCTTTTTTTTTTTTTTTTTTTTCTCCAAAACTGCTATATTACTCACGGAATGAATCTGTTCGCTGAGGCCACTTTCTGCCTCGAACACATTTAATTTCTAATGCAAAGGCGCTGGACTAAATCTTTTTCTGCACTTCTTCATCATTTCTGTTCAGTGGCGCGGCGGGAAACTCGTTGAGGTCACATGACAGCATGGGAGATTAAACCCTTAAAGTGTCAGGAGTGCCGGTGGTGTTTCCAGGTGTTCCTGGCTCTCGTAACCACACGATCAGTGTTACTGTTAGAATGTCACGCTTGAAGGCGAATCTGTGAATATTAAACTGAGCCAAGTCCAGTCATCCTGACTCATGACTATGAGACTATTCAAAATGACTTGGATGGCTGAAAGCATTCATGCACGGTCACCATTCAGTAGTAACTGTGTTTCCAAATACACAGGTCATGAATGAATATATGTAAAGAAATGTAATTCAAACGTTTTTCGACTCCGTGAAACCAGTTTTTGCCTGGCAACCAGAATGCAAAGTCAGGCTCTGCTGCCCAGATCAATGAAAGAAACACTGTCTTTCTCTCTCTCTGTGTGTGTGTGTGTGTGTGTGTGTGTGTGTGTGTGTGTGTGTGTGTGTGTGTGTACACACATATACTTAGCCCTTTATGAGGACAATCCACAGTCACAATCACCCGGTCCTCACAAATCATCATTTTAATGAAAGGTCCTCACAAGGATAGTAGTATGACTTGTGTGTCTGTTTATATGTGTGTACATGTCTTTAGCCCTTTGTGAGGACCAAATAGTCGTCACAGTCTTAAGGGAGCGTTAAACGTCATCGCAATCGCGAGAGAGCATTAAACGTCTTTGCATCGCAAGAGAGCGTTAAACATCAGCACAATTGTTGGAAAGCCATCACAGCTGTAAGACAGTGTTAAATGTCCTCACAATCACCCGGTCCTCACAAAAATAAAGTGGTCTGACAGCATTTATTTGACAAACTAAAAAAAGTCAAACGATTTCCTTCGGGTTACCGAGGTCAGGTTTAGACGAAGCACATCATTTATTAGCTACAGTAATCATTATGTCAGTGGAAGGTCCTCACATGGATAGTAGTATGACAAGTGTGTGTGTGTGTGTGTGTGTGTGTACACAGCTTTTGGCCTTTGTAAGGACCAAAAAGGACCGAATGCCTTCATAATCATAAGATAGTGTCAAATGTTTTCACAGTCATCTGGTCCTCACAATCAACTGGTCCTTACAAGAATTGTGTTTTTACTTGCCATGGAAGGTCCTCATAAGGACAACAAGACACGCACATGTGTGTGTGTGTGTGTGTGTGTGTGTGTGTGTGTGTAGGGTCAACAGAAGGTCATGACCTGCTCTTCCTGTATATGAGTTCAACCTGTTCACCAGAAAAGCTTGAAATCCAAAACAGAAAAGTCTCTTCTTTAGTAAAATCCCTACTTGTCTTAGTACATTGCTACATCTCAACAATTTTATTCATATATTTCTTTTTCATAGCATAATGTAAACCTCGTCATTGAGGGAGGTGAAATGAATGTATTGCTAACAAAGTTATTGTCTGTTTCTTTAATTTTCTTCTTGAAAAACACGTATATTCACTTGTATATGTTTATACATTTGTAGATAAATGTATGAAAAGCGCCGACTGATGTCTGCCATTTTAACTCAGGGCCTTCATCAGTCACTGGTTTATCTGACCTTGGTAGGCATCCTGTTTCTCCCACCTTGAGACAAATAGCATCTCGCCTAGTTTAGACCTGGAGCGCTAAATGATGTGACACCGCCTGCCTTATCACCCGCACTTCCTGTCATGGTGTCAAGGCGACAGTCACTCGGGCAGTCAGCCCTCAGAGCACTCGTTCAAAGCTTCGTGTGTGTGTGGGTGTGTGTGTGTGTGTGTGTTGTGAGGTAAATGCATGGTGCAATAAGACCCTAGCCTGGCCAATATGGAAATAACGGTGTAAATATGTAATATAGATAAGGAATTGTATGGGTTTTTCGGTGGAGATATGTAAGCTTGCGTTTTGGAAAAGCATCGCCCTGAGCTGATTCAGCCAAGCGTGACTCACTGCTGGATATTGCAAAACGACATGAAAATCCCAGCAGGTGCAATATTATGGTTTCAAGCAATGCTTTATGGAGGGAAAAATGTCCTCATAAGGGTCCGCCATGAGCGCTTGCTCATGTGGGTCATCTTGGCAAGAACATCGAAGGACAAAACAATACCAAGCTTATGTTTCCTATGTAAAGAGAACAAATGGCGGGGAGGGAAACTGCAGCAGCATTGCAACTGGGCTATGATGTGAAGGAAAAACAGCTGAATTTGAGATAGCTACCGGCTCTCGGAGGGCCTGATGAGAAGGGTGAGGCTGAAATATTAAGAGCAAGGCCTACGGACTTTTGCATGAATCGAGAGCTGATTAACAACCCTCTGGGCTTCGGACCAAATCAGCCTGAGTGAGTCCATAATCATTAGAGGGATGTGTGCAAAGCGAGAGAGGCGGCCCGGGCGTGCACCGTGTTTGATTAAATTGGACCTTGAAGACAAGAAGTGTCTTTATGAACACATTGCAGAATCTGAAGCTTGGCTGGACCATGATGTGTGGATAAAACATGGTGGGAGGTGCTGCTATTGATTAGCCTGATAATCCTGTATACCTGGAATTGGTTGGATTTGCAGTTCTTCCAATGCCAATGTCAAAAACAGACCACTACACATGAGTTGAAAATCAATAAAGCAAGACAGAAAGGTCTGGAGATCCACCATGTTTACTCAAAGTAAGCCTTATAGAAATGAAGAACCTTCATAAACTCTTCATAGGAGTGAGTCTTTGCAGGAGGTCGAACTGCTGTTAATTAGCATGATAACACTGTTACTAAGGAGATCTGTATCTCACACAGCAGCACAAGGGGAAAAAACGGAATCCAGAATTCCAATTAACAAGGATTCTGTGAAGCTACGGCTCTGAGCTAATTTTATTGATTTGTTAATTTGCTTGTGCAATCGGATAAATTACGCACAGTTAGTGGGCATTTTGTGGTGATGCGAAGAATAATTAGGTAAAAGCTAGGGTTAGAAACAACATGTGAGTGAGATGTGTGTGCTAACTGCTCTCAGTAGCCATGGAGACAACAATTAGCACATAAACAGAAACATTTTCCAAAGTGAGTTTGAGCTAATGAGGGAATTTGTTTCTGTCCATTTGCATATTTTGGCTCATGTTACTCCATGACCAGTACCGTATTCGAAGCTGCCCCACCTTCGCAGTGGCCACAAGCTGGTTGTCTTAGCAGAGTCACTTAGTGTTTGGATTGATTGCACAATTCCATACATCACTTGTTGTGCATGCAGGTTTGCAAAATGGTAGGCGATCCATTTTCTTTTCTTTTGTTTTTTTTTGTTTTTTTCATTTTCCTATCACCTATCACCAAGAGCGGATAGCTTCCACACATGATGTGGGTCACACCACAGTTATGTCGGAGCAAGGCCACCATTATCAAAAGAACCAGCAATCGGTTCTCTGGACAACTCTCGGACTCTCGAGAGTTCACAACTCACCAAATGTACCGTATTCTCGGAGCAAATGGCGACGTTATGCATTCTAAAATGGCCGACATTCATATTCAGTAAGAATGAAAGATTGGTCGTTTTAGGCCACTGGGGATGACATAGGAATACACCCTGGAGGCGACACCAGTGCATCGCAGGGCACCACTCACACACTCATTCACACCTAGAGATTCATTTAGAGTCACCAGTCCACATACTACACATACCAACGTGTAGGAAACCAGTGGAAACCAATGTGAAGCTCACAACTCACCAAATTTACCAAACTCCAGGAGCAAATGCCGACATTTTGTATTCAGAAATGGCCAACACCAATTCTTAGGATGTGCTGGACGAACATTTGCACAGTGTAAACCTGGACAGTGTAAAACTTTGAATGTTGTGTGAGTAATGCTGTAATAACATTACACAAACCATTACTCTACACTTTTATACATTAACCTTATTAGATTGTTCTCTGTTAGCTGAGAAAGAACTTATGGCGTTTCATTGCTTTAGCATTTCCCTGATTCCTGACACAAGCCTTGTTTTACACTTTATTTGTGCTTGTGTGTACAGAGCCCTTGTATTCTTGTGTGGCACAGTGATTTTGGAGGCCGATATTTCATTCCACTGTATGGGTGTAGATGGATTGGAAGATAAAGTAGACTTGACAGGCCTAACGCTTACTATTCATCCAATCTCTGATTAAAAAAAAAAACATGCTTTTTTTCAACAGGTATGCCAAAGCGGTGACTGAACAGTCTGTTATGCTATCTTCTTTCCAACGGCTCTGATGGACACATCTTCGCTGCTGTCTGTTTCTTTTGTGAAATCTGACGTTTTGTGATTAAAGATCTAAACTTAAATCCTCTTTCTGAAGCAGGGCAACATAAAAGCTAGACAAAACGGTTCTCTGTACCTTTTGGGTGGATTTTAAACAGGCTTACTTTGGTCTTGAACAAGAAAGAATTTTTTTTTTTTTTTTTGTCTTCTTATGGTTTAACAAACTTGAAAAAGGCAGCGGTGTCAGAGGTTCACTGGCAACTGGATGGTCCAAGAGAAAAATCTGACACCACTGTCAACACATGCACATAGCAGATAAGACTCTTCTCAGCTGGCCTTTCTTGAAGTACCTCAAAGGAACATGGCTATGTTTGTCTTATAAAGTAAGACTGTTGTTTCTCTACATACATATAGCACGCTGTTTCACTATGAATTCCTTGAGACACCCTCCATGGTTTAGCATCCGTTCTTATCTTCCCTGACAATGATCTCTTGGACCTTCTCAGCTGGTGCCAAATTAAAAGAGAAGGGATGTCTCCTAGCTAAATGCTTCTTTGATGTAACAAAAGGATAGGAGAAAGCACAGAAGTGACACCCAAGTGGAAAAAATTATCCTAATCTGAAAAAATGCTAATTGAGCCCCAAGGGTTAATTTGCCTCCTTTTTATCAGCTCTATGCTTTAATCGCTCTATGCCATAGGAAGCGCCCCGGACTTATCAACCCTGCCGTGTGCTTCAGAAATTGTTCAAAATAACCAAGAAACACACTTTGTCCTTGTTAGTAATTAAAAGTTGCAGTAATCCACCCACTTTGAAATGTAATTGGTGAAAGTCGCAGGGCTAAAAATGGCAGAGCTCAGTCTAACAAAGCTGTCTGGAGACTAACAGGATGATGGTGTTATCTGAGCAGAGCAGGGTAGGCTCTGTCCATCCACAAAGGAAAAGCGGCCAACTTCGATTATCCTTCACAAACTACAGCAAAACAAACCTTAATTAATCCACAACTTCCTTTTGTCCAAGTTACTGCAGTAGACAGTTACATTCATATTCAGTAAGCACTTAATCCTGGTCAGGGTTCCGGAATCTATCCCAGGAACACTGGAGGTGATGTGGGAATACATCCTGGATGGGACACCAGTGTACCACAGGGCACCATTCATACACTCATTCACACCTAGGGATTCACACCTGGGAGTCACCAGTCCGCCTACCATCTTATAGAAAACTGGAGGCACTCAATGTGAAGACCTGGCAGTAACCAGAAGTCGAAAGCGAGCAGGGGACCCTGGAGCTGTGAGGCAGTAATGCTACCCGCTGCACTACCTTGACATCCAGGACAGTTCCAAGGAAAGTGCCATACACCAACATTAGATAATTGCGCCAAGTTCCTTTCTATGAATCTCACCCGGATACCTGTACCCGGGCAAAAATGTCCATCATCCAAAAATGCTCACACAAGATAAGGACATATTAGGATACTCTCTAAAATGGCCTCCAGAGTATGTAAGTAATTGGTAACCAAGTCCTTCACCAGCAAATGTTAGCCTCGGTTGGAATATTGATGCTCCCAAGTTGAGTGGAACTACATTGTGTCTGAACAATGTAGATGCTCAACTCAGTCAGAGGCTATAATGAAAAAATCATGAAATAGAGAGGAGGTATGACAAGACAACCATATTAAAAGAATTACCTGAAAAGAATTATTTTTCAGTATCACGATGTGTGGTATAATATCTGGTGCTTTCATAACCAGATACGCAGGGAAGAGTTTCTTAATGGTTCTTAGCTTCTACTTAAAAACTTTTTTTTTCTGAAAGAGAAACCTTCTGCTCCACATTTGAGAGCTTCCCCTTATGGACAAATCAATGAACACTTTAAGGCCCTGGATGGAGCTCTTTATTCAACAGTGTACTCAAGGACCAGGGCAGGAACCACTGATGTACCACAGCTCATTTTAGTCAGGGGTCATTTGTTTGGATGAATGCTTTGTTTGGGAAACAACTCTTCAAGGTTCATTCATTTTGACCAAGTGTTTTTTTTTTTTTTTTTGGCTACTTGGGTTGGTCATTTGGTCAGGGTGCACTTGTTTAGGCCGAGATTTGCTTTTGTTTGTTTGGGGTTAATTTAATTGGGACAAGATTCTTTCATCTAAGTGGGGGTTTGATTATCTCACCAGGGTTGAACCTGTTTGGCTGAAGGTTGGATTGTACTGTTCTAGGGTTAATTTTTTTTGGGTCAAGGTTTAATCATTAGAGAGGGTTTGCTTGCTTTTTGGGTCAGGGTTAACTTCGTGGACTCAGATAATTAAATCATCTGACATGGGAGACTTTTTTTTTTTTTTTTTGGACTAGACTATGTCCCTTCTCTTTTTTTAGACTAGACTATGCAAACTACTATACAACTCCCATTATGCAGGACACCTCTTCTCAGTCAAGCAGTTACTTTAAATAAATGTCATAGGCCACAGCAAATGTTTTCTTTCTTTGCTTCTTTCTCACAAACACAAATGTGCAATGATAGGATCCTATGTTTTAAAAAAAAAAAAAAAAAAGTGGTTTGAAACGTTTCTGTGGGCTAAGTATTTGGCCTATCCGGGATTCACGAGACATCTACGACAGCCAAATGGTAGCTGAAAAATCAAAATGAATTTGACAAGAAGTAGTCTGTTAGACATGTTATTAACTATCAAGACAATTGAACGAATATCAGTTATTAGTTGTCAATTAACTCATCAGGAAAATGAAGCTCAAACCAGCCAAAGATCTATGAATTACTCTGTGTACACAAAGTTCATGCCACAAGCCCAATTTCTACACTCTCACATGCTGGACAGTAAGTGACAGCCAGGGTATGCTGCAAAAATGGTGTTTTCTTCCAAGTGAAAAGACAGGACAAAACACTCTTTATTGAGCTTAATTTGGCTTCAATCACTTAAATTTTTTCCCTTTTTCTTAAGTAACCTAAAAGCATAAGCCCATCTGTATAGCTCTTTTCGAGACAAAAACTGTGCTGGTGAACACTCTGGGAAAATGCCGGTGACAGCTAATGTGCGGGAGATGCTTTCTTTACTGCATAAATCATTTAGGGAGTCAGTCTATCTGTCAGAGCTTGTTTTGTGCACTCGAGATGTCGTCGCTAGTGCCTTGCGTAGGTATAAAAGAGCTCCTGCTTGTACTTTCTTCTCTGTTCAAAAATAGAAAGTGGGAGAGGTGGGTAGTGCTGGAAAAAAGACGCAAATTGCGGTTCGCATAGAAGCTGGCTGCGGGAGACACTTGAGACAAGGAAATATAATGAATACAGTTCAACTCTGGGGGGGAGTTGTCTTGCCATTGTGTTCATCTTTTGCAATTTGTCTGTTGTGGTAACAAAATTGGGCCTTGCCCAAAACACGGTGTGTTAAATTAGCTACGTAGTCACTAATGGATAAAAAGGTAGCATCAGAGTAAATTGCTTTGCATTGTGCCTTTAATGCTGTCAGCACAACACACTGCCAGTGCACAGAGATCTGTCTATTTCCCAGAAGCTTAGACTTGTTGAATGAGTTTCTCATTTTATGATAGCCTGTACTCTCATCTTCACTGGAGAAGCCAGGATAGACTGGAGTGTCAGAACTGAGCTATTACACACCAGTAACATCATCATCATCGCGTTCCCAGAGCCGATCAAGGACCATGCCTAACCCATATTGTGCGTCTGTCCATTTCGATCCAATCACTTGAGCTAAAGGCTGCACTGTTGCTTTTATCCCAGCAATGAATGCTATCAAGTTCCTGGAATGACTTCCAGAGAGATGTATTGCTTCCTTAAAAATTTTCTACTTCTGCCATGGCAACGTAAAAACTTTTTTTTTTTTTGCTAGAATTGATTAATTTATTTTAAAAAAGAGCCCCGAGACAAATCTGGAGACTTGTTGAGCAGATGTTAACGACTGTCCTACACTCGATTCAGATCTCCAGCTCACATCACAGCTGCTACTTGTACGAGTTGAGACAGCAGGCTCGGTCGACTTACCACCAATGTGTAAAGCCTGACTTAGCTGTGCTTGTGTGACCTGATTTTCCCAACAAACAATCACTGATTGATATTTGACCATGTAGTACTGGTACATTTATAGAAGGGATTTATTTATTTATAATCGCATAATTATATAATCCGGTGTCACCCAGATGAGTCTGGTTCCTCTCAAGGTTTCTTCCTCATATCGTCTCAGGGAGTTTTTCCTTGCCACCGTCGCCTCTGGCTTGCTCATTGGGGATAAATTCATAAATTTAAAATCTATGTCCTGATGACCATTGTTAAAAGCGCTATACAAATAAACTGAACTTGAACTTGAACTGATCACCACTGTTCCCAATGACCAACCACTGATCACCATTGCTTCCCAACAACCAACAGCTGATCACCATTGTTTCCAATCACCAATTTTTCCAATGACCAATCACTGACCATTAGTGTTATCAACAACCACTTACTGATCTCCATTGTTCCCAATGACCAATTGCTGATTGCCATTATGTGTCCCACCCACATACTGTCTTTTATTCTAAGCATCTTCAGAGAATCAAGTTGTCATGTCTTCATGTCTTCATATGCAAATGACCATAACAATTCAATGAATATGCGAATTAGTCTACGATGTCATCTGGCAACTTCTAGCGACTTTTTGAGCATGCTTTAGCTACTTTCCATTGAAAAAAAAAAGAGACTAAATCAGCTTTAGCACTAACACGCCTCCTCTTACCACTAAGTTCGCACTTTTCCCACTGCAGCATGGTGAAAAGACAGAAAGAAAAAAACCCAAAAAGCGACTGTCATATTTCTGGGGGGAAGCGCACACGACTGTGTCGCTAATGTAATTACGGCGCACCTCTTCTCCACTTCCCTCTCAGCTCACGTGTAGGCCGATCTCCAGTTTTTTGGGGTTTTTTCTTTTCCTTCAGAATTATTAGGCTGAGAAAAAAAGGGCTGTGCCAGCGATATCCGCCTTGTGTACAAGTAATAGCTCTGAGTCATGGGAGAAACTAGGCACAGTAATGCTTCATGTCAGGCTGTGGAGACTTCTCGCTTTCTTTCTCGTTCTTCCCTGCAGATTTCCGCGCTGCAGAACTGGTTTTTATTTGGAATTATCCACTGACGATTAATAAATGTCGTGGTGGCCCTGCTCCCCTGGGACACGGAGCCAGGGAACGGCGCGCTGATAACGGAGGGAGATCCATCTTGCCTGCTTGTCACGTTTGCCACCCAAGACACCATCTGCAATACTAATCTGCATTGGTGGGGGGGGATTAACATTAAAATTCATATGGAGCTTGTCGAGATTCTTTAAGTCTTATAAAAATTGAGTGGAGAATGAGCGAGCCTGGCTTTCACTCAAGGCCAAAAATAAAATCTGAAGCAGGCATGTGAGTCTGTCACGGTAGTGTTTTAGGTAGTGGGATAAATGGTAGAAATAGATGCAAATGACAAATGAGTGACTCCCATCTCTCCATGGCGCTCTTTTTTTTTTATGTGGCAGTACATACATTCCGTTTATGACTCAAAAACATATCCAGGGAAAGAGAGAGAGAGAGGGAGCGAGAGCGACATGCTTTAAAATCTTAATAGACTTGTCGTTAGTTTTGCTATATTTTTGTTCTGAGTCACTCACTTACAGAACAAGCTTGTAATGCAGTGTTTTATACGTCCCCCAAATAGCCTAAATGTCCAGTGAATCACTGACTGAAAGTCCCTGACCATTAACATCTGTCACCACCGGCGTTTCTAGAGCAAGCCTGCTGCTTGTGGCATTTATAGCCATGCAACATTAAACATAAATGACCGTGTGCTAATTGTGATGTGCGTGGGGGATGCGGCTCGCCTGTTAGTACAGATTTTCAGATGGACGCTTTGTGTTGTGCCCTTTGTAAAGGGCTAATCACGGTGCGAACGAGGACGGTGTACGCACAGCGACCATCTGAACCGAACTACACATTACTCATAATGGTTGCCGATGGAGCGCGGGTGCTGCCATAGCAACCACAAATGCACCGTTGGAGAAACAAAAAGCAAAAATTGGCAAAGTGGAGAGGTTGAGTGGTGAGCGCTGCGGCTTTAAGTGTGAAGTGCAGAAACGTGACTGAAGGATTTAGAAAAACGAAGGGAAAAAAAAAACAAAAAAAAAACACCACACAGTTGCTTTCAAAACTTCTAGATCTAGTTGTTTTTTAATGACTATTCAGCTGGGATTGAGTCATCGCTGCTGAGGGAAATACCGTCTTTTATACAGGGCTTTCAGTTATATGTAGAAATATTTAATTTACAGAGGCTTTTATCCCAGGTCACTTACAGTGAGCCATAATTATATATAGTTTACATAATCTGTTTATCTCTATTTATTTTACTACATTAGCATGTTTACAGTATATCATATAATCAATTATAGGCGTAGCGGTGGACAAAAAATGAGTAGCCTGGATGCAAAGAGAAGCAGATTTCATGTCTGTCGAATAACAGTTTTACTTGCGATGCGAGGAGAGAACACCACAGCTCATAACTGAAACGTTCAAAAAGGAAATGGCGACTTTTTTTTCGAGGCGCAAACGTGACGAGCTACATTAAAGACTACAGCGTCCTCCACTAATATCGGCCCCCTTGGTAAATACGAGCAAAGAAGGCTGTGAAAAAATTGTCTTTATTGTTTAACCTTTTGATCTTTTGTTTAAAAAAAAATTCACAAAAATACTCTCATGGATATCAAACAATTGCGAACACAACACAGGTTTATCAAAAAAAAAAATAACTTTGTTAAATAATTACAGTAATTATTGGCACCCATATGAATTCATATGAGAAAAATATATTTGAAGTATATTCCCATTGATATTTTACATTTTTTTTAGTACACCTGGGTGACTTGGAACAGGAAATTTTTCAACCATGACTTCCTGTTTCACAGGGGTATAAATATGAGGTAACACATAGGCCGAATTCCCTTAGTCATTCATAACAATGGGTCAGACCAAGGAATATAGCTGGAACTGGAACTTCAAATGGGATCGGGTTCTATGGTCAGATGAAACCAAAATGAAACCTTTTTGGCAATAAACACCAGAGGTGGGTTTGGCACACAGAGGCGCAGCCATATGGAAAAGTACCTCATGCTCACGGTTAAATATGGTGGTGGCTCTTTAATGTTTTGGGGCTGTTTTTCTGCCAGAGGACCTGGATATTTTGTCAGGATACATGGCATCATGGACTCTATCAAATATCAACAGATATTAAATGAAAACCTGACTGCCTCTGCCAGAAAGCTTGAAATGGGCCATAGTTGGATCTTCCAGCAGGACAATGATCCAGAACATGCATCAAAATCAACACAAAAATGGTTCACTGACCACAAAATCAAGGTCCTGCCCTGGCCATCCCAGTCCCCTGTCTTGAAACCCATAGAAAACCTGTGGGGGGAACTGAAGAGAAGAGTCCACCAGCGTGGACCTCGAAATTTGAAGGATCTGGACAATTCTGTATGGAGGAATGGTCTCAGATCCCTTGACAGAACTCATCAGGCATTATCGGAGAAGACTCAGAGCTGTTATCTCTGAGCACAAAGTATTAATTAAAATGGTGCCAATAATTGTTGCACATCTATATTTAACAAAGATGTATATTTTTTATTCACCATGTTATTACAGTACATTACATCAGCTACCACTTGATAAGGCTTCTGGGCAAACCAAAACATGAGACACTGCCAGTGGGCTTCCTAATGAATTTATGATGAATTTATGAATCACAAACCTAAACATGTGGAAACATACAGCCTGGCACACTAAAATGGACCATTAAAATAATATAACACGTTCCAGCTCAAATAACACAAGATCTGGACGTAACTGTTCCACTTCAACTACAGTACAACTTCATTTAGAAGCCAAAGACACGGACACACGATCACAAAAACGCCTGTGAAATTAAAATTAGCTTTACGTGGGTGTGCGGGCATACAGAATAATCCCGTCAGACTCAAGCCAAATAAACTATATTTATAAAAAAAAAATAATTTAATGAACAAATTCAGCTCAAATGCGAGGCCAGACTTTGGAGTAGAACCACCGAGCACAATCGTATCACAGAATGCAGCGCGGTGCTACACAAAAAACGAAGGGGTGGTGAATGTAAGCCACAGAGAGCGAATTAGAATTAGTGTTGTATATGTGTGTGTTCCACCGTACAAACTCGAGACAAATCCCTGCACAAATGTACAGAGCAGTGATCACAGGCTCAGAGCAGGTTTTCTCCTGCTGCAGTGGAAACAAACGTAATCACTGGCACTTTTGTCCTCTGCTGCGCTATCACTCCTCATCACTTCCCCACCGCTCTGCCCCTCTCTCTCTCTCTCTCTCTCTCTCTCTCTCTCTCTAGTCTGAGATCTGAATCTCATTTCAGAGTTTGCTTCACCGCTTCTCCTTTCACACAAAGGGCCAATTACGGCACTGAGCTGCTGCGTGAGGAACGGAAAAGGAGAAATCTTCATTGGACTTTAGTTGCGCTTTGGTGCATGTGAAGCTAGAGGAGAAAAGCAACAATCAGACGTTTACTACTTTTACAGAAGGTTTCTGCGTACATGATTACTTTTGATTTAATCCAACTGTTGTCACTAAACATTTACACTACACAGCATACATCAGCACTACTGTATACCCCAGGGGTATTCAGGTAAAACCGTAAACGTCCAGTGACATAATACTCCTTTCTCGCAATGAGCAACTCACATGACTGGATAACGACAAAAAAAGTTACCTTTTAATGCTTAATGTTTTAGACTAAAAATGAGGAAATCTCAGAACTATGAAACACATAGACAAACTAACACAAAACAGTTGCACACAATCGGGCAACAAACCAATGACAGCACAGAGCGTATGCTACACAACACAAGCCATGCTGGTTCAGGCTTAGAGCCGTTTTTTTTTTTTTCCACTGTTTATCGACTGTGTTACAGTATTTCTTTCTTTCTTTTTTTTTTTTTTTTTTTTTAAGTATAAGGTCTGGACCCTTGAACACTTTACTGAGTTCACATCCAGTTGACCTGCTATACAATATACACTGAACACCTACACACTAGCCAAATCATCAGGGTATCCACTGAAGTACGATATATTTCTAATTTACCTCCTGATGTATGACATTTCAGGTCATTTTGACTTATTTCATATCTGCACAAGCTCAGCACAGTCTACACATCAACCACCAGATCCATCAGGGTTCATTTTTTTTTATAACTTCAGGATAATACGACTTCTGTGATGGAACTGCCACCACATCCGCAGTGTATTCCAGACTTGAATATTAACTCTCTGCTTCATATGCTATACTGCTTCTACAGAACATTCATAAAGCTGCTGCTCGTATGGTTCATTACCTTCTCCAATTCTCTCGTCTGCCTTACTCGGGCCACTCCATTGGCTTCCTTTTCCTGCAGGAATCAAACATGAGACTCTCGTCCTTGTATTCTAGGTCTCTACACCACGTCCTGGTCCAGAACTATATGCACAAACACCGATCCACTTTCTCAACCCCAGTGTACTGTGAGTCCTTATCTGAGATCATGCCCTTAAGGTGAGATCTCACTGCTTCAATGAGCCTCCTCGGTGGTGATCCTGGTTCCTCATTGTTGGCCCTGGTTCATCAATGGCAATCCTGGCATCTCAGTGGTGGCCCTGATTCTTCAGTAGCAGTCCTGTTTCCTCAGAGATGGTCCAGTTTTCCGTAGTGGCAGTCCCGTAATGGTGATCCTGGACCCTCAGTGGTGGCCCTGGTTTATCAGTGGCAGTCCTGGTTCCTTAGTGGTGGCCCTGGATTATCAGTGGTGGTCTGGGGTTTTTCAGTGGTGTCCCTGGTTCCTCAGTGGGAGTCCTGGTTCCTCACTGGCAATCCTGGTTCCTCAGTGGTGGTCCTGGCTCCACAGTAAAATGAGCTGTCTGTCCAAACAGTTGAGTCACTGTCTGTTTTCAAAACATCATCACCAAGCAGTTAAATCGGCACTTCTTTAATTTGTTAAAAACCCTCTGATGTGTGTTCTTTTGCTTCTCACGAACATAGTTTTGGTTTAATGGTACTGTTAGACCCTGATCTATTTGTACTAGTATGATGATATGTATTCGGTGAAGTCCACAAAGTACTTCTGTGAGTCATCCTGGATAAGAGTGTCTGCTTAATGCTGGAAATGTAAATGTGGTGGAACGAGCTTCCCCATTGAGTCCAAAGAGCCCTGTCTCTCCATCCATTCCTCAAAGGTCTAAAGATCTCTTGCAGAGACACTCGTTTGTCATATTCTGCCTCGAGTTATACTGTTTATCTCCTCACTTACACTCTTAGAAAAGGGTTCCTCAGAGGGTCTTTGAGTCGTTAACACTTGCTGAAGAGGTTGGAACATCTGGAAAAACATCTGCATCAAATCTTTAGGGGTTACAGCACTGGGACAAACTGAAGAAACCTCTAGGGTTCAAAGAGTTTTGGTTTTGAATGGCTACATACTACTATACTTGTATGTACAAGCTTTTCAAAAATCTTATGAATTATACATTTTTACAGATTCGCCAAGAAATTGGGCACGGGCTATCATGGGCACAGACACACCCAAACTTGACAGTTGAGGACTGGAAAAAAAAACAGGTGACTGTCCAGTTTGGGTGAGTCTGTGCCCATGGTAGCCTCAGATTCATGTTCTTGGCTGACAGGAGTAGACCCCAGTGTGGTCTTCTGCTGTTGTAGCCCATCCACCCCTCGGTTCTATGTTTTGTGCATGCTGAGATGCTTTCCTGCTCACCACGGGTGTAATGAGTGATTATATGAGTTACTGTATCTTTCCTGGCAGCTCAAACCAATCTTGGCATTTTCCTCTGACCTCTCTTATCAACAAGGCGTTTCCACCCACAGAACCGTCGCTCACTCGATGTTTTTTTTTTTTTTTTTTTTTTTCCCCACACCATTCAATGTAAACTTTTGAGAAATCCCAGAAGATCAGCAGTTTCTGAAATATTCAAACCAACCCATCTGGCACCGACAACCCTGCCACGGTTAAAGTCACAGAGATCGCACTTTTCCCCCTTTCTGATGTGAACATTACCTGAAGCTCTTGACCTGCAGATGATTTCATGCATTGTGCTGCTGCCACATGATTGGTTGATTGGATAACTGCATAAATGAGCAGGTGTTCCTATTAAAGTGGACGGCGAGTGTATGCACGTATCCCTCAGGCGGCCACGCACGGACTTGAAGTGGATCAGTTTTTCTGCGTTCAGAACTTTAATTTTCCATGAGATTGACAGCTGAATAAAACTGTCATATAATGTGCGACGTTGTCAGTTCAGAGAGTTCACGCTTCACAAAAGTGAAGAAATCTGCATCTGCCTTAAATATCTTCGCGAGTGCCAACAACGCTCATGCTGACATTTATGTCTCTTGGTGTGTTTCCTCCCCGCTCTTTACATCAGCAATAACAGTAGCAGGTTCGGTCTCATCAAAAGGCGAGCGGTGATGATGACGAAGGTGGCCTTTAAGAAAGGCCTTTGACTGAAGACAACCCAAGGAAAGTAACATTTATCAAAGCGAGATGCCGGGCCTGAAGCCGTGGCCACAAAATGTCATTTATCAAATTATTTCCAACATCGAAAAGGACAGCTGGAATTAATCTAGATTTTTTTTTTTTTCAAAGAGGCGGAGATTGTTTAAAGCAAAAAGTCAGGTGAACTTCAGCTTTCTTGCTTTTTTTTTTTTTTTTGATCGAACATGTTGCAGAAATTTACCCTTCATGTCTCACGTGTTGATTTTTTTTTTTTTTTTCCCTGACGAATCCTCAACTGGAGTGTGAAGGCACCTTTTCTTGGCATGCCGCGAAAGACGCACTTCGTCAAAATCAACACCATTCTTCCCGCTAACTTCCACTCAGGGGGGTTTTAATTATTCTGCACTGATTCGAAACGGAGATGCGACGAAATGCCAGCGTGATAGAGAAATGAAACTGTTATGCTGTCAGTGTTATGCTACAGACAGAGATGATGAATTTGTGTCTCTGGAAGGGTCCTACTGATTAAACAGGTGAAAAGTAGAAACGTTTTTTTTTTTTTTTTTTTTTTTTTTTTTATAAATTCCTGAAGGATAAGAACGATTCTCCTCCCTAGCTTCCCTAACCGATTGCTCTGTGACGTGATTCATTATATCAGTATCGTATCGTCGCCCATCTCTAGTCCTACATAGAACCCTTAAGGGTTCCCCCAAAGAGACAAAGCTAAGAAGCAGAACATGGTAGATTGCTAGATTGAACCTTAAAGATGTGGATTTGCCTTCATGTGTGTCAAACCGAAACGTGACAGTGTGTGTGTGTGTGTGTGTGTGTGTGTGTGTGTGTGTGAGCAATGCTCTTTTTTTTCTGAACTGCTCTTAACATGTACATTAACAGAATTAAAAGCAGAGTGTGAGGCAATTAATATTCTGTTTGATTTACAGAGGATCAATTAGCACATCTTCCATTCTGACACGGGCTTAAGAGGAGTTCTTCATTACATCTTAGACGAGAGAGAGAGAGAAAGAAAGCGAGAGAGAGAGAGAGAGAGAGAGAGAGAGAGATTTTCACTATGCAGAGCAGAGCTTGGTAAATGATCTTAGATTAGCATAGTGTTAAGCGCACAGTCGATGCAATTACTTTTGGGCCGGTGCTCGTCAAGGTGTGAGCATTAATTTAACGCCTTTCGGCGATGGCACAAAGCCTGACGTAATGGCAAATTAACGCGGAGCCACACCAGGATGCGTCTGATTGCGAAATACGCGCGTGCCGTTCGGCTTAAACCCTTCCGATATCCTGTTTATCTGACGCTACCTGATTTGTTTTCGAATTACGCCGGTCGAACGGTTGCCGGTTGGCACGCGAAAAAGAAAAAAAAGAAGAAAAAAAAAAGAGCCCGTTTGAAACTTGCAGAATCTGGAGAAATTGGTTTACCAATATTTATTCATGAGGTCACACGAAGGGGAAAGACGAAGCGCAGGCAATAAGCCTCGGAGCCTATTTCAGGCAGCTATACGCCCGAGTCAAAATAAGCTGGCGGCCCGCCATATTTGTTTCATTTAAGTCGTCCCCCGGTGTCTGAGAGTCAGTGATACCCGCGATGGGGCTTAATCATGCAACCAGTCAAGCATCATTCCTCACGATGGGAACTGGGGGTCTGGGTTTGTACAGATGTAACGGTTCTGACCTACATCTTGTAAATAAGAGCAAGGGAAGGGGGGAAAAAAAAGAAAGGGAAAAATGGAGGCGAAGGACAGGCGGAGTAATGCGACTCATCAGCAAAGTGAAACATCTCATTTGGCACTGATGAGGACATGTGAAGGGGGGGGGGGGGAATCTGGAATTCATGTACTCGACATTGGAGACTCCTTCCGTCAACGTTGAAGAAATTTCCTTACGGAAAACTTTGCCTAAATCTGTTTATTATTAGTCGTAGTTTATGTGCAGACTCCGCCAATTCACGATTAGTCGTTACTATAGAAACAGTAACATATTTATATCAGCCTATACTCGGTGTATGTGGTTTTATGTGGCGAACGTCACTGGACCATTTTGTACAGCAAATAGTTCGTGGCGGACAAATATTCCTTAGCTTTTAAAAAGTCCGGCTGACAAAACAGCTGGAAATTGAGCGGCGGATTTGAACAGATGACTAAAAATAGCCAGAAAGCTCCGTTCAATCCACGCTGACCCTCCTGTGTCTCTGTGGTCGAACGTTTAAAACGGCTTCACCCGTGCTCGCTATCAATCCCCGGCCTCCATCACCGCAAAACAAGGCCTTCGATTAATGTTCCCTTTTAATATTTAATAGCCGGACTGCAGTCTGTATTTCTGCACGGCTGCTCTCGACGACGCGCTTACTCGAGACGGCGTAAATATTTCAGAGAGCCGGCGTTAATTATCTGAGCCTCCGGACCGATGTGCTTCCATTAATTATGCTTTATTCCAGATTCATACACGCCTGCCCATGTAAATATCATTGAGATATTTACACAAACAAATGAGGGTGTTGGGAAAACACGCCTGCATTATTGATGCCCGGCGCGTGATTCGCTAATAAACCGCCGCCTCAATTAGCGGCGGTGCTTAGGGTGTTTAGGAGCTGCGGTTCGAGGTGCTCGGTGATGGTGAGCATCTTGTAGGACTTCATTTCCGAGATGTGAAGCAGGATTTCCCCCGCAGGCCGTGCGATGCCCTTCGCCTGAGCTCCGTGCTGTGTTTATGAGCTGGTATTTGCCCCTGGATTTGAAGGGAGCTGTTTTATTGCTCGGTGCTTTATTAGATTGCGAATGCAGGAAGGGGGAACGGTAGATAGATGGCTTCTCTTTGTGCGTGGCCTTCCCCTGTTTGCATGCCATTAAATCACTGCGACGGTGCGCGAAGGACGCGCGTGCAGTCACTTTCGGCTCCGGCGAGCCTCTTTAGGGCCTGATCCTGACGTTGAGGTGCTTTCGGCTTGTTTTGTCTCGTTGCCCGGGGTCGAGTCTTTTCATCTGTTGTTCAGGCTGATGTGGTTTAAAAGCCATCCTATTCCGATAGCTTATCTCGGACATGTTTACTCTAAACTAGACCCTAAAGGTTGAAAAGGGAGGAAAAAAAAAAAAGAGATGGAGAGAATGCTTCATGTCTTATTTCCGTAATAAACCACAGCGCTATTGAATGCTCCACTCTGATTGGTCAGAAGGTGTTGATGTTTGCGGTGCACTTCATTACTTACTGTTGTTCCCGCTGCTTTCAGGTCGTCCTGCAACTCTTTTCCAGTGACTGCTGGCTTCTCGCTTAGCTTCCTTATTATTATTATTATTCGGAGATTTTCTGTAAGGATGCGTTCTACCTTTTTTTTTTTTTTTTTTTTGGAAGGAGTCTCCAGTGTCACCACTTTGGAACGGTCAGAGGTTGCAACAAGAGCGGCTGATGAAGTGACAATCCAGTCAGGAGTGATTATTTCCCTATAACAGTGTATAAACTTTTACTTCTTTCATATTTCGTTTCACGTTTAATAATGAAAAGTGCTTCATTTTGACCCAAACCAAACATTAGTACTATTCCTCCAGCTTCAAAAGCCGAGGAATTAGCGTTCGCAGTGAAGTAGGTGGAGGTTAAACCAACAAAGAGGGGCGTGATGCTGCTGAGAGGCGGCGCTGCCTACTACAAAACCGCTCTCGTGGCACTTTTGGCCTTGTTACAAAGCGAAAAGGCCGGCGAAGATCGAAACTTGGAACGAATGCGAGCGGAAAAGCCCCGAGGCCACAAAGCAACAACGCAAAGAAAGGCGGCGGTTTCTTTTTTTTTTTCCTTTTCTTTTTTTGCGGGAGATGGAAGGCATGCAAAACAGACGAGTTGGAGGAGATACGAGGGGTCGAGGCCACTACTCGAGGGATCCCCGGAAAGAACGGAGAACAAACAAACTGCAGGAAAAATAAAAAGTGCACAAATCAATGAACAGCGTCGTGATCAAAGTTTGCACGGACCTCCCTCCCCCCTCCCTGCACACACACACACACACTCACAGCTCTGTTATCTTTCACACCTACACGATCCCAGCGGAGATGCGCAGAGTAGAACCGCTTCTCGGTGAACGTGTGAGTAAACAGAGACGGGCGCAGAAAACCATCAAAACGATCCGGGATGGATTATGTGATTATGGGTGGATTACGTGAGCACGCTGGATGGATTACGTTGAACTTCGGTAGTTAACGACTCACTCTTTCTCTGGTGTTTTCGACATCACACACGTGGGTGTTTATTCAGCGTGAAACGTTGGACAAAACTGAGAGGGCTAAAACGTAAAGAAAAGAAAACAAGTTTTCAACATTCCACGTTTAACGCTGCAGTGATATTCGCTCTCCGGATATGAATCACTGAATCATTTTGAATCGATTCGATTCGATTTTGATTCGACTGTGCCACGATTCAATTCTGAATCAGTTCATCTTATGGGGTTCTTTTTTATTTTTTTATTTCAGTAGCCTACAGTATGATGTTTTGTTTTTCACTTGCAGCTTTTAATCCATTAATTTCATACATTATTTAAAAAAAATAATACATAAATAAAATAAATCTAGGGCTAGGTGATATGAATCACAATAAAAGCCCGGACCAATTTCCATTGACCACACCACTGCGCTGCTATTCAGGGACCAAAACTCTCTATACAGATCAATAGTGCACGTATAAAGTGATATACTACAGGTCATGGTATACTTGAACCCTTACACACACACACACACACACACACCATCTTTATGAAAACAAAGACAAGCACAACATCTACATCAAAGGAAGGAAAATAGAATGGGGGGGAGGCGGACCTGACCACGTCTCCTCGCATCTTGAGTCCATACTGCTAGGACGCCGCCCCCTTTCCATGATAGACAGCCTGCAAAAACTATAGCTGTGGCCCAAAAGACATACTATGCACTATACACTCTGCCATCTAGTGTATGAATTTTAGAAGGGTGGTATCGTCTCAAATGGCGCGCTTTCGGTATTGTACTAACCTGGAAGTATATGCTGTTTCCCGGTCGAGGGCGAATTACGTCAAACGCACGTAACGCGATCAGGTTTAACGCTCGCAGCCTTCCAGTACGTAACCAAACCAGAAATATGCACATGAATGTCAAGCTTACTGTGGGGAGAAATCGGCACGCTGTTCCGTGAGAGCGATCGGGAGAGCCGTATCTTTTCTGACCGAACGCCCTCGGTGAGGCTGGAGCTGCTGGGGACTCACGTTTTTATTCTTAGCTTTTAATTCGATTATCTTCGTTCAGCGTGCAGCTCATCAAGCAGCCGCGTGATCGTTTTCAGAAGCGTAAAGATATTGTTCAGACTGTATCCTGCTGCTGATGCTCATTTTTAATAAATAGTTTGTGTGGGTGACGGACAGCCTGCGCGTTCATCGTCCAGAGATGGCTTTAAGGTTTAGTAAACCGTATTACGAGCGCTTAATAAACCTTAGGTTTTGCACCTTTAACGAGAAACGCCCCAAATTGCAAATTCATTACAGCAAAGGTGCAAAAGACGTGGCGCGTTTGAAAAAAAAAAACGCAATCTGTGTATTTCTGCCTTTGGTTTTCGGCAAATTTCGGGGTCGATTTTATCGGCCGACTGACAAACTGGTGGCTGGGTCAAGACCATCTCCGCGTCACGTGAAAGCATTGCTGTACGTTTCTACGCAAACGTTCAAGTTAAATATATATATATATATATCTTGCTACAGATTCCAATGAACTCCTTACCGTAGTTTTTTTTTTTGTTTTTGTTTTTTACCTCTGAAATCATGCAACAGTTGTGAACTGCATTTTTACGTCAGGAATATTACAATATTTTGTTTAAAAAACAATTAAAAAAAAAAAAAAAGATATATGAATATTACAAAAAAAAAATTATACCTGAATGTTATAAGCACATTGGAAGATTTATTATTATTATTAGTAGTAGTAGTAATAGTAATAGTACACATGGACAATCTGCTTACTTTGTAGCATAAGTGATATTTATTTAGGAAAAAGTCCAAACTCACATGACATGCGAACACATTTAAACAGATTAGAAACCCTGCCACTGAAATCTATTGATGTGCATGTAAATGTATAACATAATAAAATAAAATGAATGTTTTTAGAGGATGGAATGAGTGTTTGATTAAATGAAACAACACAAGCATCACTGAAACAACAGAAGTAACACATAAGTCAAATAAACTGCCTCAGTAGCTCAGGGACAGTACGCCGTGTGTGAATGTTGGTGTGTGTGTGTGTGTGTGTGTGTGTGTGTGTGTGTGTGTGTGTGTGTGTGTGTGAGAGTGTTTACAGCATGCTGCCTGCACACACTGTCACGGCTTTCTCTTTCAGTGCTTCCAAATGGAGCTCGGCCTCCGTATGTCACACAGGAAGAGAAGAGACATCGAGTAGGTGATGGACGGCTGGATTACAGTCTGTTCACCGAGACGCTCTTATTTTCTTCTTTTTTTTTTTTTCCCACGGTGTTTGGGTTCATATTTAAAAAACACACGCGAATTACACGCGAAATGTCTGCCATCAGAGAAGCGGAAGAAATCCTTGTTCTGCTTTAGTCACATTCTGCTCTGGAACGCTGTACTGTACAGGACATCCCGCTTCGCTTCGTTCTTATCCACCCGATCTTTAAGCATAAAAAAATAAATAAATAAATTTTTAAAAAAGCACAATAATACACGTCGTAAACATTACCGCAAATCCCTGAGATGCTCCTTTCTCCACTGAATCTAGTTCACATCACTGGTCCTAAAGAAACAGTAATAACCCGAAGCACTTTAAAAAGTTCTGGCACAATCTGTAACAGTTTGAACGTTCAGCGTCTCCTTTCGGAGCTCTGAAAAGTCATAAAAAAAAAAAATAATAAAAAAAACACCTCGTAAACAAACCGAACAACGTGGGAAAGAGACCGCGCCGTTCCTCGTTCACCTCATTCACATCGTTTACCTGTGTGAGCCTTGGAAGGTGCGATGATATGAGGAGCTCTCGCGTTTACAGCTTGAGAGTGTTGCGGCACATCTTCTGGTGCCATCGCGAGCTCCGGGGGGGGGGGGGACAGAAAAAAAAAAAAAAACCCTCATAAAGGTCCGAACAAACGCATACATCAACGTGAACGAGGGGAAGAAACCCTCGGGCCGTTTCTCGTCGGCTTTTATGACGTGTGTGTAAACCGAGTTATGGGAGGGTGGCAGGGTTTTTTTTCCGCAGAGCTGTAAATAACGCTGCGGGTCGGACGAGGGCTGGGTTTGAGAGCTGATAAACAAGGCTGATAAAAAGCTCATCTGCTGAGCGCCATCTGCGAAAAAAACTACTTGTGTGAGTAACCAGTTGTGACTTACAGTCTCCGCGTTTTCAGTGTCCTTTACCACTTCCATTAGGGTCAACAGAACCACCACTGAGCGGGTTGTTATGGCGTCAGTTACATCACCTCCATTTTTTCAGCACAGGTACGCGGCTGCACTGAAAGCCCTTAGGCTGTGCTACTGTTCTAAACACGCTACGTCCGACTGCTTGTTCTTTGTCCTCCATGTGCATGTGTTTTGGTTTTTGGTCTTGTCTTGTCTCTGCTCCTTTCAGGTCATTGGTTTTTTCCTCTAATGTGTACACCTGTTCTGTGTTCAGCCCTTGGTGACTTTGTCTATGTATACCCTGCGGGTTACGGCATTTCTGTATAAACAAGAAAAGAAGAACAATTATGGGATTTTATCCTTTTCTTTCATTTCAAACTGAAAACACCTGGGTTTGGGTGGTGGACCACTCTCGAGTGTCTGAGGCACACAGCATCCGATAAAGGATAAACAGTAATTAAAACGCACTGGGATTCTGGATGTGTCTGAAACTCAAGGCCTCGATGCCGTGTTCCTTATGCTGTCTCAGTCAGTGTGTTCGAAGGCAGTGCGTTGAAGTGAAGGAATTGTTCGCGACGCTCTCTGAGGGCTGCAAAGTGTCACGCCGTTGCCAAGATACCAACATATGCTAATGGGAGCTAATCCCAAAAGTCCTTTAGGCGAGATGGAATAATGTAGCACTGGGGAAAACCGAATGAATGTTTCGTGACTGCACCATCAGAATCTTGAGTAATCTTGAGCCGAAACAATTGCCTGGCTTTTACAGACAGGCTGCTGACGCACTGGATTATGGGATATGTAGAACAGGGAAGGATACATGTATACACTTTTTTTGGGGGGGGGGTTTTGGGGGGGGGCATTTATTTATTTCACTGGGACGGTTTGGGGTTTGTATTCACTTGTCTCCTCATAAAAAGAAGCGACACTGCAAATAAATACCGCCTTTATCCTGTGAGGAAACATTTCTATCCTGGTGGGTTTGGTCTCTTCCAGGATGACTCCGCCCACATGCCCAGGCCACGAGGGCTAACTGGCGGATGCCGTGGCCTTCATCGTCACCAGATCTCCACCCGGTTTGGGAGACTTCGAGAAGCTACACCATTTAAGTTGTTCTGGTGGCTCGTGGTGGCCCGACACCTTACTGACGCACTTCATGATGTTCGTGACACACTTCACACTTCCTGTATGGAGACGTAGTTGTTTTGATCAGATCAAGTCATCTTAAAATAGAACACTTCACCAAGGACCACACTGGAATGAGACACACCCCTTCCTCCATCAGCTGTAATAAGCCGACTTGTTTTCCAACAGTACTGCTGTAAATCAACGTCGCGTGTGAGGAGTGAAGGTCAAAGCCATCCAAACCACCCCAATACCGTCCCCCCACCCCCGACCATCCCCGCCCCCTGTCTCTCTCACTCTGTCTCAGAGAAGTAGAAGGTGAAGATATTATACACGTGTTTCTATACACAGTGGTTCCCGGCCAGCGTCTTAAAGCAGCCCTGCATTTCATATTTTCTTCTTTTCGACACACAGACAGACAGACACACACACAGACACACACACACACAGACACACACACACACAGACACACACACAGACACACACACACACAGACACACACACACACAGACACACACAGACACACACAGACACACACACACAGACAGACAGACAGACAGACCAGTCTCTTTGCTTGCACAGCTGATGAAGGACTTTTTTTTTTTCTGGAACATCCTGTTACCTTGCACATCATTTTACTACCTAAAATAACTACTCTACAGTGACAGACAGACAGACACCTAGATAGACAGATGGATTGCTGCACAATACTGACTTACATGCACTGCAGTTACTCCCTAGCCTGACAGACAGACAGAAAGACAGAAAGACAGACACACACACACACACACACACAGCCAGAGATATTCACTTGCTTGCACAATACTGACTTACATACACTGCAGTTACTCCCTAGTCTGACAGACAGACAGAAAAAAATAGATAGATAGACAGACAGACTAATTTGCTTGCACAATAATTCCTTAAGTACACTGCAGTTATTCCTCAGACAGACAGACAGATAGATATATAGTCCCTTGCATAGCATACTTTGTTTGCCCTTTAAGTCTCTCTCACACACACACACACACACACACACACAGACTTTGTTCGCCCTTTAAGTCTCACACACACACACACACACACACACACACACACACACACACACACACACACACACAGAGCGTCCTCTACTGTGCACTGTTCCTCATATTTTCGTTATCGATTTTCACCCTCTATTAGATTTTTATCTCTCGCGCTGGCTTGTAATCATCTTCAATAGTCTTGGGAAGGGCAGAGGAAAGACTGAGAGTGACTGCAGAGAGCGAGAGAGAGAGAGAGAGAGAGAGAGAGAGAGAGAGAGAGAGAGAGAGAGAGAGAGAGAGAGAGAGGGAGGAAAGAGGGGAGTGGAGATGACAGCAGACGAGCTGACGCTGTCTGTCACGGCTCCATCAAACTCGGCTGCGTCTCTGCTGCAGCCGCAGGAGACTTCACGCGTCCCAGCTCCAGACTTCTGACACGCTCAGAATAAATGGAGTAAGTGCACGCTAGTCTCGTGGTAGCAGTGTTAATATGGTAGGTACAGTGATACACGTGTGAGTTCATTTATTTAAACGACAACAACGAAACAGCGATGGGTGGATGATTTTGAGCCGTGCGGAAGCAGAGGCGGGGAGAGAATAAGGATGGAGTGTGTCGAGTGTATGTACTCGAGCTGTTCAAAGTCCTCATGCTTTGATTTTGGACGTTGACTCGGAAACAGGAAGTTGTGGTGATCGACGGATTCGAGGTACGCCACACCTGAACGAACCTGACAGTAGCGTGGAGTAGCTAAATACGGAGAACAGCGAGGAATTTAGCTTGATCGTGTGTTACTTATGCGGTCTTTGTTAAGAAATGGTTCCCGCCCCCAACATCACTGCGACCAATCAGGCTGCGGTTCCTGTCCCAGGTGCCAACAGAGTTTTAAATATTTAAATACATTTCGCAGCTCGATTTCTGGAAGGTTTTCCATTTTGGGGGGTTTTTTTTTCGGCTGTTATTGCCTGCGAGCGTGTTCTAGGTCCCAGTGAGATGTATTTCGTTTGTGAAGAAGAAGAAGAAGAAGAAGAGAGCAATCCCAGACCAGTGTAACACACAATCCTAAACGGCAGCTACAGATCTGACAGAAGATGTGTCTTCGACTTGAAGGTTATGAGGTCAAATCCCGAGAAGCCGACACTCGGGCTCTGAGCAACGAGCTCAGCTCTGATCTTGAAGATGTTTGGGATGTTTTTTAAATGCCGACGCGACGCACTCTCACTGGGGAACTAAAAGTTAATCAAACGCCGCAGAGACGGGTTTTGAGATGGGTTATCTCTCGTAGCTTTGATGAATGAAACGCTTCGTCGCTTCTCAAGCGACAGTAGGGGCGGAGATGCTGATCGAATCTAATGCTGATCTTCTTGTGAGAACGTTAGCCTGGACCAAACGTTTGCGTGCAGACGAGTGGGGGTCATTCAAAGGCGCCCGCTGCACCGTTTTTAGATTAGATATGACTAATCGTCCGGGTTGTGACACCGATATGCTCCGACATCGTTCACTCGCGGCGCGCTGATAAGGCCACGTGTGGGTCAGGCGTCCGTGTCCGTGTCCTGTTTTTTTTTTCACGCCAGGGCTCATAAATCACTAAGTGATGCCGCTTCCTGGTGAGAGATCGGCCCTCCAAGAAAACGCGGCGGCGTTTTTGTTTTTTGTTTATTATCGGTGCCGCTACTGTATTTCATCTGCCAGTGTTCGCTCGTTTGGTTTCATTTAAATGTAAATGCGAGCGCACACACACACACACACACACACACACACACACCGGAGCAGGTGATGGATTCGGGACCGGGGGGAGGCGTGGAAACGACTCGCTTCGACCTTCACCCGGCAGGCCGTGTTCGCGTCGTGTACGATCCTCCGCTTCTGTACTCTGTCCTCCTCCAGCCTCGGATGAAACATAAACCTGCACTGAGGTCACGATAAGACGACGTCCTTGAGGGTGGGTTTTTTTTTTTTTTGTTTTTTTTTTTGTTTCCCCTCCCCTTTTTCCACGACCGCACACACTTGGATACGAACGGTCGTTCAAGATGAGTAAATCTGCGATGTACGCCGAGAGGAGAAGGAAACGGTTTGGGGCGAGACGACACGCGGAGGAATCGCTGAATGATCGCCGGCCGTGAGGAATTAACACGTACACGGTGGCATTACCTCCCGCGCTAGGCATTAAATCAACGCTACTGGAGATCGTTAAACCCGGGAAGAGTTATTCCAACCCTATACATGCTAATTCGCAGCGCGCACGTTAAATCAACACCTCACGCTGTTAGACTGCGGGTTACTCGGCACAGCGGGTGGACGTGGGAAAAGCTTCATTTAACACCCGGGCGCAGAGGTGTTGAAGGTCGCGCCGTTTTAAATTTGCTGCCTGCAAAAGTCCGGATAGGTGACTAACATGACTGAATGGTGACAACAGATCCCTTTTAGTGTGTAACACTTAACGGCTGTAGATAAAACACATCGGTGTGTTTCATGTTACCACTTTGGACAAGCGTTCAGGTTTTAATCAGCCCGGGGAGGGAAAACTGAATCTTTCCTTTCTCAAGAGCGGCCTTCAGTTATATAAATTCCACGAATGCCGCATGTGATTGGCTACCGAGTCCGCTACAGAGGGCAGTGGATTTTTTTCTTGACTTATTCCTTTTCATTAGTGTTAATTTGGGGGGGGGGGGTATGGGGGTTGTATTTTCCCAACATTAAGTAGAGTTCAAAATATGCACACCACATGATCTTCGCCCTCATTTCCTTCGCGCGGATTGATTTTGTTTACCCCCAGTTCGCCAACAAGTCGCTACGACCGCTTTTGAAAATATTTTCACGCAAGAACAGCGAATGAGGGTCGGAGAAGAAACGGCTCTAAGCGCGATTATATCGCTTCTGTAAAAAAAATAAATAAATAAAAAGTATTTGTCGTGTCACACCCAAATTGTTGTTAGAAACTGCACTATAGCTCCAGTTCTCTTGGCAGAACAGACAGTCCTTTGCTGCTTACATCTCCTTAAGCAATTGTTCCTCCACGATTTTCTCTTTCTTCTTATTTCCCTGCAAAATAGTGCAGAAGCGACCACCGCAGCCAGTCGATCAGGCTCCATTTTGTTCACGTGATCGAGAGCTCTCGTGTCACGATTTTTTTTCCACTGGAAAACTACTCGAATTGGCGGAATCGCAACCGGGCGAAGTTGTCTTTCGCAGTGATGTTTGTTGGTGAGCGAGACATTTTAGCTGCGCTCATGTTCGACGCACGTGAATCGAAGAGGGCTTGGGTGGAACGCGAGTCGTGATGACGTCACGTGACGCGTCTTGGCCCAAATCTGCGGTAATTTTGAAAATAAATAAATAAATAAATAAATACATACATAAAATCGCAAGCTCCTCCGAATATTGCGGAGTTTGCTCGATTTTGCGTTCATTTCTGCGGTCGCGTAATCCTGGAGGGACTGGGGAGGTCGCTGATCTCTCTTTGGGTGAAAGATGGTGTGGTACGTCCATCAAGCTACGGGTCACGTAGTACAGCGTGTACCGTGCGCTTGGAATACTAAAGTTGACACTCGGTAAGACAGTTGGCGGCAGTAAATCTTAATTAAGACTGGTTAAGGCGTCCTTTGGAATTTAGATACTGACCGTGGAAAATTCAAAACTACGTGGGAAAGGTTTGACGTGGCCACTTCTCTGATATAACTGCTTGGAGAGGGACCTTCGAAAAGCAGCGGCGAGACAAAACCGAATCACAGAATCTTGTGGGAACAAGCGGGATCGGTGCACAACTTTAAGAGTTAATTAACGCAACATTAGAGCTTAATTCCGTACTGTGGGTGTGATTGCAGAGGCGCAAGAGTAATCCATTCCCCTAATGCAACACTGCAGGAGGGCTCGTTTACACACTGAACACTGTAGGTGTTCGTTCAAGGCTGTAAGGGCTTTTGCTCTGCTGTAGGCTCCCCCAGAGTACTGGATGCATACTGTATAGGAGTATAATGCATTTCATGGTGGTGGTGATGGATGGAGGAAGCAGTGTGCACTGTGCAACTCGGGTTCGATCCGCATGCAGGACTTAATTCTCCATCTGAACCCCGGTGAGGAGGCACTGCAGTGGCTCAGGCACCACAACACAAGGAGGATGGAACTATCACTGTAATATAACAACGTCAATTCCACACGCATGAGGACGATGAGGATGGTGCACGCGCGCCTGTTGCATCTTCCTATGCGCGAGACACATGAATGTTATAAACCACATAGATCAATGTTTATTTCTTTTTTTTTTTTTTAAATACTTACACACACACACACAGTTTTAACAACATCTTTAACAACATGTTCATGTCCACATTTGTGCGAGATGTTCAGTTATATTACACAATTAGTTTATCATGCGTGATCAGCCCGCGCGAGCCAACAAGCACGTCCTCGTGCGCTCTAATAAATGACTCAGGAATGCCTATATCAAGAACTGCTGTGATTTCTAAATCCACGCAATGATTCTACACACGATTGAGTTTGTTTTGTTTGTTTGTTTGTTTTTTTAATGAATGTTTTTTATATATGTTTGAAATGTTTTTTTCTTTTAAAACAAAACCCGGTACTGTTCTTACCTCGGCCGCACGCGCACTTCGCGCACAGGAGGAGAAGCAAGGCGACGTCCCAACAGCGTCCGCTTTTACTCAGAGCTCGCATCTCTGTCGTCTTCTCCTCCTCAAATTCGCAGCATTTCCCTTCTTTCTACACCCTCAGTGGCTTCAGTGAAATGTTTTCCAGGTGAAAAAACAGGGAAGGGGCGGAGAAAAAGAGAACTTCACATACTGAAGCCGAAGCTATCCAACTGCCACCATCACGCCGCTCCCAACTGCGAGTGCTCAACTCCAGCTCGCGAGCTGCCTCTTCACACTTTCAAGCGTCACACGTGGGACAGCCAGCCAATAGCAAGTTGAGGAGAGCGGCGCCGAGAGACACGTCTTAGCCAATAGCGCGCCGAGGTGGGCGGGGTTAGGTCAGCGAGCAGCATCAGCATCATCAGCAGCAGCAGCTGCAGCTGTTTCAGCGGCACGCGCGTGAAGGAAACCGTTGACTTTGCAGTTAGCTAGCAACAAGGAAGAAAAAAAAAGCGCGAATCTGACAACCTGAGAAACGAAATAAAGTTAAATTAAATTACCTCAGCGAATTGAAATTCGACTAAATCAACAGAACAGCACTTTAAAACTAAGTTTTTCTTTTTTTTTTAACTTTGAAAAAATATATATATATATATATTTTTTAATATGGTTTCCCAGAGGTGGAAAGTAGGCTAAATACTTGAAATCAGAATGGGTGTTGCAGAGCTTTTTGTAACTGCCCCTTAGTCTCTATATCTGGGGGGGAGGGAAGTATACAAAAAGAACAGTTTTAGAGATATCCTCATTTTAATCCGCTTACAGGAAAATGATTAAAACATTTTTGATGACTCAACCTGTACTAGTATTGTGTCTGTCCAATTAAATGCTCTCTAGAATGCATTTGTCCCACTCTACAGTAGCAGCTCATTAGCAGCAAACATGATTAGTTGGTGCATGTTTTAGTTGAGCATCTATTCCCTTTTCCAACTTTTCCTTTTTTTCTTCTTCTTCTTCTTTTTTGAGGGAAATATGGCTGGTGTTCATTTATTTGGATTAGGATGGAATTTGGGTGCGTTCTCTATTACGTGACTTTTCGGAGAAGTGTTTTACCAACTCGGAGCTGTTCAACGTGGCAACCTGAGACTGGATCGAGAATTTCTTCACACACTGTCGGGGTTTCCACGTCAGTAAGATTAAGCAATATCATTTAACCTAACACTCAGGTGTCTCCCTGTTGTGTAAATCAGTCACTTAAACATGCCGTCGCTCTGATGTCCTGATTCAAAAGGAAATGCATCAACATACGTAATCAAATCACAGCTCCCAAGCCATTTCATGGGGACTTAAAGGAATTGCAGCTCTGTATTATATTCGGGAATCATTTTGTGGGATTTAATTTGAAAATACTTGAATACTCGGAATTAGATTTCCATGAAAAATAACCAAAAAAAAACAAAAAAAAAAAAAACCCACGTGCCAAAACACAGGCAAGGTTGATCATTTTTGCCAGCTGGTAAGTTGTTTTCCAGCTTCATTATTGCTTGACTAATCCACTCAATAAACATTTGGGATTTTTCTAATTGCCTTACTGTTCTCTTATTTCCTTAAAATTTGTAAAATTCGGAAACTGCATCCTTTCTACCGGCTGGCAAAGATAAAGATAAATGGGATTAATAAATAATAAATTTAAATGACTTTTTAAGGATGATTTCACAATTGGTGAATTGCATTTAGCCCTTATAATTTTTTAAAGTTAAACATTAAAGTATCATTTTTCAATTCAGAATTGAAGAAAACCTAAAAAAAAAACAAAAAAAAAAACTAATTCTTATGTTAATAAAGCAGCTGTATATAGTATTTTAGGATTAAGTCAGGTCATGTTTGCAATTAGTGAGTGGATTTTAAGAACTTACATTCTTCGTCCTACCTGGGATAAGTACAATACCTCCTTTATCGAGAGCGAACAAAAAAAACCTCTAAACATTACAATCATATTTTTAATTTTTTAATATGTTGGCCTTTGAACAGAGAGCATACATTATAGTAATTGTTTGGGAACTACTTCGTGTAAGTGGGAAATAAATTTTTTTTTTCTTTAAGTGTGAGTGTTGTCCACTATTATACCATGCATAATATATCAGCAGGACTGAAGTCTATTTACTATACCATAATCACCTTTACCTTCATCTGCAACAGAGGAAAAAAAAAAGAAACTATTTCTTTTGCATATTCAACACACAATAAGGTGTGGAGGCGATATTACAAACGGTTAACATGACTCACATTTTATAGGCGATGACGTTTAGGAACACAAGATTTTGCTGCAAACCTAATTATGCAAAGAAGAACATTCAGGCGCTGCTTTTTGTTTTGCTCTCATGAAGGCCGTAAAACAATTACTGGTCATGGAAACGCGAGGCAAACAGGATTTTAAGTTTGATACAGTGGGACGATTGTAAGCTCTTGCATTTGATTATCAGGGCGATGCCTGACAGCGTTAGCAATTTATCTGATTTCAGGTGAAACTTCAGTGTGGAGAAACAAGCAGGAGAAGTTTTTATCATCTATTTAAACAGTAAAGCCATAATGTGATGGCTGCTAAGAATGTCTTTTTGTGAGATATCCAAATCTTGACTAGATATCAAAAGCCATTATCATGCAAAACGACAAATCAATGAGGAGGAATCATGACCACTGTGACCTGCTGCTCATGATGCATCACAGAGCAACGTAACACACTTGTAGGAAAGTGCTATCAGCCCTCTTCCTCATATACAAGATCACAGACTCCCACCATTGGCATGTTATCGAAATGTTCAGGCTACAAAGAGAGTAAAGGAGACCAAGTTTCGCACTTCTGAGTCACTGGGACTTTTTTCAAATCTTTAATTGTCCAGTTTCAGTGCCTGTTCTTGGCTGACAAGAGTGGAACCCGATGTGGTCTTCTGGTGTTGTAGCTTATTCGCCTTAAGTTTCAATGTGTCGTGCATTCTGAAATGCTTTTCCGCTCACCATGTTTGCAAAGAGTGGTTATTTGAGTTACCACAGCCTTCCTACCAGCTAATCTAGCCATTCTGCTCTGATATTTCTCATCAACAAGGCATTTCTACTCACTGGATGTTTTTTTTTTTTTTTGTAGAAAACACATTTTCCCCCATAATCTGCCCTTATTACCTGTATCTACATGATATCTGATGAGTGTATATTACGTACAGTGGGTATAGAAAAGAATCACCCCCCTTTAAAATAAACACATTTTGTTGCTTTTTAGCCTGAAATGAAGACGGACACAGTTTTTGTTTTATCCAGCTGTATTTACTCAGTGCAACTTATAACATTCAAGTGAAAGATAGAACACCAACATGTAAAAAAAAAAAATTAAAAATTAAAAAACAGAATCACAGAGTTGGAAAAAGGATCACCTCCTTGCTTTAATTTGCCTTATTTTTTTAATTATAGCCTTTAGTCTGTTGAGATATGTCTCTACTAACTTTGCACATCTAGACTTTGCAATATTTGCCCACTCTTCTTTGCAGAACTGCTCAAGTTCAGTTAAATTTGATGGTGACCGTTTGTGGACTACAGTCTTCAAGTCATTCCACAGTTTTTAAATAGGGATCCAGTCTGGGCTCTGACTAGGCCATTCAAGGACCTTCACCTTTTTCTCCTTCAACCACTGTGTGGTCAGTTTTGGTGTGTGCATTGGGTCATTGTCATGGTGGAAGGTAAACCTTCTTCCCATTGACAACTTTCTGGCAGAGGGCAGCAGATTTTCCTCAAGAATTTGACGGTATTTTGCCCCATCTATTTTCATTCTATCCTGACAAGTGCTCCAGTCCCTGCTGCAGAGAAACACCCCCATAACAGGATATTACCACCTCCATGCTTTACTGTAGGAATGGTGTTATTTGGATGGTCATCTGTATTGGTTTTCCGTCAGACATATCATTTGGTGTTGAGGCCAAATAATTCAATTTTAGTCTCATCTGACCATAACACCTTTTTCCATGTGGCCTCAGAATCTTCAAGGTGCGTCATGTGGCCTTTCTTGAGGAGTGTTTTTTTTTCTTGCAACCCTCCCATACAAGCCACATTTGTGGAGAATTTGTGATATTGTCACATGCACACAATGACCACTCTTTGTCATAAATTCCTGCAACTGCTTCAGAGTTGCTGTAGGCCTCATGGTAGCCTCTCTGACCAGTTTCCTCCTGGCTCTTTCATCCAGTTTGGAGTGACGTTCTGATCCAGGGAGGGTCTGTGTTGTACCAAATACCTTCCACTTTTTAATAATAGACTTCACTTTGCTTCTAGGCATTGATAAAGCCTTTGAATTTTTTTTGTATCCATCTCCTGACTTGTACCTGTTCACAACTTTTGACAGTGTCTTGCCACCCATAGTTGATTGTTTGCTTCAGTTGCACTACAAAATGCTCCAGGAAAGCTCTTTTCATGCTGAGCTAATCAAAATGACCACAGCTGATCACAGTTGAAAGTCAAATGGCTTTGTGTCCCATTGAAAAGGTGATTAGCTACACCTTATTGAGTTTACAAGTCATTTTTAGGAGGGGGTGATCCTGATTCTGGTTTTTAATTTTTATTTTATTTTTTTAAATTTCTGATTTCTGTTGGTGTTATATCTTTCACTTGGAAGTTATAAGTTGCACTGAGTAAATACAGCTGGATAAAACAAAAACTGTGTCCATCTTCATTTCAGGCTGAAAAGCAACAAAATGTTATTATTTTAAAGGGTTCTTATCTATACCCGCTGTAAATATTAAATACTTTTTAAAGATTTAAGGCATTTCAGAAAAAGACTACACAAAGAAAAATAAAACCTGTATGAAAAATCATCTAAAATAATAATGGCAGGATTAATCCAATTAAAATTGTCACATGACCTACTAAAAATAACTAGTAAAATGAACAGTTATAGGTCAACAGTTATGTGATCATTTTTAGCTATACATACAGTATCTACAGAGATAGCGGTGCATCTTGGGTCACTGCATCAAGGATATATTGTATTTTCTAAGCATGAAAAGAAAATTTCATTTACTTAAAAAAAAAAAAAAAGATATACCAAATATTTCATTAATACTTGATATCCAAGTATGAATAATGAAAAGTGTCCAAGAAAGTGCCCTGAAGCATAGAGTCAAGGTTCCTGCTTTCCATCACACTTTGTAAAGCTATCTGAGATGCACTCATCACACACACACACACACACACACACACACACACACACACACACACACACACACACAGCCTACGGAGACGCTCGGCTCCATTCATGGTCAGAGAAAGCGTGATGAAGGGACCGTGCTGTGGTTTCTCACTGCTCTTGTTGCCAAGCAAACTGAAGCCCTTATTTTATTTCTCTGAATGCAGTCTGGCTCTCCTTCCAAGACCTGTTTTTATTCGAAGGAATGGAGGTGGGCTTTTATTTATTTATTTATTTTGTTGTTTTTGGGGTTTTTTTTGTAAACGATTTCTTAAACAAGATTCCAGCATCCCCCACAAATAGAACTGAAAAATGTTTTTTCTTATTAACTGAGTGAGGTTGGTACAGTAAGCCATACAGCACAGAGAACAGTGATGGAAGAAATAATTGATTCTTTACTGAATCGTGATTCTTTGTTGAACGATTCTGTGTTGATGCACAAAATGCCATAACGTTGTTACATTTAAAAGTTTTAATTGAAAAAAGTTTGAACACTGTGGACTAGTGCTCTCAAATTCCTCCTTAAGTTGCATTTGAAATAGCTTGTAATTTTATAGAACATACATTTAGTCAATTTATACATAATTGATTTTTTTTATATAAAAGATAAATGACACACAATTTGCAATTTATAAATGACATATTTCCAGCACTTTTTCTTACCTCATCGAGTCATTTAACCAGAAACAGTAGAATATGTGATCTTAAGCGTGCTCTATCAACATGTACAATTAATTGCCTTTGAGAATATAGATATTCTGAAATATTCTGACTTTAAAAAAAAAAAAAAACATTTTATCTGAAACAAATGCCTTTGAATCTGTACACCAAGTTATATCAAGTGTTTATTTATTTATTTTTAGGCTTAGTCTGGTTATCATTTAAGTAACATTTAAGAAAAATCGGCTGCTATGGCAACAGACAAAAAAAACAAACAAACAGGAAATTTTAACCATATAAGGAAAATATGATTGGTAAACAGAGACAGTGCTACCATTTAAATAAAACATACGGAAGTTATAAATGAATGAATGAATAAATAATATAACGATATATACTTAGATTTTTTGGACTTGAGTGCATGTGTGGAAAAACACATTTCACATATTCATCTTGCGTCTCGTGTGCATTTCGGGTAAAAGCTAAAAAATTCATGAAAGCTGAAAGAGACGGAATGAACAGAAGCCATTAAATTGACCATTATCTACAAAAAAGGTCTTTTTAATTGTAAATGTAATGTCCTAACTGAGAAAATTGATCTCACACAGAGAAACATTTTCTTGTCAAAAGATATTTACACTTGTGAAGCTATCATTTGTGGACATGTGGGAGTTAATTATCAGCAGCAGTTCAATAGTCTTGCCATTCAAGGCTTTGCTGAAATTGCTGTGCTCGATTAAAGGTGAGTGTTAGGTTAGGTATTATGGCGATGAAATGTGTAATTAGTCTGTTTTTCTTTTCTTTTTTTTTGTTTTCTTACACCATTTGATCCATCATACCGTTTACTATGTAAGCACAGTTAATGTTTAACTTTTAGTTGAGCAACTCAAAGTTATTTCTCTCTTCTCAAGTAGTTCAGTAATGGAATGAGTTTTTTTCTTGTTGAGAAAAAAATATATTTCTATTGGGCCGACCCTTCTGGCAGTTGAGCAGAAATACCCCGATGCGCCACACAGACTGTGGTTGATCTGCCCCTGCCTGGCTGGCATTAGCTGGCTATCCTGGGAAGACAACTCTTGGCAGTACCACTATGCAAACAAAATGTAACAGGTTATTGTCATAGGGGTTGAAAAATTAACGTGGCTTTGCTAAGCTTACAGCTAATGTGACTATTTGTGGCTGGGACTGAATGTCTGAGGCAGCTGGACTGTCTCGGTTTTGACACGCATTCCTGTTTGTAGCTGTGGCCGGTCCTAACGCTACACTGCAATTATCTGTCAGTTACTCCAATGGACTCTTTTTTTATACACATTTTCGTGTCCGGGTTCTGCGTGGATAAATATTTTTCTGCATGGGAGCATCATCAGAAGTACATCATCATACAGTCAGAGGTAAAGCTGTAACATTAAGTATTTTCTACACGGAAAAGTCTTCAGGACAGTTTACAATATTTGGGTTTCTCGGTAACATGACAAGTTTCTTTCTTTCTTTCTCTCTCAATTTTGTTCCATGACATTAAATGTAACTAAAAGTAAGAAGTGCAGTTCTTTAATAAACAACAAAAAATTACAATAGTTAGCAAATTGCTGTAGTATAAGAGGAATAAAACACTTCAGGATGTGCCTTTATTGGAAAATAATGAACATTAGGGTGGTAAGAGTAACTCTGCTTCATCCCACCACCCTGTCGTTGATTATTTTCCTTTAACTGAACATCCCCAAGTGTTTTATTAATTATACATAAATGTCAATGTTTTTAATAATGAAAAAAAAAAAGCAACCGTTCTTTACTTGGATGCAATAGTAAGAGTTCTTCATGCTTTAACAGGTGGGTGAAGTTAATGAAAGGTTTATATTGGGATAAATGGGTGGGGTTTGCACTTGTACATTTAATAATAATAATAATAATAATAATAATAATAATAATAATAATAATAATAATAATAATAACAAATGTATTGGTTTTAGTAATGGCAGAACTGGTAGGTGGTGCCATTTTGTTCTTTTTAGTGTTACTGTGCACGCATCAAGCTGTGTTTCTGAACAACGTTAGTTGTGTCATTGTTGGTTTTAGCTTTAGTTTCCTTTAAAAGTCGTGGAATTTAAACTGCACCATCTTACACACTGTGTAGTAATTTAGGGATTATTTGGCCTACAAATGTACTTTCAACTGCAATCCAATCATGGCTTTTTTTTAGCAGTACAAAATGTGTTGGGTTTTTTTTTCCTTTTGTGTTTGGATTATAAACTAGACATTAGTTGTACTATAATCAGCACGCCCACAGCTTTCAAACAAGACTAACCATACATTTTGTTATTCAGTCCCTACATCAGTCATAAGCCACAGGTTTGTGTGTATAATCAATCTATCTGTGCTGAAAAAAAACAAAAAAAAAAACAATATAAAACACCACATATCTGATTGAAATGGGAGTATTTTTATTGACCGTTAAATCTCAGTGTCTAAATCGGGCACAAGTAAGCCTAGACCTCAGAGCGTCAATGATAATCGATCGGCCTGGGTATACTGTCACTGTTGCTGCTTTGATCACCGTTAGAGATTATGACTGTGAGGACTGGAACCCAAATAAAAACAGTGTGTTTACATCCTCTAGCGTCTTGTGTTCTGTCTGGTAGAAACTGATCACTCGATATTCTTTATGTTACAGTGCATTTCAGTGCTCATGCAGTGGTCGAATAAATCACGTGATTATGTAATTAATAGATGATCACATGTAAATGAATATGTGATCGGTATGCAGAAAAGTATTAATCTTGTGTAGATAAAAACACGTGCCCTACAAGTGGAAAATAAATAACTGGTGAAAACAAAGGAATCACGTGTAAAAAATGTGTACAAATAATGTGAAAATAAACGAATCATTTAAAAAGAAATCCGCATGAAAATAAACTGAGAAACTGAGTTAAAAAAAACAAAGAATCGTGTAAAAATCACGTGGAAAAAATGAATCATGTAAAGGTCACATGAAAAAAAAAAAGAGAGTAATTGAGCAAAAATCACATGGAAATATAAAAGAATCATTTGAAAGAAGAATCACGTGGAAAATAAATGAATCATGTGTAACAATCTGTCTGGAGAGGTCTGCATATTGTTGCATTTACACTACATTTACTTCTTTAAAAAAATATTTTTGACATGTCAGATTAACGTAAATAATTCGGTACAGCAGCTGTCAGAAATTTTGCTCTTTTTTTTTTTTTTGGTTTTACGCGATTACTTTCAGTGATGTGTTTTTCTAGACGTTGAAATTACTTTCATTACATACTTTACATTGCATCATCTTGAAAGTTCCCAACATGGCTTCTGACTTCTTACTTGAAGTTAATTAACGGTAGTTGGAGGAGGAAAAGTTTCTCCCAGTGTGACAGGCCCAGTTTGATGCAGTTTTCTGCTGTGTAACTTCAACACAACTTTACAAAGAGAAAACTTTACAAACCTACTACAGTCGATGGTGCCATTTTTAATTAACAAAATTTTCAGGAATAAAAATATTAAATGCTCATTCGTTGGCTCATACTCAGAGAGAGAGGACTGAGGTTGTAGTGTACCTTTAAAACTCATTCGAAGTCCATGACATGGCCTTGAGGACCGACTATTGTATGTTTAAGGGCGCATTTATAATATGTGTTATTAGGGGAACCGAAATGGAACCGTATTGATTAGAGACTTGGAAAAAGATAAATGAAAATGTGTGGTGTTTATCAACTTCAACAATGAAGGAAGTTCTCAGAAGGTGGAACTGACAGCTTGCAAGTAATAAGGTCTCAAGTTGCATTGCCTAAGGTAAAGCAAAGCACTTCCCCTTGTCTTGTAGTCAGGAAATTTAGTGGAGGACGCATCAGCCAGAGTGCATGCCTTCATCATGAATATTCGTCTCCAGCCGCTCGTTGCGAGGGGTTTCACGGCACCATCTGGTAAACAGCCAGCGGGCAGCTTAATATTAAATTCCTGACACAGAGGGAACATCGAGCGTGGACAGGTACTCCATATGGCACACTCCAAGAGCAGTTTAAACCCTCATGTTCACTTCGGGTCAAGATGACCTATTTTAAAATTCAGTTAAAAGCGGATCAAGACTATTTTCTTCCCCAATGTGGACTTTTATGGCTGTCTCATTCCCTCCATCTCTTATTAACACCCCCCACCCCCCATCAGGACGATCCCCAAGCACGAGGAGGTCTTTTAGGTCTCCATTTTCCATCAGTACTGTGTATATCACTAATCATGGAGATAATTGAGGCCTGGGTCAATGGGATATCCATTGCTAAGTAAGTGAGCAGAACAGCAGGGTTAAAAGCTTAACAGCTTTGAACGTCTCTTTTTCGGGAGGAGAAAAGTGAGGGATCAACTTTCACCCAGAGCAAAACATCCACCGGAATAACTGGCAATACTCCGAGACCTGGACCCAGAGTGGCAAAACGATAGTCAGCACTTAGGGGTAACCCAAGGACACATCGATATCTGTCTCCGTTTTTGAGATCTCTGTCAGGATTTCATCTCTCGTATGCACCCGGACCATGCTTCCTGATGGAATATTATAGCTAGCTTGGTTCTTTTTTTCTTCCAATTCTGCCTTGAAAGTTGGTGATTTTGCAAAGATAGCAATTACAGAGCACTATTTTTCATATACACAAGTAAACACACACACACACACACACACACACACACACACACACACACACACACACACACACACACATAGATACAAAATACTGCCTAATATAACAGTAAACTAAAATGAAAATGTCATTGGATTACCAACACTGTGGCTCCAAGCCATAAGGAAACAGTGCTGTTTAAAAAATATATATAATTTTTTTTTTTTTACTTATAATAGTTGGAAGAGATTTGCTAGAAATACACTAGAAATACTACAAGAATATGAAGTTGAGGTAATAAAGCTTTATGAGGCTTCAGGGTATATACTTGTCTTGAGCAATGTAAGTAATGTAATCATTGATTCTTGGCCCAAAGTCTGAAGGCATTATTGTTTTTTGAAATTATTTTATATAGATAATATTCTATATTATTCACTTTCCATAATGAAATAATTGAACTGTCACACTGCCAATGCAGAATTATTCATTTAATGTCATCCTCATTAAAAATGGGAAGTATTGTTATGTACAAAAACAAAACAAAACAAAAACCCTGAATAACTGTTCATCAGTAACAGCTCTAAACTCTGGAACTTAACGATGCAGAAATGATAAAATAAAACTCAGCGATGAGGAACAGAAACAGCTGGGGAGACACAGACAAACTAATTAAAGGCCTTAACACAGAACAGGTGAACACATTAGGATAATCAACAAGTGACAGGACAGGGATGGAGAGAGGAGTAGAACAGAAACTATAGCACATGGCAAAGTAAAGAAAAACACATTGACTTGAGCCCAAAGCACTGTGATAGGAGGACACAAGTGTCTAAAGTCAGTGATACATTTATTAGGGCAAATCCTAATTTCATTATCAGAGTGCATGACGGGGGTCAAAACACGGGAAGACAGCGTTACACAAGGAATAGGGAAAACTAAAATAGAACAAGTCGATACAGACAAGGAACCGAAACAGCAGGGCATACATAGACATGCTAATCTGAACCCTTAACACAGAACAGGTGAACACATTAGGGTAATGGTCTAGAACAGAAACAAAAGCACCTTGTTTTGTGAATTTTCCTCTATCTATCTATCTATCTATCTATCTATCTATCTATCTATCTATCTATCTATCTATCTATCTATCTATCTATCTATCTATCTATCTATCTAATTATTTGAGACAAACATCATTCTTTATGATCTTGTGCTGTATGGAAGAGGATCTTGTACAATATGAGTAAAAATCTCAACAACAAAAGTTGAGTTATGTAACCTTCCACAAGACACATTCTTGGTTTTTAGCCAAGTAAACATTGAGATAAACGTTGAAGATAAATTTCAGATTTTCTATGCATATGTTCTATCCTTAACATTATGTGTGGGTGGTTCAAGATCATATTCAGAAATGCAGCACTGTGAACACCTACAATATGTTTTACATTGGTTACCCAGCAAAGAAGCACTGACTCCCTGAGAAAGTAATAAATTGCAAAATATACATTTTCACTGGACCTGTATTCATATTTCATTTAGAAATTCACATACGTACAAAATTATTTTTTTTTTAAATTGTCTTTGCCTCGGGCCTTGTTCTGACCTTTTCATTTTCTCGGCTTTAATATCATTTGTGCTCTTTAGATGCTCCGTTGTCTGATTTGCATCTTCGGAATAATAGATCAATATGTTTTAATCCATGCTCAGTGTGTGTGTGTGTGTGTGTGTGTGTGTGTGTGTGTGTGTGTGTGTGTGTGTGTGTAGGATGAGTAAAGGGATATTAAAATTCAATTCTGTAAAAAAGTGTGTGTGTGTGTGTGTGTGTGTGTGTGTGTGTGTGTGTGTGTGTGTGTGTGTGTAAGAGAGAGAAATACGTTATATGCACTGTAACTATATCAAAACTGGGCTATATTGCTTACTAAAGCACATTGCTTTACTTCCTACAAAGAGTCTGTGTGATAATAGATCACTCTGCTCACACACCTCTAAAACAACTCCTTAAGAACCTTCCCAACTAGGTGTGTTATAAATGGGACACACTAGGTGGGAGCAGAAGAGACACTCAATCGCCGCTGTTTTAAAAACAGAGCCCAATTATTATTGATCCCGGTCTCTTACGCGTCTCAATTTCATTTTTCACGCCGTCCTCAGCATCAGAGGAAACGCTAAAGTGAATACAAATGGAGAAGAGATTGTGACTGGCCTGGGAAAAAAGGTGGGGGGGGATCATCTTTAAGAACACGGCAATGTGGGAAGGGAGAATAAATCGCAGATAATCTTTCTTGACCCATCACACTCGGCAGTCCTCTAATGCACATGAGAATGCAGTCTGGGGACGAGTTAATTGAGAGTCTACAGTGTGTGAGGAACATGACTGTGAATGATACAGCATGGATAAAGACACACGGCTCTTAGAGAGTCCCGGTTGAGGCAGGATCTAACAGATTTAGCCCTGGTGACGATGTGCCAGAGCCACAGGTCGGATTAGCCGATATCTTTCGTCTCTAGCTGTTCTTTTCCTCGCTGCCCATTTCCCAAATTTGAAAATACTTCAGCAGCAAAACAACTCTATAGTGGCTAGTGATGAATAAAATGTTAATGTCACTGCAAAGCCAGGCATTTAGAGAAGATTACTGAAAGCCTTTCGTCTCTGGTTAGCCCTCTCCCGCCTCAGACCAGATGTTTATTTCCACATTTTTAATAGGTCAGCTATGCTAATGAAAAAAAAAAACAAAACAAAACTAAATAACAACGTAAAAGTGGACCAAAATTTGCATTGTGTAATGCTAAGGCAATATTAGATTTCATTTGTTGTCATTAAATGCAGCAGACAATGCTAATTTGGCTTGCAGTGCTTAAAAGGTTGAGAACTAGCATCACATAACACTAACTGAAACTTCAGTGTTCAGGAGTTTTTTTTTTTTTTTTTTAATTATTTTTATGAGGGCTTCAAACATTTTAATTATAACAGTAATTAATCAGTAATTAATAAAATGCCAGAGCAGAATCAAAATCCCTGGAAGATTGACATGGCCTAGTACACTTCCTGGGAATCCTGTGTGAATGGACCCTAAAACATTAGCGGAAAAGTGGACGACTTCATTATTTAACCAATACAGATGAGACAATGCCTAGTACTATTCCTGGGAAATGATCTCCAGGGCTCATGTGTGAATGCAAACTAATACATTACTGATGCATCATTTAAACAGGACAAGGCTTAGTACAATTCTCAGGAAATCTATTCCCAAGGAAATGCTCTTTGGCACTAAAGACCAGTAGTAGAAAGCTAAGATTGTTGGTTTATGTGTGAATGGAAGTCGATCCTTTACTGGGATAGAGGATAACACTACGATGAATATTTTCCTACGGCACTCTGATGTTTTTTTATGGTAACTGATTTAAAACATTAGCACAATAAAGCAAGAATGGGTATTAAGGTTCATCAAGAAGCAAAAGAGAAATATCTATAAATGAACCAAAAGGGCAGAGAATATAGTAAAGCAAAAATGTAAGTAATAACCAAGATCAAGTGTCTGAAAGGTAAATCCCACCATTTCCACTCACTTCCTGTCACATTCCATTGCAAATGTCAATGCAGGCTGATAAAATACCATTTGAAGGCCACAAGATCCAAACATTACTGGTGAAAGTGTACAGATTATGGTCTGGGTTTTAAGTGTGAAAACCCCAAATGATTGTCATTTGTTATTAGCAATGCGGGTTGAACTGTCCCATTTAACTTCATTACATTACGAGACACTGCCGGATCCGATCCCACAAAGGTGCGACCTCCACTTTTTTTTTTCGCCCTCTCTCAATCACCCACTCCGTGCGAATAGATTAATCACCCTACTAACTCGGACAGGCTGCAAAACCACAGCCACTTTGTCGTGGCAGACAATTCCCCCTCGATCCCCAGAAAGACTTGGCAGCCGTATCTCGTTTCACGTTACCCGAGACCAGGGCTCAGATAATCGGCTGATTAAAACGAGCTTCTCCAGGAATATGAGAAAGTCCTCATAATGGAAATCATTTCCAAAAGTTTCATCTGCAATTTAAATCTGCATGTGAAAGGTCTCCGAAGAAATCTTGCGCATTTAAGCCTTCAATGAACAAATTACAATGGGCCTGTCAAGGAGGACGTGCAATTTTCACCAAGGAAAAGTATCATTTTATTCATAGCATCTGGACCAAAAGAGTTCCCCCTCTTTTTTTTTTCTTTTTTTTTTTTTTGAACTCCAATGACATAATAACTTTGCACTTCTCTGAAAAGGTCACTTGATACAAGACGGACTCCTGCCTTCAGATCTCTGGCACAAACCCTTAATAGAAGCATGTGTTCAATGTTCAGAGGGTCAAATCACAATTGGCATCAAATAAGACACTCCGATCTTGTAAGTTAGTCAAGTCTTGAGCTGGTGTAGCCTCATAAAGCACTCAGCCGCTTAACATAGCTCCTAGCGATGGGACTCTTGAAACAACCTGCTGTGCCAAGTAGCGTCCGTGAGAACTTAATGGTCCGAGTTCTAATTGGGAATGAAATATGGCTGAGACTCTCTCTGGAGCTGAACAGCGAGCCAGGCAATGACTATGTGTGAACCTCACATTTTGCTGAGAGCATTCTGAAATACTCCAAAGTAGAGAGGAGGTGGCACTTTGAAAAGTTGTGTCGGCTCGAAAATAAAGTTCGCCGTCGTACACAAATTTACTCAAACTTGGAATGAGAAAATTGGGAAAGAAAATCAGGAAATTACATGTTATAATGTGTTTATAAGACATCATGCATACATTTATTTTGTTTTTAACAACTGTCATGACAAACTATTATACATCTTATAAAATATTATAAAATAAAACCGATTATTAACGAGTCCCGCCTCTGCCCTGTTTGCACAGAGTTTGCATGTTCTCCTCATGCTTTGGGGGTTTCCTCTGGGTACTCCGGTTTCCTCCTTCAGTCCAAAGACGTTCTGTAGGCTTATTGGCATTTCCAGATTGTCCATAGTGTGTGAACATGTGAGTGATTGTGCCCTGTGATGGATTGGCATCCCACCCAGGGTGTCCCACAACTTGTGCCCCGAGTTCCCTGGGATAGGCTCCAGGCTCCTCACGACCCTGTGACAGATAACTGGTACAGAAAATGGATGGATGGATGGATTATTAATGCCAGAGCCATCCATGGCCAGGGTTCTAGGAAGCAAACTTGGCTGTGTTCTCTGGTTGGGAGGGGCATACTCTCTTTTCACAGTGACACTAGCCACTAGCCGTGAGCATCTGTGAGCTCGTGCATGAGGAACATTTCCTTCAAGAATGTTACGCTGTCCTGTGATGCAGTAGTTCGAAAAGATGCAGAGGAAGGTGTTAGCTCCACCCATCCCATTTGGTAGCTGGTGAGTGGGAATTGGCAAAAATGACCAAATTGGCGACTTTTGGATGATGTACATTTGTTAAACGCTCTTTGGCGTATTCAAAGAACGCACAACAAATCTCATTAACAGAGATGCTAACGTTTATAGTTACAGTAACCATAACATTTAGGAAATTTGACCTTTTGCTACAGCAGTACGGGAAACGCCAGAAAACGATGCTTTTCTGCTTTTTTAAAATTTTATTTATAAAGCAGCAGTCAAAGGTGAATAAAATTCACCTGAGAGAAAAGCCAATTCACTGAAGGGGAAAGGACGCTGGATTCGAAATACCCGTTTGTTTCGGGTGGTCGCCACTTTCTCATTGCACCGATTTAAACTTTGGATTTTAAATTTGGCCTGCATATGCGTTAACATTCTTTCATGTAGCTTTCTTGAAACACACCTATACAGGTGTATGACATGGAGATCATCATCGTTCACGGCTGGCTCGAAATAATTTGCTTTAAAGCAAAATCAATAGAACATGCTCAGACATAAAGGATTCGTTTGTTGTGCCGTTCCTCGGGGCTACGATCCATAAAATAATACTAATAATAATAAATTTATATTTATAGGCGCCTTCCAAAGCCCAAGGATGTATTAAAAGAATAATCACAAAATTAATGCAAGCAGTCCAAGAGGAAAGCCGTACAGCGCCGAGTTCATTTTTGTTCAAAGCACAGCCTTGTGGAGAGAAAGCAGACCACAGGCTGTGAGATTCATAGCAGAATGGAAGATAAATCATGTTGCTTGTTACATGTCTCTTCTTCTTTTGGTACAGTAGCAGAAGATTCATTTCTTCTGGAAAAACCCACGATCAAACTCAACTGCACCAAAACCAGCTTCTCTTGTAATCGGGTCACACCAATCACAAAATGACGCTTATTGACAGCTAATGGGTAATGTTTGCGTGACGTGGAGTGATGTAGACGCGAACGTGGCGCGGCGTCTGGCGGACCAGCTGCCACGGGGACTCGATCAGACCTCCAGTCAATTATTCACCACACAGCACGTTCACAAAGAGTTCAGCACAGAGCCCGAGAATGCGTCCTCACCGAGGGAGGCTCATCAAAGCGCAAAGAAGAAATTAAACTCACCACAAACCCAAAAAACCGTGGGGGCGAGAAGTCAGGATACAGAAAATGTTTCGACATTTCTTTCCTTAATAAGTGTGATATTGTGGTGTAGGCGACCAGGGAGGGAGTCAATTTGGAGCAACTTTTTTTTTTTCTTTTTTACTTTCAGAGGCGAATATAATATATAGAGGATCTCTGACATCACTAAAAAAAACATTATGAATACACACCAATGACATATTAAATTATGTATCATTTTACTAAATCAGCATTTAATATTACTGGACTGACAGACAAGCCTGTACCCCTTGCTAAGACAGACAGACAGACAGACAGCTCCTTCCTTCAGATGTTTTACTTGTAGGGTTTCTATTATAAACCTTTAATAAGTACCCCTTAGTAAGACAGATAGATAGATAGATAGATAGATAGATAGATAGATAGATAGATAGATAGATAGATAGATAGATAGATAGATAGATAGATAAATGACAAGGGTTTATCTATCTGTCTGTCTAGTTGAGAGAGACTCTATAGGGTTCTAGATGAAACCTTTAAAGACAGACAGACAGACAGACAGACAGACATGTAACACTTTACATTAAGGTTTATTGTTAATGGTTCCTCAAGGCTTCTTGAGATAAAAAAAAGACATGGAAACATTCTCCTGTTTATATAGAACTTTAGGGTTCAAGATCCTTTTGTATTTATTTCTGCATGACTTTTGACACACACACACACACACACGCACACACACACACGCACACGCACACACACACAGAGAGATAATTGCATGGAAATTGTAGTAAATACAATAAACAGCAACCAAACAGCAAAAAGGAACATACAATAAATTACAAATATATTGTATATATCTCACAGTTCCCAGATTAATCCTATAATATATGATATATCGCATACACCACAAGTTTATTAGCACTCGTACCTGTTTTTATGCATGTATACGAAGCTAATGTTTTCCTCATTAATGCAGTTAATCCTGGATTTTTAACTTCCCTGTGTGTGTGTTTGTAGAAAGCAGTTCTTGTGTTTCTCTCTAGCTGATTTGTGAGCTTTATTACACAACACTACAGTGTAACGAATTTCTGTAAATTCTACAATACAATACAAAACTGTGCTCCAACCTGTGTATTACGTTTGATAGTGTAGTCGGTGCTATTCTGGGAAAATATTTACCTGAAGCAGCAATAAAACTTCTTTAACCCTTAAACACTTTTTTCATGGTTTTTATTGACTCCATATTCATATTCCATATGTCACAGTGGATTTGACAACGTGAGCACCTGTCATGTTCCTTACTTAACCAATAAAACGCTTCAAACATCAAGCTTCAGGCCCAGACAGTGACGCTAGAAGCCCAAGTTACCATCTTCTCAGATTAGTTTTGAACTACCATCAATCACAGGTAAGATATAAGCCGGGTGTTCCACCTCTCAATCCAGCGTGGAGCCCCAGGGTCAGAGGGGCCGCTGAGAGTTATCGCCCTCCAGATATTAATTCGTCTAAATCAAGGACAAGGATATCCAGAGAAACCGTAGACCTTCGCTCGTCCGCGCCGTCAGTCACGGCGTCCCTTTTTTTTTTTACTCTCTCACCAGCATATCAATCATTAAATCAATACGATAGAGTCACGGCCGCAAAATACTGACACTCGCTGTCAGCTGTATGCTGTCCTCGATGTGGTGGAAAGATATTGATGAGGCACATGTAGAGCATGAAGTAACACCAAGCCTCATAGTGAAATCTTCTGTAACAGAGAGCAAGCTTTTAAACAAAAGAAAATCTGATGATAAATGACAAAATGAGGTTAACCTGACCTTGTATACAATTCTAACCATTGCTTTACGTACAGTATAAAAGATAAGGTTTTCAGAATAAAACTTAAGGCTCATTAATATCAATAATCTTCAATCGCTGATTAGTTGACGATGAATCTATTGACTAAATGCGTTATTAAATAGACCTAAATAGCTACTGAACTATTTCAAATGTTCTCTTGAAGATGAGAGGAATGTAAGAAAATCTTCTTTTTTTCCAGTCTCAGAGTTGGCCTGTCTCAGAGTAACGTGCTCGGGATTGTTTCAGGAGATCAGCAAGTTCAGCCAATCAGATACACCATTCAGAACTTCGAACGACATAAGCAGGACATTGTAGTCAATGCAGAACTTAATAAGCAGCTGGCTCATGAAAAAGACTGCCGTGATGTGCTTTGACGTTCTTTTCCTTGTCTCTCAGCACCATGTTTCTCATGGTGGTACACAAACATCTACGGTTACACCCAGGTTCTTAGCTGCAGCATGCGCTTTCACAAAACTGTAGTCGTGGTCTTCCAATTTGCATAAGGACCCGATAAGTATAATTATGTATCTTTAACATAGAACCGAAATCCAACATTATGTTTGTTGAACTCATTTCGTGTCCCTGTAAATGGAGAATCGTACTGGCCCTCAAACCGAACCTTGTGGGACGCCGTATTGCATTTTCTGTAGGTTCCGAAGGTTCGGAAGTATTTGTTAATGCAGTTCCATGCAGTTTCATACAATTCCTTGCTTCTAAACATCTGTATAAGTGACTAATATTTACTAACAGTTACCTTTTAATACTTAACCATTAATGATTAGTTTATATGGTGGTGTTTTGTTTTTTTTCTCATAAGGGCAGTTCACGTTACCACTTTTGACTACAGCCGACATGTTGTCACGTGTCCCAAAACAGCAATAATAACATCGCTCCATCTTGCTAACATTTACAGTATGCCAGCAACCCTAGCATATCACTTACTGTCTTCATGTCCTGCTTCAATTTACAGACCTTCTTTCTTATTAGAAACTGTTATCCAGTGTTCTGGGTATTTATTTATTATATTTATGTACTTTTTTTTTTTTTACAAGGATATTTATGGAATCTGGCAAGGAAGCGTTGGCGCATTCGTGCTAGCTAACAGTGACCAGCACCTGTGCGCTGAGCTAATAGAGTCTGCCACAGGTTGTCTGGATAATGAACAAGAGTGGAGCCAAGAGATTTCAGAGGTTAGCTAGCAACAGCACTAAACAAAAAAAAAAAAAAAAAAGAGCTACCATGATGTTATGGTTGATTTGCTGCTTTTACACTGAAGAAAAACCACTTGGACAGTCACTGACCCCCTGTGTAGCTAAATAAGACCATTTGAACAGTTTGTTCTAGTTTAGCCCTGTGAGCTTTTCCTGCATTTGTCCTGTGGGAGAAAGTGCTTTAGGAGGTAGCCAGGTCGAAACGGAGGTTGAAAAGGCCCTAAAGACAGAATCTATTTTTGGGAGCGTTACTGGGGACTGAGTAGGGAAAAGGTTGTGAGACTAGAAAGAAAGAAAGAAAGAAAGAAAGAAAGAAAGAAAGAGCTAATGGAGGAGAGCAAGTCCTGAGCTGCAAGCCCTGCGATGCAGTCAGCACATTTTTATCAGCCTGATCGGCCCATGAATCAGGCTTTGTGCGGACTCCGAGGTGATAAATACCCGAGCGAGGGGTCTAACATACAAGATAGGCCTCATTGTTGGAGGAGCCTGGCCTGTATTTCACACGCCAGGCCTTATGGGTGATGGATGGGGTGAACCTGAGCAATATTTCTTTCTCCGCTCTCATCCTCAGGCTGTTGTAAGAATGGAGAAGTGGGAGGTGGGCCAGGGGAAAAAAAAGTAAACATGGGCGTGTGGAGCAATTTGAGTGCAGGATACTTAGATTTAAAAAACAAAAGACAATAGAGAGAGAAATTTAAGTTTAAACTTAACTAACAAAGCCTGAGATCCAGTTTCATCTGTTTATGCTGCACTTTATCTGAAGGCCATGTTTCTCAAATCAGTAATAATATAGGTCAGAGTTTGGGGAAAAATCAAACTAATGCAATTTTCCACTTAGCCCAAGACAAGTTTGTTGTTCAATGTTTGCGCTGGAGCTACAAGACTAAAGTAGCTAACATATAATGAAGGTCTATCTCACCAGAAATCGTAAGGTCAGTCCGACTTGTTGATGTGTTTTAGGACGCATCGTGACCTATTTGCGATCTTTAAACATGTCAGAAGCTTTATAGTGTTACAATATTGAGGTGTGGGGTCAGATTTTTGTCAGCACACAGCGACAACAATATACTTCGACTTACGCACTAAGCACCGTCTTCGATGCTGGTGACTTTAGTTCAAAATCAATCAATATTTAAAAATCAATCAATATTTACACAGGGAAAGTTCCTCGTATTCAGAGTCGGGTTACGCACGTACCTATAGTAAGTTAACTTTCTGGGCATCCAATAAGATTAGTGTTAAAATCATGTGCGTGAAGTTTACTCAGAGAACTCTCTGAGTATCTCTTAAGTCTGTAGTTACGTCCCTGAATACAGAATACTAAATTCATAAAAACAGACTCTGCTATTATTATCTATTATTAAAATTACAGATGGCATAAGAATGTCATTTGAAGCAAGATATGAGGATGTATTTATTTACCGAAAAGATTATCGAGCCAACGATTCTCCAACTGTAATGTTACAGCGCAAACACTAATTTCCAAACACTATAGGACCATGAAGAGGAGATAGCCCCGAAATATCTTCCCGCTAGTTCTCCAAAACATATCCACAGATTATATGGAGCTAAATGGATTCACAGCACAGAATCCCCCACAGATCAGAACTGAGCAGATTCTTTAGGCAGGCTGGGAGTTTTAATCATTTGATAAGTTAACTAAAGCCATGCCGGCAATGTGAATTCAAGTCAGGCCTGTTAGAGAGATAGAGAACTGTTCTCCAGGCACAGAAGTGCCAAAAAGAAAAAAGAAAAAATACTGTTGATGAATAGAGATAAGAGCACTTGCTAGGGTTTGGGTCAACTTGAAAACTCAAGTGCTCCAGCACTCCTACTACTGAATTGCAAATTCCAACAGAGACGTGTTCGCATTTCATCCGGCTTTGTGTTTCAACAATAAACTATTTCTCAGTAGCAGAGACATTGACCAGAGTAATGTTTACAATATGTTTGCTATAAATAATGTTTATGATGCAGTTATACCACTCTTTTTCTATCATGAACTTGATGTGTAGTTTTTCTTTTAATCTGTAATCAGAAGTAATTTTTTTTGTGTGTTTACTTTTTATTTACAGATTCTACATTGAGTACATTTCTTATATTTTCATTAAATCTTATGTCAATCACTTTATGCAAGTTCTGTGAATTAATTATTAGCTCTTTTTTCCAAAAAATGTTATATCTGCCTTTTTCCAGGGCTCACACTCCCCTTTCCCATCGGCCTACTTACCAGCAGCTAAACACAGAGTCACGATACTCTACACACAGAAACCCAACAGTGTCCTGACTAATCTTATAACAGGTTTGCGGCGATAAAATAATTCGTTTGTACAGATTGAAAATGTCCGATAAGTCGATATCCATTCCACCGGGGGAATGGATCGCCAGTGTACTGCTAGAATGGGTTAAATAGTTAAGTATAACTACAACAGTGTATACTGACTCCTACATTTCATGTGTACATGTGTAAATTATTATTTTGTCTTCTGGGAAACATGTAAATATCTTATGTAGCCTGTGAAAGGCAGTACTAAATGAAATAAATAAGATCTTTAAACAAAATAATAACAATATTGAACTGGTTCATTTGTGTAAATTCAGTTATTATTGTGTCTTGTGGACTATATGTAAACATCTGTTATGTGAAATATCTTATTCAGGGCAGTAATAAATAAAAAAAAAATTATAAATGCAATTAAAAAATATATATATTATTAACATTTTGCAGATAATTCAAGGCGTATGTAAACTTATGGCCTCAACTGTAGTTCTTGTTTATCACTTGTTACAGCAGCTATAGAGAATCATATCTTCATTTTCTGTCAAAGTTAATAAGACAAAAAAACCCCAACAACAACAACAAAAAAACATAAAATGCAACGTCCTCCATCTTGAAGACGTTCCTTGGTGGAAAACTTCAACGTTACAGCTTTACCGCTGACTGTTACGAAGCGCTCACACTGGAGACTCCTTCCATGAAGGTTAAATAAACATTGCCTTACTTTAAAAAGCTCCACCATTGTAATGAAATTCTTTGTTAAATAATAACACATTTTAATCCTTTTTTTTTCATAGAAAAAGTTTATCTGTAGAGTCTGCCAAAGTGGAGGTAACAGAGGTGATTGCATACCTATTTGTAGATGAAAACATTGCCATATTAGAAATTCATTTTCTAACATTCAAGAAATGCACTTTATTACCGTTAATACATTCTAATTCATAACGCAGAGGTTGTGAACATATTTTTTTCAGGGAATTAAAATTGGGATAATGAGCCACATGCCGTATGCTCACACGCGTACACACAGGTCTGAAACAAACCCTGCTGCCTTCATGGTACAACAACTGTTTTGGCTGATATCAGGGAATTCAATGTGGTACGTTAGTGAATCCAGTAGGTACCGAACTGTCAATCATTTAAAAATATAAATATTTAACAGCTTTGTTTCATTTTCATTACAATATTGCTACTAAAAGGATGTAGATCATCTATAAATAAAAATAAAATACCAAAAAATTGAGTAAAAATATCAGATTTTGGGGTCCATTTTGATCACTGTGTTTTCTGAATTTGTTGACCTTCCTGAGATATCATTGTCGTTTTCTTGACAAAAGCAATGTTTTTACTCTCTCTCTCTCTCTCTCTCTCTCTCTCTCTCTCTCTCTCTCTCTCTTTCTCTCTCGTCCACACCTCCCACTCACCTTTTTATGTACGAGCGGTGAACCAAAGCGAATTGAATTATGGAACCGATCCAGCTCTTGCCCTAATGGAAGCCTTCAGAGGACAAAAGCCGAATGTTCATTGAGCTCAATGGAACAAGGGGGCCATTACGTGCACTTTGTCAAGCTGCAACACACACTCTGAAGTGTGTGTACCACCCTCGGGCCTTTCGAGTGTGAGAGGGAGTTGTCCAAAAGCAATGGACACATTCAACACATTCTGATGAGGGCAGTATTTTTTTTTCTACTTCATTTTATTAATATTTTTTAAATTGTTTTTTTTTTTTTTAAATTAAATTTGCTGAGACGGGAGGCAATTAAAAACAATCTGCTGCATCGCTGCCTTCTGTCATCGCTTGTGAGAGGAGATAAGGTGCGAGCCTTCAGCACCCATAATCCTCTATTTACATGAGGAATGGAAATGCAAAAAAACAACAACAAAAAAAAAAAATCCCCAAAAAATGCTTGACACTGCAGTAAGGAATTGCAGGACATGACAAACTGGCACTTGGTCTTCATCATGTTTCTCGTAAATCTGTGCTTGCTACATTAACATAAGGAATAAAACACTTGTGGACATGCGGTTATAGGAAAATAATCAACGACATTATGGTGTAAGGAACAGGAGATACTGTTACCGCCACGAAAATGATTCTTTTCCTATAAAAGCGCATCCTGAAGTGTTTCATTCCTCTATTGAAGTAAATAGACATTGTACTTTTTATCTGTTTATACGTAATTACTAGTCAGACTTTGCTCATAGAGACACCAGTGATCCAAAGCCATCCCCAAGTCAACACGTATTTCATCACAGAAAAGTTGAATGATAAATGTAAACACCTACACTGTAACTTTGGTTTCCATGGCTACGGTGTAGCCGTCCCTACAGCTGTCGTTGCTTAAACGTTCTAATATCAGATGTTGGTCGCTAACCAGCAACAATTACCACTGTGTAATTGTTGCTGTAACACATCACTACTAAGCTTGTGATGTGTTACTGTTCGAATGTAGCGTGACGGTGTGATGGGGCTGAAGTTGAAGCAATTCTGACCAATCAGAACGGAGAATTCAACAGCACTGCGGTATAAACAAGAAGAAGAATCAAATTTGAGTCTTACGTGCTGTAATTCTTGATATCTGGTGACATTCCAGGACGAGGTTTGTTTGGAATCGATGCACTGTAATGTCCAGCGGTCGTGTTCCCTTTCTTGCGTCCCCGAGCTCGATTTAATTATTGCGACAGCTGAGAGCTGCTTAACCTCTCCAGCAGCAAGCTTGGTACGCTGATCAATTTGGGCCAAGGTAATTCCACACTGTTATTACCTGTGTACTCTCTCTCTCTCTCTCCTTCTACACCTTTGGGAAAATTAAATCCCAAACAAAGTAATAGCTGTTACGTATAATGGTGTGTAACGAGAAAGCGCGTCCCCCTTCTGAGCCGTCTGATTGGCAATCGTGATAAATTCGTTTAATTACCGCACGCCCGAGGGGGAGGTTTTAGATCTCGGCACCACTGACGTTTTAAGACTATGGCGTGCTGAAAAAGAAAAATAGGTGTCCTACAGAGGCCGTAACCATAGGTAGCCCAGCTGTTGGAAAGACGCCAGTGAAGAACGACTCTAAGACCCCGTCATCCATCACAATCTGCCCTGTTTTCTTCTCCATCTATCCCCTCCCCCTCCCTCTCTGTTTTCATGAGAGAATTCATCAGGCCTGTTTGGCCCAGGGCCGCTAATCTCGACATTCTCGGCTGCTGGGTCAGGACTTACGCAGAATCCGCAGCTCGCTCTGCTGACCTGGATGGATGGAGGGAGAACGGCTGGAGAGGAAACAAAGGAAAGTCGATGCAGGGTTTTATTCCTTTCGATTATTTTTTCCCTCTCTCCAACACGATTCACAGGCTCCATATTTACACTCCACCTGAACACATACACATACACACACTACAACAACCAGATTCCCAGTAATAAGTACACTAAAGGCTTTTGTTTGTTAATTTCCATACAAATTCCATCCATATTATTGATATCACTATTTTAATATTCATCTATTACCCGAGCGCTGTCAAATCCTCCATTCTGATTGGTCAGAAGAATTCGGATTGCTGACATGTTTTTATCGTAATTAGTAACACTTGTTATTTGTTTATTTAGCATTTAGGGAAGGAGTCTCCAGTGTCAGCGCTTTGCAACAAATATGGGAAAATCTTCAGGACAGAGGAGTGTGTGGTTTCTGAGTAACATGACAACATACTTTTTAAAAAATTGTCTTCGAGAGAGAGAGAGAGAGAGAGAGAGAGAGAGAGAGAGAGAGAGAGAGGGGTTGGTGAGGGACTTGCTTGTTTTGCTGACGTTCCACAACATCAAATGTAACAACAGTATAAAAAGTATGAGATGTTGTTGTTTTTGTTAAAGGGTATAAGAGGAATAAAACGCTTTAGTATGAAGTAAAACAATCAACTTCAGACTTTGGGATGGTAACCGGAACTCCGCGTCATCTAAAACACATTGTCATTGATTATTTACCTTTAACAGCACATCCTGAAATGTTTAATTCCTTAGATACATGTATTGGGTATTTTAAAAGGAACTGTAATAACCTTGATGGCCTCATCAGTGAATTTGCACAGAAATACAGAGACGAGCTACAAAAGTTCTGGAACCAAGATTAACCTCTACCAAAGTGATGGAAAGGCCAAAGTGTGGAGAAAGAAAGGATCTTTGGATCTGCTCATGATCCAAAACATATAAGCTCATCTGTGAAACATGGTGGAGGTAGTGTCATGACTTGGGCTTGCATGGCTGCTTCTGGAACAGGCTCCCTAATCTTTATTGATGACGGAACTCATGATGGTAGCAGCAGAGTGAATTCAGAAGTTTACAGAAACATTTTGTCTTCCAAGTTACAGAGAAATGCATCCAAATTAATCAGGAGGAACTTCATCATGCAGCAAGACAATGATCCAAAACGCCTAAAAATTGGTTGGTCTGATACAAAAGGTTTTATGTTGTTTTGATGTAAATACCAGGAAATAAAAGCTGAAATCCTAAACTCTCATCTCATATCTTTCTTTTGAACTCACACCCAAATGTCTTTGGTGTAGAGCACAAACAAATGAATTGGCCTCGCCGTTCCAATAGTTTCAGAGGGGACTGCATCTCAATAGGTTTTCTGCTTGAAATCCTGATATGTCCACTTCTCTGACACGTTCACGGTTCTTTCTTCTCGCCGATTTGCTTTTATCATTCGTGGCTCGGAACACGCTTCCTGACTTCCTTCACTCTCGGTTCTTCGTCGCTGCAAAGCTCATCAAGGTGTCTGAACGATCGTCTTTGTTCGCAGCTTGATTAGTTTCTGACTACAGAAAGCGCCGGAAAATCAGGAGGACGCTTTAATCTCTGAATGCACTGTGTGACTTCACCAGATGCATGTGACAGATGAACTGCTTCAGAAAGATAACTTAAAAAAAAAAGAAAAGTGAAACAGCTCTTGTACAAGATTCCATATGATTCAAAGCAATGAAAGCATGAAACTAACACATTTGATCAAAATATGTTAGTTTCACCCTTCACATGGTGAAATTTTTACCTTTTCTACTATCTATAGTTCTGAAACTGTACTCTTTAAGCATGCTGACTGCATTTCTAAAACCGGCCGCTTACACAACACAATCTTTGCAGGACGTAAAGTAAAAACAAACAAACAAAAAAAAGAACATTTCCACATCATTTCATTTTGGCGAAATACTGTATATTTACAGTGGCTTAAAGTTGACGTCTGTTATAGGCAAAACAATTTGTACCACATACAGTATGACAATTTTTCCCAGACTGCAACACAGGACCATTTTGACAGAAATTGTAAATAAGCAGGCTTCCCGTGTAGCACAAGAATTGAAGACGGCATGACGTCCCATGGCTATTATTTTCATCCAGCTAACATTGTTGTTAATGACACCATGAACTCGTCCTAATATGGCTTCCGGAGCAGACGTCATGAGGAAGTACTGTATTCTCAGCATGATATAGACAAATATTACATTTCTGCCAAAATTTCTGCCAAAATTGGCATCTCTAAATTGTCTGTGGTGTGTGTGTGATTGTGCCCTATGATGGATTGGCACCCCGTCCAGGGTTGTCCCCTGCCTTGTGCCCCGAGTCCCCTGGGATAGGCTCCAGGGTCTCCATGATCCTGTGTCGGATAAGCGGTACAGAAAATGGATGGATGGATGTTTCACTGAAGATGTTTTCCTTAATTGTACATAAAGAAATTCGACAGTTTCATTAAACATAAACCGAAAGATGCTGATATCGATGCAAAGATCTGGCCTAGTGTTCAGCATGATTTCCCCAAACCCGTACTGAACAGTAATTGGATGTAAGAATGACAGACCTCATACGTGACAATTAACTCAATATCACGAAAACATTTTTACGGCTAACCTTAACCATCCTTAAATTTTCATACGAGTTGGCTGGTGTGAGCTCTCATTAGATAGGATTGGATAATCATATTAGGCAGCGGCTAAAAGAAACCAGTCACGTAAAGTGGTCAATCATACAAACTATTCCAGTCAGAGTGATGCATTGCTCAAGACCGCTGGATATATTTCACCTTCTCCGCTGTCCAGCATGAGAACAGGACAACTCCATCCATCAATGCCATCGATATTCATACAAATAACCCTGCCATGACTGCATGAGGGGGGTCTCATTATCTCACACACACATGCAGAGACGAGCTGTGGGGTATTTCTATCAAAAAATGCATTGGGTGAGAACTGATGTTAGATACTCACAGTCATATTATTGAACTGATTCTTCTAACTAATTCTTCTCATTCAAAGTAAATAGGTAAGGAAGGAAACACCTGGGTGTGTGCGGTTACATGGATCGATGTGATGAAGTCGATTATTTTCCGATAACACCCCTTCCTGAAGTGTTTTATTAAACAATGATACCTAATTTAAAAAAAAAAATCATTTATAGTTACATTTAACACTGTGGAACAGCTCTACCTTTGACTGTCTGCACTGCTGACACCAGAGACTCCTTCCATAAATGTTAAAAGTCTTCTCACAGAAAACTTCACTGTATCAACAGGTAAGAGTTTGTTGTTGCTGTTGTTGTTAAATAACAACATGGATCAACAATTTTGATGACATCATTCAACACTTTGGCTTCTCATCAGATTTTCGGTCCAATAAAATGCTCTTTAGAATCTGAAGTTTCCTGGCTGTGAGGTAAACTAAAAGCTATTGGCTATTTAAAAAAAAAGGGGGGAGGTGCCATTCAATATGTCCCACCCTGATTTCCTGTTTCAGTGGAAATTACGTCAATACGTCGAATAACGCTACGCACTTCACAGGGACTTTAAGTGCTCTAACGTGACTATAAGTATCTTCTCCATGCACAATATTTCCACATCAGGCACAAACTCGTAAAAGCGTAAAGGATTGAAACAACACTACATTAAAAAAAAAGAAAAAAAACAACAAAAATAAAACAAAACAGAGGCAGACAACCATAGTATACATTATATCCAACGTATATCAATGAAGTAAGCTATACAGTATTGTTATGAGGGAATCATTTTCAGGTCTGTATCCCTCAGGCTAAGATCCCTGCAAAAAGCTGAAGGTGTCATAAAATCACAGCCGCGAAGATTTACAAACTGTAAAATCATCATTACGTACTCAGCGTACACGAAACGAAGCAGCACGGACTTGAGGATTCGCGTTGACCCCTGTTGAAACTCATCAGCGTACTAAAAAAAAAAAAAAACATGCACACTTTGGCTCTTTTTCATTATAATCTGCATCAAGATTTATCACGAACCCTCTCCATATAGTGCTGTAATTGTTCTGTGGATGCAATACGGTTCCGGGACGATCCGTGTGCTATGAATATATGTGTGTGTGTGTGTGTGTGTTATTGATTGACTGTAGAAATGGCAGACGCTTAGGTGTGTGCAGGAACGTGAGAACAACACAGAGGACACGGGCGACGTTGACAAATAGGAGTAATCTAGTGCCGGCGCTATTATTTACACACCCGCGAACCGGCTTTGTCCCGCTATTCCTTTTGGATTAAATGAGCTTAAATTATCGTCTGCACTCTCACTAGGGAGATTAATAAAATAAGGGCCTCGCCGTGATTCTGGAATAATATTCGTGCTGTAGGCCCAGGCGTTATTTATCTTCTGCATCGCCATTAAATATGAATTTCACACAAACCCATGCTATGGATATGAGGGGCAAAACATGGAGATCCAATGTAGATTTTATAATGAGATTTAATAAAAATGTAATAAAAATTAAATGGTTCAACCTTAGGCCTTTGGATTGAGACAATTTTTTCCCCGGTCAATTTCTTGATGTTAAATGTTGAATTTTTTATTTTTTTAAAAAGAAAGAATAAAGAATGACAGAAAGCACTTTTCTTCTTCTCGTGATCTTCGAGAAATACGGATGATGCAACTACCTGGTTCTTAAGGGGGAAAGTATTGAAGCTGAGTGAATGAACATTGAATGAAATTGTACATTTTTCATAACCTATAATGGACGACTCGTGGTAAAGGATGCTTTAAGCATGAGGTATTAAATGGATTTACACACTAATGCAAAAATAAGATGATTCACGTAATACTTTAATTTATTTTAAGCGCTGTAGGTTGTATGTTGTGATTTATCTCTAACATTCATGTTGGTTATAGTGAAGAACAATGTCTTTTATTTGTTAATGTAATATAAAGTAGGACACAAATAGCGAATCACAAAGACATTGGTTCAGCTCTGGTCAAATATTTTCCTCATCCTGCTTTTCCAAGGAACAAAGCTTTCCCTTCGCTTGCGTCATGTGCGGTTCTTCTGTCTTAATGGAGGGCAGAAGCTTCACAGTGACTTTTATTCACTCTGACGTACACTCAGGTCCAAAAGTCTGAGTGCACTACCAAGAACTGACTGTAGCTCTCAGGGACGAGGTAGTGTGCTCGGAATAAATGGGCTGTAATTTCCAGTGGCTGTGCTCCTTTTTTTTTTTTTCCTGTCCCCAAGCTTGTCCACTCCAAACCATTTAATTATTGTGCCACTTGAAAGCTCCCTACCCTCTCGAACAGTAAGCTTGATGCAGTTTGGGCTTAGCTAATTTCACCTTTTTTTACTCATCCGATCCTCTAGCAGATCAGATTTAGCAGATTTAGCGCCATGCTAATGAATTCTCAGCAGACATAGCTAACCGGCTATAGCTCAAAGCTTCGTGATGCCGGGGGCCTGAAATGCATTAAACGGAGACTTTGACTGGAACAAATTATCAGCAGAGCGACACCGTCATGCTCATACCGAGGATTTGTCTGCAAAACTGCCCCCTGAAGACTCCATTCACTGGCCGAACGCGGACTTTGAGTCATCTTTATCCATACTTTTCTCCTGGTGCAATTCTTATCAACTTTTTTCTCTCCCCCTCCCCTGGGCAGAACTCGATCTGAAGTTCGTAAATGATAATAGCACAAGAGAGCGATCTTAACGGGCCAAGGTCTCGATGGTTAATAAATCACTGCACATTTTATTAGGGGGTTTGAGATGGGTGAATGAATTTTACAAGATGCCTACTCTGGATTTTTAATGGACGGAGTGATACGGGCTCTTCATAATAGAAAACGACGAGCGCGATTTAAAGCCCGTGCCTCCGCATACCATAAGGTCAAGGTCATTTGAAGGGGAGTCATGAATTTTACATGCAGAATGACATGAATGCGGTGAGAGGTTAAATTTGACATTTCAGCCAAACGAGGAAGTAAGTAGAGATGCTTTAAACTTTAACGCTATAATCGAATCAAATTGCCTGCCTTTATCATACGTCAGCCTCGAATTTACACGCTGCCTGCACTTTAATTTCCTTTCACCTGGATATCGGTACGAGCGGATGCTTTGAAAACGGGCCACGACGATCGATAAATAAACCTGGAAAAAGGGAAAAGAAGTCATCATGCTCGTCACATCGCATCCCATTTATCACGCAGAAGTGTCAGGATCGATCTGTCAGCCGCCTCGAAAGTAATCCAGCCTGGCAGGAAGTGTCAAACGTCAAAAAGGGGGAGAATAATTCACTTTTCTGTTGCAAGCTGGAAATGATCAGATAAACACCTAGGGTTGAAAAAGAATCTGAAAATGGGCCAGGTCCCAAATGCAAGTTTGACAAAAGTTAAGGTGAAATTTGCATAACTCATAAGTTTTCAGTATAAAGTGTGTTATCAAGGATTTGGGCCACCACAATCAACCAGAAAAGCTTAAATGGCATCGATTCCACGGGTCTCTTGAACTTTACCGGAATGCTGAACGCCGTTCTTCCAAAAGAATTTTGATAATGCTGGTTCTCCAGCATCTAACACGTTGCTCCAAAATCTCCTAAAGGTGTTCAATTGGGTTGAGATCTGATGAATGTGAAGGCCATAGCATACACTTTACATCGTTCTTCAGTGAGTTCTCCTGGCCTGTCGATGGGAGTGGAGTCATCCTGGAAGTTACCATGCCCATCGGGATAGGAATAACGGTGATCAGTCAGAAGACGTTTGGATTGATTATCAGAGATGCTTTCCTCTTAAGGGGAATCAAACCACTTCTCAGCTGCCAAGACCATTGTGAGGTTCCTAGACAGTTCAAAACGTATGCTTTCTGTATAGCCAGAGGGTTACAACTGCCCCTGACCCTTCCTACGATATCTGAGCTAATAAGTGAAGCCCCTAACCCCTGGCTGCTTCAGTTCAGTACTGCTCAAGAGAATGACAAACGAGAAATGGTGAATGACGTTAGAGCTTTAAAAGAACAGGAACGTCCAATCAGCAGTGGTCAATGATGAATCATTAGTCAGGGAAGGAAATAATTGATTCTCCATTGACAAGTCATCAATGGAATGAGGAGCTGTTATGGTCTTTTAATGAAGTACATGAAGGACAGTGGGTCAAGAGGGGGTCATTATGGCACTTACAGAGTTATTATGACTAATCCTTTGAGTCAGATGCTCCCCAAGGAATAGATGTAAAGGTATAGATTAAAAAAATGGTGGAAATCATGGATTTTCTAAGAGTAACAGTACTAGATTCCTACAAGGGTTTTTACTTAAAAAGGGTTGTTGGGTTCTACATACAGTAGTTTTACCTTTTAGTGGAAAAAGCTAAAAATCCATCTAAGGTTCTACAATTAACTTGTTGCGCTGCAGCTTTCTCCAAGTTTTATATTTTCCTCACTGTCTTTCTGAAGAAGTTCATCTGCCACATACATCTGGTGAAGTTCCACAGTGCATTCAGAGATTAAAGCGTCCTCCTGATGACTCGACGCTTTCTGTAGTCAGAAACTAATCAAGCTAGGAACAAAGACAATCATTCAGACACCTTGACGAGCAACAACATTGGAGCATTTTGCTCAAAGTATCCAGTTAATTTAATATGTCGGGTGTTTTTGGTGGTTCATTGGCAAAATCAATAAATGAGGCTGAATGGTGAGTTTTAGCATTTACACCCACTGACCTGAGTTCAGCTGATTATCGTCATTTCGTAACATGTTGTAATTTAATTTCAGCTAATTAATGTGGCTTCATTTAAAGTTCATCAAAAAAAGGTTTTTTTCAAAAAGAATTTACAGAACCTGAATGTAAAGCGGTAAATAAAAAAAAGGCCTAAGAGAGAAGATACAACACATCTAACACATCTGTGCTATTCTTAATCTTCCACGAGCTATTGAATCTAAGCAGATATTAAATAAAAAACACTGCAGTAATGTCTTAATTAGGCACCTCAAAAATACCTTAACGCTTAAAGGTCTTTATTAGGCACATCAGCAAACAAATTACGCAAGGTGGAAAAAAAAATAGCTCCTGGTGATTGAATCACATATTATGCGCTTGCTGCATTAAATAAACTCTTTTTTCCCCCAGCCATTTTAATAAAAGCTTCATGTTTTTCTAGTACGATACATATAAAACATCACGCAATATGAATGCACCTGTCAATTTTTATTATTGATGTTTTCTAGACTGATTAGATGAAGATAATCAATATATGCAATTGTTTGTCAATTCTGGGTTAATGAAGTTGAACAAATTCACTTCAGATATTCATCCTGACACGTTTCAATAACGGGAATCATAATGGTTTAAAAGAACAACAGCAGTAGAACACTGAGAGTACAAAGTGAGGCAATGTTTCCATTACAAATCTGCAGACAATGTGATGAGGCTTGGAATTTGTTTAACCTTTGCCGAGGCACTTATTATCAGGGTTAAATGTCAGAGGATGGTGTGGAAACTCCTAAATCAATCTTGCACTGCTATAGGAAGCATTTGGGATTTGGGAAACAATGAAGTAATGAAGAGAAAATGGTGTTTCATTGATGGTCCTAGCCTTCTTCATGATATGGAGGTTGTAAGAAGATGATGAGGCCAAACATACACTGTATATACTGTGTATATATATATATATATATATATATATATATATATATATATATATATATATATATATATATATATATATATATATATATATATATATATATATATATATATATACGATCATAAAAATGGCTGCAGTACAATGATCATCTCAGTCTCTAGACATAAGCCCAATTGAAAACCTGTCATTTTAAATTAAGAAGACAATCCACATGCACATAGCTTTCAAGATAAAGAAGCTTGAAATGTTCTTTATTGAAGAAGGGGCCAAGTTCCTCTACAAGTGTCTCCAACCCATATGTTTAAGCTCTAGACCCTATGTTTCCTACTTCCTTATCCCTAGTAACAGACTCCTCACTTCCTAGTTTATTGATACTTGTTAAAGTCTACTGGCATTCTAGGTTCTAGTTTCTCTAGACTCCTAGTTCTTTATTCCCAGTACTAGGCCTAGGTCCTAGTAGCTAGCTCTAGACCCTGCACTTCCTTCCTTGTTCCTTATTCATAGTACTAGACTTCCCATTTCCTAGATTCTGGTTGTTGTAATTTACTGGTCCACTAGGTCCTAGTGTCTAGCTTTAGACCCCTTGCTTCCTAGTTCTTTATTCCTAGTACTATGCCTAGGTCCTAGTGTTTAGATCTCGAACCCTTGTTTCCAAGTTCCTTATTTCTAATACTAGGCCTAGGTCCTAGTGTCTAGCTATGGACCCCCATGATTCCTGGTTCCTTATTCCTAGTATTACACTCCTCACTTCCAAGTTTCTCAATTCCTGTTGTAGTGTAGGCCCTAGTGTCTAGCTCTAGAACCATTGTTACACATTTCCTTATTCCTAGCATTATACTCCCCATTGCCTAGTTTCTTATTGTTGTAGTTCGCTAGTCCCCTCGGTCCAAATGTCTAACTCTAGACCCTGTGTTTCCCAGTTCCTCATTCCTAGCATTAGGACTCCTCAGTTACTAGTTTCTCGATTTTTGTCATAGTCTACTGGGATCCTAGGTTCTAGTGTCTAGGTCTAGACCCCATGTTTCCTAGTTCTTCATTCATAGTATCAGAGTTCTCATTTCCTAGTCTCTTGATTATTGTTGTAGTCTCCTGGTATTCTAAGTTCTAATTCCTAGTATCTGTACACATAATTCTCGTTTGTTAGTTCTACAATGGGTATAGAAAAGAATCACCCCCTTTAAAATAATCACATTTTGTTGCTTTTCAGCCTGAAATGAAGATTCTGTTTATTTATTTATTTATTTTCCTGACATGTTGGTGTTATATCTTTCACTTGGATGTTATACTTTGCACTGAGTAAATACAGCTGGATAAAACAAAAACTGTGTCCGTCTTCATTTCAGGCTGAAAAGCAACAAAATGTGATTATTTTAAAGGGGGGTGATTCTTTTCTATACCCACTGTAGTCTCAGTGTTCCCCAGTTGCTAGTGCCTGGTTATAGTTTCAATGTATCATCGTTTTTACATTATAGTCTCTTGGTTTCCCAGTCCTTAGTTGCAGACTTGTTTCTGAAATCCAGTCTCCTTGTCTCTTTGTTCCTATTTTCTGCTTTCAGACTTTTTTCAGAGTTTTCTAGTTCATTGTTATTTTTGGTCATTTTTGGACTGTTCTGGTGTTACTTGCATTTGGGAACCAAAATCAAATATCAAACCAATAAATCAAGATCATGAGATATGTTTCTTGTAGCCACAAATTAATGCTTCTTACGATGTATTTTCTGGCCACAAAATGCTTAACTCATGGCCACAATTGTATTTTAAAATGAGTGAGACAGTTGAATTAGATCACTGTGACCACCCAAACCTAACATGGAGATGACTGATAAATTTACACTTCAATCTTGGAATGAGGGAAAAAGACATACTGTACTCACTGATGCTGTGACATGGGTATATCATTAGCCCGTGTCACCTTACGTGAATTCTCAAAATGAATAGACTTTGTCACCTGTTCCTGTGAAATAATTACCTGGAAGTCATGTATTAAGTATGGCATTCCACAACATAATAATTTATGGGCTCAAGTTACACAATTCATGGACATGAGTTTGGCATCTCATGGCCACAAATTATTACCCCGTAGCCTCAATATACTAATTCATGGCCATGTCTTATTAAATACGATAAATCCACCATGTCATTGCAGCAGATCCATAGTTAAGTATTCTAACACAATTCTCCTACAACATTTAAAAAGTACCTGCCTACTGAATACTACAGTACTGTGCAAAAGTTTTAGGCAGGTGTGAACAAATGCTGTAATGTAAGAATGCTTTCAAAAATAGACATGTTAATAGTTTATATTTATCAATTAACAAAGTGAGTGAACAGAAGAAAAATCTACATCAAATCAGTATTTGGTGTGACCACGCTTTGCCTTCAAAACAGCATCAATTCATCGATTCTTCTAGGTACACTTGCACACAGTTTTTGAAGGAACTCGGCAGGTTGGTTGGCCCAAACATCTTGGATAACTAACCACAGTTCTTCTGTGGATGTAGGCAGCCTCAGTTTCTTCTCTCTCTCTTCATGTAATCCCAGATAGACTTGATGATATTGAGATCAGGGCTCTGTGGGGGCCATACCATCACTTCCAGGACTCCTTGTTCTTCTTTACGCTGAAGATAGTTCTTAATGACTTACACTGTATGTTTGGAGTTGTTGTCATGCTGTAGAATAAATTTGGTGCCAATCAGATGCCTCCCTGATGGTATTGCATGATGGATAAGTATTTGCCTGTACTTCTCAGCATTGAGGAGAACATTAATTCTGACCAAATCCCCAACTCCATTTGCAGAAATGCAGCCCCAAACTTGCAAGGAACCTCCACCATGCTTCACTGTTGCCTGAAGACACTCATTCGTGTACCGCTCTCCAGCCCTTTGGCAAACAAACTGCCTTCTGCTACAGCCAAATATGTGAAATTTTGACCCATCAGTCCAGAGCACCTGCTGCCATTTTTCTGCACCCCAGGTTCTGTGTTCTCGTGCATAGTTGAGTCGCTTGGCCCTGTTTCCATGTCGGAGGTATGGCTTTTTGGCCACAAGTCTTCCATGAAGGCCATTTCTGACCAGATTCTCCGGACAGTAGATGGTTGCACCAGAGTCCCACTGGTTTCTGCCAGGTTTGAGCTGATGGCACTGCTGGACATCTTCCGACTGCGAAGTGAAGTAAGCCTGATGTGTCTTTCATCTGCTGCAGTAAGTTTCCTTGGCCGACCACTGCATCTACGGTCCTCAACGTTGCCCGTTTCTTTGTGCTTCTTCAAAAGAGCTTGGACAGAACATCTGGAAACCCCTGTCTGCCTTGAAATTTCTGCCTGGGAGCGACCTTGCTGATGCAGTATAACTACCTTCTGTCTTGTTGCTGTGCTCAGTCTTGCCATGGTGTATGGCTTTTGACAGTAAACTGTCTTCAGCAGCCTCACCTTGTTAGCTGAGTTTGGCTGTTCCTCACCCAGTTTTATTCCTCCTACACAGCTGTTTCTGTTTCGGTTAATGATTGTGTTTCAACCTACATAATTAATGATCATTAGCACCTGTTTGGTATAATTGTTTAATCATACACCTGACTATATGCCTACAAAATCCCTGACTTTGTGCAAGTGTACCTAGAAGAATTGATGCTGTTTTGAAGGCAAAGGGTAGTTACACCACATATTGATTTGATGTAGATTTTTCTTCTATTCACTCACTTTGCATTTTGTTAATTGATAAATATAAACTATTAACATGTCTATTTTTGAAAGCTTTCTTACTTTACAGCATTTTTTCACACCTGCCTAAAACTTTTGGACAGTACTGAACCTTTTTAAAATGCATTGTGGACTGAATACAGATATTTCAATTTTGTATTCTGAATCATTCCTTTTCAGCTCAACCCTGGCCTTAGATTATCATGTTAGCCTGTGGTCTGACCTCAGACCTAAATAAAAAGTCCACATTTTACTCTGCTCATCTCTATCCAGAGCTGTAATACAAAAACCTCTTCATATTTCCGCCTCTACATGTGGTATGTAAAGAGTGTTCAGAGCCACTGTTGTATTTTTATACGAGTGATGATGGATGGAACGATGATAAAATTTGACTTGACTTTGTTTAGTCCTCCATCACTATTTCCACAGCGGTTATACGATCTCTAAAAAGAGCCGCATTCCCACCCGTGGGCTACCCTTTCCGTTTTATGTTACACATCAGTGTTGTATCAATATTACGATGTTCAGGCCTCTTTCAATGAGTGCAAGTGAGGAAGAGAGGCTTTAGGTTATGCCAGCGGTGCACTCCAGCTCATAAATTAAACGGCGACGGCTGAAGAAGGCACTGTATGATGGACTCAACCATCATGAAAGTTAATGGAGCGGTCGGAGATAGAGGGAGAGCATGCTCATTGGGATTAGATTTTTTATTCATCGCTGTGTGATGGTTCCACTCCCTTGGAGACTGACGCTAGAGCTCTTCTATCGGGTTCAGGTCAAAATGACCATTCTGGTTTTCCATTAAGTGATTTTTTTTTTTTCCAGTTTTGGCTCAATTCTTTGACCTGATACCACAAATGAGGCTTTAAGTCCTATTCTCTCCATCGCTTATTTATAGCCAAGCATAGGAAGGGCTTTTAGGGCTCCATTACCATCAATACTGTTCGTATTGAATGCATAGGTTAGGGATGTATCAATACTGTTACTGGTATTGGTATTGGTCTGATACCACACTCATTTAATCATATTCGTTTTCCTAAAAAAAAAAAATGCACTGACGCACTGCAAAATTGCACATTATTCTATGTGACATAAGCCCAGTGTACATTGTTGCGATAATGAACAGATGACACAACTTGACATGACAGCACTCTTGATGTATTTCATGATTAATGAGGGCAATCAAAGCAAAGCAAACTGTGCTCTGTGAAACTACCAAAAGGAGGAACTACAGATTCTTACGGAAATATAATGAACCTTCTGAAATATCTTATGGTGTGTAAACCGTGGCTTTAACAGAGAGTGTGAGGACGGTCGACCTCCACACAGAGCATTATGTGTGAGCATGGAGCAGTGAATCAAGCATGCAGAGAAACTACTGCATGTGACAGCACTTCAGTTTTGCTTGCGAATCTTAAACATAAAACTCAGGATGATAGGTTCCTCACTAGCAACAATACAGCAAGTACTAGCTAAGCAAGAAAAATATTTACAGACAATGCTAGGTGAGTAAAAACAACACGTCTTAGCCAGTACGTTGTTCTTGATAATCAGCCACTGTCAGTTATCGACAACGTACTTTACTTATAGCTCTACTGAAGTGCTTTTCCAGAGTGAAACAAAGTCTCTTCTCCACTGCAACTCAGAACATATGTACTCCTGCTTGTATTCAGTCTGAAAAAACAAGAAATTACTCTAATGATCACTTTAATAAAGTAGCATCCTTATAAGAAAAAAAAAAATTGCACTCAACATCACCACACTCAATTTACTCAAGTCAATTAAGTTGCCAGTAAAAATTACAAGTGACTATAACTACAATTTTTCTGTAACTATAATGTTGTATAACTGTTTCTCATTCCAACACTTGTAAAATTATGTCAGATCAAATCATCAACGCAAATGAAGCTCAATCCCATAATCCTTCAGGAGAAGCCAGATTCCTATAATTTACTGTAAAATCATTATATGGGGTGTTAATGTAATTTTTTTGCTCTTTACAGTGTTTACATACTGTACCTAGTAAAAAAACAGGGAAGGATGGATAATTTTGGCACTGCATTAGAAAAAATAATGTTACAATAAAACTACACAACGTCCTCATATATTTAACCTCAAAATATTACTCATCACGTTTTTTTAAAAATATATTTAAATGAATTTTCGCTGATTGTCCATGAAAAGTCCCAATAATTTTGGAGTATGACGTTACAATATGCTCTGCATTAAACACCAAACTACGTTCATAGTACTACGGTGAAATTTAGAAATTAATTACACTTTAACTCAAATCAGGGCTGCATCTTGTACACTGAGAAGCTCAGATCGAAGACACTGGCATCGTCTGCACGATTTGAACTCAATGTCAAAAGCATTTCGATAGTGACGCATTCTGTTTCCATAACGAAACTTTTAAAGCCTCACAGTTTTTATTAGGGATGATAAAATGCGGAAATGCAGAAATGTTCTTCGTTTTATTATGCTTTAAAATGTGTCAGCGAAAACGAATCAGTCAGCAGATTTGATGTTTTATGTGGCTCTGACGGTAAAAGAACTAAATATACATTAATCTAATTATTTAGACCTTGCACTTCTGCTGCATTGTCCAAAGACTTTTACTACCATATGAGAACCATGATGGGTGTCATACACATGAATTTATGATACGCCGTATGTATTGGAACGGCAAGGCCAGCTCTTTTTTTTTTTTCCTGCTATAGACTCTAGACATTTGGCTTTGATGAATATATGACGATAGATCAGCTTTCATTTCCTGATGTTTAGAGTTAAACAGGCTCTGTGCTTCTCTTACTTGCTAGCTACACACTTGTAGGAGCTAACGAGTGTTCACTTGTAGAACTAAAGAAAGAAGCTTCTTACACTTCTTATGTCTCGGCTGAATGACTACAGTTCACATGTGCACGTAAAGTTAAATCGGCGAAATTACCTTCAGTTTTTCGTACATTTAAACTTTTCTCAATAAACTCAAACGCCACTTATTCCGCTCGTTTAAAGCTTCTTAGCTGTGATAAACTAAGAGCACTTTTTTTTTTATCTCGACAGTTTTACAGCCTCGGCTTTTTTATGTTGCAGAAGCAGAGCAAAATAAAAAAAAAAGTGTGAAAGAGTATGTGTGCGTGTGTGTGTGCATGAAGGTGTGTGTAAGTGACAAAAGAAAAATGTAGCAGCATGTCAGCAGTAGTGGTATTGGCCAGCGTTATTTAATATACAACTAAATTCAATTCTCTTCCTTAGACCACACCGCTGACCCGATAAGCCTAAATCCTATTCACGCGAGAGATTAGTTAATTCAGCAAGAGCGAAACTGAAAGGTTTTCACTTAACGCAGGTCAGCATTTAACCCTCTACTGCACACATTATGATATTCTCATGGGGAAAACGAATGTTGTTTGGAGTTTGATAACTCCTAATGACTCAAACATTAAAAAAATAATAATCACTAGGGGGTATTTTGATGTACATTTCCATATGCCAACACTGGTCATCAATGCAAAATGATGCATTTGTCCAGTATCTGGTGGAGTTCAGTTTGGAAAAGAGGAGGTTTATGGGAAGTTCATGTGTTCATGTACATAATCAGAGAATACTAAAGATTTGATTTAAATGCTAAAAATATCCACATTAATAATATTTTATCACATGGCAACAGTGTGCAGCAGAGTTTCGCCGCTGGTGACCGTAAGGTTGTAAGCAGGAAGCCCCTGCTGGAGTTCAGCTTGGCGCTCGGATTGGATTCAGACTCGCTTGTAATTTGCTGTGGATCAAAGGGCTGCCAAATGAATACATGTAAATGTACCACGGCACTTCAGAGAAGCCTCAAAGAAGAAACTTTGTGGGTATCAGGAAAAACCAGGAGACACTAGTATCAAAAAAAAAAACTCTCACAGAATTAGTAATCATTAACTGTGCACAAATAGCAGCTAAATGAAAATGTAAAGTGAAGACTCTCAACAAGATTTGTCAAGGAGTTTCTGCTAAAGAAAGTTTTTTTTCCACCTCGACAAACTGACGATTTAAAGGATTTGTTTATTTTTCCTCTGCAAACCAACACTGCAGTTCTTCTGACTGATCACCTTTATCCTATGATGAAACATTTCTTATCCCGATGGGCGTGGTCTCTTCCGGGATGACTCCGCCTCCTTCCACTGAATGGTTTGATGAAGATTATGCTATGGTCTTCACAGTACCAGATCTCAACCCGACTGTCCTTATGAGAGCTTTTGAGGCGACGTGTTAGGCAAGACACGAGAACCACCACCATCAAAACCACCAACTGAGGGAATACAGTATTCAGCGATCCAGTACAGTTCCAGAGACTTCTTAAAAAAAAGGGATGTCAGTGAGTATTGAAGCTGCTCTGGTGGCTTGTGATGGCCTGACCCCTTAATAACCCCCAAAACTAGGTTGTCTCTGCAAGGAGGTTATGACTTGGCCATATCTTTCAACAGGGTGTCAACACAGAAATGGGAAGAGAAATTATGTAAAGATTTCAGTCTCCAGATTTAAAGTTTAAAAATGTTCCACATGGAGAAGTAAAAGATACAAGTGTCTCCAACTTTATTAGACATTACAGGAAGAAGCTCGGTGCTGTTATATTCTCCATAGAAGGCTTAATGTAATATTAATTATTGGGATGACTAAAACTTCAAAACCATTTTTTCCCCCGCAGAAGTTGTATTTCTTAAGAAACTACAGAAGCCCTGAGCCACAATATCTCGTTACTATTTCGACTTAATATTGAACACAGCACAGTCTATCACTAAGATTAATTTACTGAATATTAGCTTATAAATCTTATTCTGTATGCTGTTTCCCAGAGAGTAAGTAAACCAGATATTGATTTATCGGAATTCAGCTGACAAATATACTTTATGTCTAATTCACTTATATGATTATATAATTCTGGTCAAGGTTTTGACTCCTAAAATGTAATTGGCCGAATTCAGTAATGGTAATAATTCATTTTAACGCTTTGAATTTGACATCCATCCATCCCTCCATCCCTCCATCCATTTTCCATACCGCTTATCCTACGCAGGGGATCGCAAGGGGAGCCTGGAGCCTATCCCAGGGAACTTGGGGCACAAGGCGGTTGACACCCTGGACAGGGTGCCAACCCATCGCAGGGCACAATTCACACACTATGGGCAATCTGGAAATGCCAATCAGCCTGCAATGCATGTCTTTGGACTGGGGGAGGAAACCAGAGTACCTGGAGGAAGCCCCTGAAGCACAAGGAGAACATGCAAACTCCGTGGCTGCAGGGTGGAGACAGGATTTGAACCCCCAACTCCGGAGGTGCGAGGCAGATGTGCTAACCATGAAGCCACCGTGTTCGTAAACACAAAATAATGGTGTTTGACTCCAAATGTAAAATGTTACATGTAAAATAAATCTATTGTCATGACTTCCCCCAGAGTGCTGCTTTTCGTTTACTTTAGAATGTCTTTGTGTTTTGGTCCACTCCTTGGTCTGTTACCTAATGTGTGCACCTGTTCTGAGTTCTGCCATTGTTTAGTTGGTCTATTTATACCCTTCTGTTTCTTTGCAATGTCTCATATATGGTTAATGTGCATTTTTGAGCCTGTGTTCCCGGCTTCCTTGTTGCCAGTTGTTCTTCATGGCTTCGACCCTTGCCCGTTTTTGTGCTCTGATTACGACAATCCAGGTTCGTTTCTGTCTGCTTGTGCTCTGACCCTTGCTACAGACTTTGGTAATGATTTGCCTTAATAATTGACACTCTGTGTGTGCATTCCCTAATGATGCGTTATAGCTATACAGAGTTCCCATCAAATCAACAATATTCTTTGCGCGAGTAATTTACTGTATAGTTTCATGTTTGCTTATTTTCAGTTGACGCCATATGAAACGATGTCAGATCCCCCAAAAATCTGGGCCACAGAGCTTATAAAATCTTCAAAACCACATCCTCACACGATGTCACACAGTGAATTTAAACAATACTCAAAGTGACTTATCCCTTCCCCAGGCCTCGGCTCTCATAACAGATAGAGGGATTGTTGTAGTTTCATTAGGAGACCCTCATAAAAAACGAAGTGCCTTTTCGTGACTATAAGAATCAATCCTGTAAATCTAGGAAGGCATTCACTCTCCAAGACCCGTGACACATAGATGTGCAAACGCAATGTCACGCTCCACAACATTTATTTCCTCTTCTTTTTTTTTTTTTTTAACCACCACTTCTATAGCAAAAAAAATGATCTTGGTTATATTTTAGCAAGAGGAAGAATATAGCTGTGTTATACAGGTACTCTACTTCTACCAAGAACTGTTTTTATTTTATCATTATTAAAAACTGCGAACACCATATATAATATAGTAATATATATGATATTGTTTTTTTCCTCATTTTTCTCTTGAAGCTAATAAGATTAAAAAAAAAAAAAAGAAGCAGATTTCCTGTAGTGGCCCTTACAGCTGGAACTACATCAATAATTCAACAGCGCTATGATATAAATATGAATATCTTTATGTATTCGCTTAATATTTTCACACTAACGATCAGTGTTAGTTGTTGTCTGGAATACGGGGGTACGTTATCACGTTCATTTTTCTTAATCTGACTCTATGCACGTTTATCCGCTTCCATACCGACACGGTCTGAACGACATTTCAAACCCGACCCGAATGGCTCCCAATGTAAACCTAGTCCTTTTGTTCTGCTTAATCCATCTTGGCTAAAAAAAAAAAAAAAAAACGACACGTGCACACACACTTCTTATGATGTCGTCCCAATTCACAAGAGGCCTGTCAGTTTAATTAGTTCAACTGTATCTGTCATCGCTAATTAATGTCTCTCACGAAGGAATCGGAGTCAAGGGAGCTGCTCTTGTTAGTGTAAAATCAAACGGAAAACAGATGTTTTGCTAATCGGAATTCAGATCATAATTAAGGAAGCTGCTCTGTTTCGCTAATGAATTGATCAAGATCACAGGAGGCCATTGCACGCATTCACAAAGCAGCCTGCTCCTGAACTTTGTTTGGTTCACCAGCAGTCAGCAATCTGCATGAATCTGCAGGCCTAGGATCTTTGCAATTAAAACAGTACAGCAATACTACAGCTAGGAGATGATAGTGGGTGGAGCAAAGTGTGTGTATGAGAAAGTAGTATATATACTGTATATATGTGGGAAAGAACTATATATTTGGATTAGATGAGTGGTGACATATTTGAGGCAGTACTGGGCGAGGCAAATAATTGGGAAATGAATTACTGGAGTAGCAAAGAGTAGCTAGGAGATAATAGTGGGCGGGGAACGCTGTAGCTAGGAAAATCACTGCATAGCTAAGAGACAGTAGTGGGCGGGGCATATAGAACAACCTAAGCTGCAATAGTGTTTAATGCAGTAGTGTGCCTTTTTATTGCTTTTTTTTTCTTTTTTTTAAATTACATGCTTAATTACATCACTGTGATCAGCACCTACATCATTAGTTGTTATTGAAAATCTTTATTTGGAGGTATAAACAAAATGTACCAAATACACACTCAACTGCATCTTGCACAATTGATCACCTCTATTTTCAGCTCTAGCTTCCCTATGAAATGGCTGAATTCTCAGTGCGCTACATACAGAACAAGTCGATTTGAGACACACACACACACACACACATACATACACACACACCCTTCTAACATGATCCAAGATATTCATGAGCCACTCCACATCAGATTCGCTTAACACAGATTTATGAGTTTTTCCTGGACGACGGGCATCCAGCGGTCAATACGCGTTAAGACAATCCCTTTATGAGCGCTTATTCACTTTGGTTAGAGATGATGTTTATCAAACTCTGATTTTATAACCTCCATAATGTGATGCATGTGTGTGTCTGTTTGTTTTTCCTCAGCTAATGTTGTTACCCGTCTCCATTTTTCATCTGTGAGTCAGGGCTCGATGTAAAGCACGGGCGTTTGTCGAGAGTGCTGGATTTAAGAGTTTCAAGTTGCAGAAGGAAACACAGATAGGCAGAGTTAATCATGTAAGGAATAAAAATAGCTTTTTTTTCAGATACTAACCATGAACTGTGTTTAACATTTATAAATATGGGCTATTTTCCTAGTAGCTACGATCTGTTTACGCATGATCCCATTTGTTGCCTCCATACCATTTTGTACTAGTGTACATTAGGGATGTAATGCAAAGCCATTATACATACACATAATACATATCTGTATTTGTATTTCAGTCTGAAAGGGTCGTGGCCTAAACCTGAAGGGTTATTTTTTTTCCAATTTCCAGAAAAAAAACAAAAAACAGGACTGCTGGAATCATTCATTTATCATTAACTAATTATATAACAACAAATTAGTGCCTGTATGACCTTGCATACGATATACATTTAATAATGATTAAGAATGTTGAAAAAATGAATGTACGTACAAGTTAATTACATTTTTTTTTAAAGTAGAGACAGCTTGGTGATCTGGAGTTCAACAACCACCGTCAACCAGCGAAAAAATTTGATAAAATAGTGCACCTCCTATTCGTATCCGTATTTGTACTTGTTTACAACACATTATCTGTTAAGTCTGAATAATTTACAGTATATACCATATTCTATTACATACCCAATGTGCATACGTCATATCATTGGTAATCGCATAGCATAAGTGGTGTGGTGAAAGGGAAAGACGAAAGTCGGGGTGGCAGTAGGACATGGCAGCATTTTCCATTATTTGCATATTCATGCATATTCATACATCCTTGCATTCTCAACAAGGATAATGATTTAGAGATGCTCTTAGAACAATTGTCATTTCTTGCTCATTTAAAAAAAAACATAGATTATAGTTAATGGGTTAAATTACACCTTGAGTGGTACTTTAAAATAAATAAATAAGAACCACGGACGGTTTAATGGCAACTTGTGGAGCATCAGTGATTTATCTAGGTTCAAAAGGGCCACTAATTAAAATCCATACTCTTAATGAGCTTTCACGACCCCTTGTTGGTTAACGTGATTACAGGTGATAAGAGCGGTAAATCGAGTTTCTTTTAATTAAGTCCGAGATTACACCCCTCCCACCCTCCTTCGCAAACGAGCGATGAATTAACAGGGTTTGCTCTGATTTAGGCCTCTTATATATTTATTCGTGATTAAGCAATCAGCACTCGAAGTATAAATCTAGCATAGTCGGCACGGCAGGATGGGTTAGTAATGGGAACTGTTTGGTTTGAATGCTCATGTCTTTCTTTAGATAAGCTTATATATAACATTAATAATGCAACATGAGCCTCGAGGGTCAGAGAGTGTGAAAGATTCATGGTATGATACATGATACGTACATCACTGTATAACCATAAATTATGAAACTGTTCTATGCCGAGGTATGCCACGCACCAACTCCCTAATTGACTGAATTCTCCTGTAGATGGCACAGGGATTTGTTCAGTCAGTGCATTGTGGGTGATTATCCTTTGACCCTGCATATCCAACGCATCTCACATCCACGCTGGGTCATCTTCTGATCCCGCTGATATTTTTGCATCCGGCAGACGGCGAGTTAACGCCTCACGGTGCCTACATTTCACACTCCTGCCCTCGGCTCTGCCAGTTTTAACGTTTATTGTTCATAATGCACAGCCTGAGTCTTGAATATTCCACTGCTTTGCCTTTTATTAGATAATACTGCATTCTGCAGCTTTGCGAAAAGACAGTAATGACTTGGAGAAAACATTTCAGATGTAGCGCTGGTTGTCTGCTGGGTTTATTGCTTAAAAAACAAACATTTATACCATGTTTGGCTCAGAATGACTCGTTTTAAAATGGAACGATGCTTGAAATGGTTGCTTCTAACATCAAATCTAATGATGCAAATCTAATGAGCATAACCAACATGAACAAAATCATGTTTATATGACACCAGGAATCGTGAATTCTATCAATAATCAAAAATTATATTGCTGTTGAATTAATTTTGTTGATTAATAATTTTGTTCATTAATTAATAAACAGCAGCTCTGACAGCGGTGCCAATTGTTGCTGTGGTAAAAAAGTACTAAACCACTTTGGGACATGTTGCTATAGGACATTTCGGGTGGTATCAATGGTAACACCAGGTTGCTGATTATTTTTCTATAACAACCTATCCCATCGTGGCTTATTCCTTACGTTACGCATACGCAAGATGGCTGCCGTATGACTCCTACAGTCTAGTATGTACACGTCCTCAGTAATTAATGCTATGTGTCTACTCGGCGTGAATGGGGTGTGTGTGGGGTGGGGGGGGGATGCGCTGTACTAAGGCGTGACGTCATCACCAGAAAAACAGTGAAACATTCATGATGAGACCGATTGAATGGCCTAACATCCCATATATGGTGGTGACGCTGCCACTGTTTCCGCCATCTCCACAAGATAAACGATGAAGTAACCTTCTTGACTGTCATTACTGATGTAGAAATGATAGAGGAAGATATTCCGGTGCCAACCAAAGTTGTTTCGGCTCTACCCTGCCCCCTAGTGGGTAAACCCATTAATACATATAAAGCAACAGCACGCATACATACTGTATATGCATAGTGAAATTGAAGTGTATTTGCAGCTTCAGATTTACTGCAAGCGTATTATGCTTGAGTCAGTGGTGCAACAAGAGTTAAGTATTAATTAATAATGCAAGTTTATTTAATGCAAGATGGCCAACAAGAGAACCAATTTAACCATTTTACTGCAACACAGGTCAAATAAGGTGTCTGAAGGAGATTTTTTTCACACCTTTCCTTTTAAGGAGACAAATGGAGAACAATTCGCTGGACTTAAACACACAGCATCGGCGGTGTAATTGGCTGAGTAAATAACATGTTTAAAGCTGCTGAGGAGCAGCCGGGCTGATAATGATCCGCATACCCGGGTCGATCTCCCCTAACACTGATGCAGTGGAAGTCATTAAATAGTTAATAAGCTAAGTTTAAGCCGCACTCTGATACAGCAACTTTATCAAGGAACTTTGTGTACCAGAGCAGAATCGCTCTTTGCAATTCGCTTTTTGATTGGCACTATGTGACTTTCCAACATCGTGAAACCTCTAACATAACAGCTCTTCATCATTGCATCTGACACTGTGTAACCATGACAACAAGCACTGATATACTATAGGCTACAGATTCCGACATAACAAATGAGACAATGCCTTCTGAGATGTAACCATAGTAACATTCATATAGCGGTACGTGTCTTAAAATGAAAACGCATGCTAACAACATACTCGAAAAATATGTAACTGTATGGTAGCCACATTTATGGCAGCTACCAGGTAAATTACTCGTAATGTCAACGTGCCACTGCTATATCATCTGACCAAGCTACATGACCACACCCTTGACCACGCCCCTGACATGTTCTCGTTAATCTGCATATTAATGCTCTTTTGTTTCTGCCATGTCTTTTCCTCATGCTTGTTTCCTTTTTCTTTTCCGTTTCCCAAATTTCTTCCTTTTCTTGATTGTTCTTGTGTTTCCTTATTTTTCGATGTGGTTTATTGATTTGGATTGGATTGTTGACCATTTGACACAATCCCAGATTTTTCCACACCTCAAAGCTCTTATTGGATGTGTTAACCTACGCAACAAATACGGAGTCAAGATAATAATCACACAGTTAAACAGAGTTCTGTCGTAGCACTATTTTTTTGTGAGCAATCCATTGAAAGAGATGCAATAATGAGTTCAGAGTATACGTACATTGCAAAGTCACCAAGATCCTTTACCCAAGCCTGAGAGTTTCCATATGAAAAATCTAAAATCTATCAATAGCTCAACAATGGGTAATTCACAAATGAGTAAAACTGATTCTTCATTCTGTTGATTCCCTGGAAGGTGCTGAGATGGTTCTAGATGTAACAGAGTTTTGATTTGCAAAACGGGAAGTCAGCCATTTTTAATTTTAACAACAAAAAAAATTTTTTTTTTTTTTACTTCTTCTTTTACTCTTTGTGAAATTAGAACCATTACATTATCAGTCCATGCCGAACAAAATGTATTTCTTGAACCTTTTAAATATTCAGCATGGTCTGTCTTGTAAACAACTTTGATCGTGGCGTCGCCAAGCAGGATGTTACACCATATCTCAACAATGTCTTGATTTATTGCCATCAAATGTAGTACTTCTTAATGGGAACAAGCACTGATGTTCTTAATGGTTTCTAGTCTTTCTAAATGGTGGGGCCAGAAAGTGCTTGGACACTTAATCGCTGCTTGCAGCTATATTTCTTTTATGCCACAGGTGGCTCCTGCTTGATTGCAATGAAAACCCAAGTCCGAGATCATCCAGCCCTTCCTGGATGATCTTGGACACCCCTGTTTTATGCGTTTCAAGTCCGTAATGCTCGACTGGCATCATGCTGTGTTGCTTCCAAATACTAAACACGGTAAACAGAAAAGTTGTAATACTTTCATTCAAACATACAAACAAACAAACAAAAACATACTCCACTAAACTCGTCTGTCTTTTTGTGTATGGATGTCAGTGTAGAAAAATATCAGCCCAAATGGGGATCAAATCCATGTGTCACTCCATGTAATCACCTGACATGACTAGCATTGATAGGCTGCATGAATCTACAGTCTGGGATAGAACAAAATCAGCCCCAGACTCGTGTCTCACTTCTTCATACCATTCTGTGTATTTTTCTTAGGACCGTTGGAGGTGCTGGTGCACTTGACGCATCAAAAATCCAAAATAATCTGATGTAGATGCCAAAAAGAATGAAACCCTGTGCATTTTTATGTGATGGACCATGACTGAGTGATGAGCAAACCCATGTAGAGTGCAAAACCATTTACCACAATTACCAATTTTGTTTCCAATAAGAGAGATTTTCCAATGTAGGGAATAATAGTGAATAAGGGACCACTTCGTACACAGTGTTCTAGTTTACTTCCTACTGTTTTGTAATCCTGTTAGTTAGGCTTCTGCTTTTGACCTCTGCGTGTCTGATCTGGATTATGATTAAGGTATTTGTGTGCACAGATCATGTCTGGTTCTTCTGATCCACATTATGTACTCTGAACATGATTCGTGGATAAACCTTAACAAAAAACTGGAGAAAACCCAAGACCTGCTGAGGTCACAGAGCTGTGTCTCATTCCTTCTCAAGTTCCTGCTGTTTTTTTTCTCTCTCCCCATAAAAAATAACTCACAGCTTCATCTTTCTTTCACGCTACATAATTTGACATATTCTTACAAGCTCTGGATGCAGCAGGAAGGTGAGAGGAGAAGAATGTAATGTCTTTGTCCACTAAACTCAAGTTCTCAAAGACAAATAAGATTGTGCTTAGTTGCTAACTAATGTTCAAGAAAACATTAATATATAATTTAAAATCTATCCTGTCCATGCCTCTTTTTTTATTGTTATGTTATTTCATCCAAATGGTAACATGTCACGCATGGTGTTAAAATAACTGTAGTTAATACAGGTTTAACACTTGTATTAAAACCTGTTAACACAAGATTTTCACCTGATATTGAAAATTATCTGTTGTTTTTCATTGTTAAACAATGTTTTTTAATCTATTTTTAATTTGACTTATATTATGTGGAGTGTTCGCTATGAATGTCCTTGTATATTGTTACTATAGAAACAATAATACAAAGAAATATCTTGAATATGGGAAAATTCTTATTATGAGATTATTATAAATCAAATTTATAGGCAGATAATTAATTTAATAAATAATTTAGCTTCCTTCTAGAAATCAATGCTTAAAATGAGAAAGAATGATCTACCAATGGAACAAGACCATTTCAATCTTGAATTTTTTTTTTTTTTAAATGTCTAGAAAAAACAGGCAGAGTTAACATTATTTCTTTTATCATACAAAAAAAATCACATTATTTTAAAAAATATCAGTGTTTGGAAATCTATTTTTTAACTTGCCACTGAGTGATGAATAGTGCAGTATCTCAAGAACGAGTGGTTGAATGTGTGCACGATGTATACGCAATTATCACTGTAACTATGAGATGAACTGATTAGCTTCCTTCACGTTTGAAGTATGTGTTAAGTATATTTCAGGCATACAAATTAGTTGACCCATTGACCCACTGACGCTGCCAATAACATTCTAGTCTTAGTTTTATGAAATTAAATGAAACTGAAATGCTGTTAGTCTCTCTTTTGCTCGCTCTCTCTCTCTCTCTCTCTCTCTCTCTCTCTCTCTCTCTCTCTCTCTCCCTATCTCTCTCAGTTGCACTTCTGCCCCCTTCAATGTAATTCAATTGTTCGGAGCACTAAAGTAATCAAACAGAGCAATCATGTACAGAATGTGGAAGAGTCGGGCGCTGTACACAAGGACAGAAGGCTGAAGCGGAATTTCACAGTGCAGTCAGAAAGAGTCTTTAAGCTCACTTGATGTAGGAAAGGTCTATTGTTGTTTGATTCATGCTAGCTAAGCGACAGGCACTGATACCCACCTAGCACACTTCTCTGCATGATCTGAAGACCAGCAACTGCAGGGCATGGGGCGTTTAATCTCTACTTGAAGCACAATCGATCCAAATGCCTAAAGCGGGTTTGTGAATTTGAACATGTTACACGTTTGACGTTCAGAGTAAATGAGTCGAGCTATCTGACCCTCCAGACCAGCTCTATGACCAATGGCAAGAACTTTCCGGAATCAATTGAAGATCATATTCTTTGCCGATTCCCCTTTAATGGCTAGAAGTTGGAAGTGCAGAGCAACAGATGGGCTACAATCATTAATTGCACACTTACAGAGTTACAATGAGTTTAGGTAAACTGGCAAACTCATACTTATATAGTCTACTTTCGATAACCTTAACATCTTTACACGCCATAAGTGTTTTGACGCTAATTTCCTGCATATCTAGTCTATTTTGTTGATGAAAATGGTCAATATGGAAACCATCCAACTGACTGCCAACCAAACCCGTATTACCTGTGTTTCTTATATTTGTGCTTGTTTTTTTTGTGTGTGTCATGTATGAACAACACACAACACGTACATGAAAGTGGGAATCATTTCATCATCTGTGCAAAGCAACATGGCTGTGTAACAGTGAACGAGCAGCAATTCTGTTCCAGCGGCTTGAGTGTAATTTCTCCTGGCAGCTTGTCTGAAACCGAAGTCAAGTGTTTTTACCTCAGACATGCTCCCCCCCATGATTCAACATGAATTTAGCAAATACAATCAGGGACCCTTATCGAGCCGCGGCTGACCTGATATCAGCCCCTCGTCACAGTTTTCAAGCGACATGATTTAGTGTTTGGCCGCTGACAACATTAAGGGCAAAATAAAGAGACATTAGGCTGGGTGGGGGGGGGGAGGGGGAGGGGGGGAACGAAGACTGTCCTTTAAAAACAAGAGAAAAGGAAAATATATTACTGGGGAAGGTATAATGTTTGTACTTGTGTGAAGCTTCAGCAAGCTTATTTCATTTAGCAAAATTAATGCAAACCTTTACTCGGTTAATTGTTTTTCAAGAATACAATATTACAATCAAGGCAAATGAAAATATCTTGAATATAGTCAAATTTATTTAGTATTTCCTATTATAAGATTGGAATCCAACCAAATGTAAGATTATTAAATCTTTTTTCTAGACATTTAAATCATGTCAATATAAATAGAAATTTGAATTTATTTCCAGGAAAATCATCTGCCAATAGAATAAGAAAATTGAATGTGCGAGAGCATCTAAAAACAAGCTAAATAATGTTATATTAGATTTCTAATAAAATCGTAATAAGAAATATTAGATATATTTGCCCACATTGAAGATATTTTCACTGTTTTGCAGTGTAGTGTTACCTCATACATCCCTTCATTCATCACTAAGTGAAAAATAAGCATGAGGCAGGAATACAGGGGTTCAAGCACGCAAACATCCACACAGTCCATTTACCAACATGTTTTTGGGTGGTGGGAGGAAACCGGAGAAGCCAGAGGAAGCCCATATATTAATTGTCTTCCTTTAACCATTTACACATTGGACTGACTCATATAGCACACTCCTCTACATATAATGCTGCAATACAAGCCTCCTGTTCATTTCTTTGTTTTCCTCACCCCTGCTTCACCTCCACCCTGACTACACCCACGGTCTTTGTGTGCACCTGTTACTCATGTTTAGTCTTGTTAAGTCTCATTAGTAGGTTTATAACGCTTGTTTTTTGGTAGTTATTTTGATGTCTTGTTTATATTATGACTGTGATCCTAAGCAAAGGGTCCAATGTTTAGTCTCCTTGTGTCCTAGTTTTGTTTACTTGATTCTCCAGGACTTTGAAACTCCAGAAACGATGACTTCTGCACTTTTATACCATCTACAACAGGTTTCCATTCAAACTCCTATATAATTATATCCACATATATATAATATTTTTTTTTTTAAGTAAGAAATATAGAACCCTTGAGGGCATGCTGTTATGGGAAAATAAACAACAGTGAAATGGTGGAGTTACTGTTACCAGCGTAAAGTTGATTATTTTTCTATAATATCACATCCCAAAGTGTTACTTTGAAATGGAATATTCAATACACTTTGAATACTTTTTATCCATAAAAAAAAAAAAATCTGCTTAATCTGCTTGTGAATTCTCTCTGTGAATTAGCCTTTACTATAGAAACTATAACAGATTATAATGATATAATGATTAATATACACCTGTAATATGAATAATTGTCAGAGCTGCTGTTACAGACAATTAATCAACAATTTCTGGCCAATCAGAATTGAGAGTTCAACAACTCCGTGGTATGAATTACATTAATAATAATAATAATAATAATAATAATAATAATAATAATAATAATAATAATAATAATAATAACAGTATAATTTAGAGATACAGTATAATTAGACAAAATTGTTTTTTTGTGCCTAATGACATCAATTTTTTTAAATGTATCTGTTTCTGATTCAGTATTTACATCTGTAGGCAGATGAATATAATTAAATGTAGACAAAACCAGTTTTAAGAGCTCAAACCAAAGAACCAGAAGGAGAACAGGATGATGCACAGAAGATTTACAGCATGGGGGGATTACATAAAGTGAAATAGTTTATCTCAGGATTTATGCCCCCCAATCCTCTAAACGTGACAGCCATTTTACTTCCAAATGGCACCTTCATTTCGCATTCACTTAGCGCGGACATTAGTGATTCAGAGTTCAAAGTCAATCTGGGGGAAATGTTCTCCTCTCTGCGGGGGATTTGTCCCATCTATAGGTGACTTCGCTGCAGTTGACTGCAGTGCTGTTAGCTTGAAAGCTCTGGCCATGGACACACACACACACACACACACACACACACACACACACGCACACACACACGCACACACACACGCACACACACACACACACACACACACACGCACACACACACGCACACACACACACGCACACACACACACGCACACACACACACAGAGGGCCATTTGGGAACTAGTATGGATGCACAGGGAGGATTTAGAGACCATGTGTGATGGGCGACTCTTTCAAGGCTATTTCTGGTTAGTTTTCACGGAGAGCACATGGCCAATATCAATTTCCCTTCCATTTCTCTAATCAGGCAGAAAAAAGCACTTCCCAATTCACCACAGACTCTTCCTACTGAATTCCACTAATAGGATTTTTCTTTTTTCTCTGAAAAGCTGGTTTCATCCAAAAGAGTTTCAGCTTGAAAACTGCACAGAAAGAAAAAAAAAAACCCCTTATATAAGTCTTCTTGGCATTAAACAAATAAATGATCAAATACTGGTTAGATAGGTGCTGGGTGCAGGGAGGGTGGACAGATCAGTGGATGAAAAAAAATGCACAGGGTTTTAGATAGATAGATAGATAGATAGATAGACAGATGATAGATAGATAGATATCGAACAGGTGGAGAGATGGAGGGGTGTTGGATAGATGATCAAACATACAGAAAGGATGTTGGATATATAGATGGATAGATGGATGGATGAATGAATTGATGGAAGGGCAATAGATAGATAAATTGGGGTTGGAGGGAAGGATGGACAAATGGCTGGGTGTTGGACAGATGGATGGAGAAATGGAATGGTGTTAGATAGATGTTGGATATATGGATGGATGGATGGGTGGATGGATCTATGGATGGATGGGCAAATGGACAGATGGAGAGGTGTTGGATGGATGGATGGATGGATAGATAGATAGATAGATAGATAGATAGATAGATAGATAGATAGATAGATAGATAGATAGATAGATAGTTTTGTTCCAATGGAAATATTGAATGTTAAATAGATAAAAGGACAAACACACAATAAACACAATCCTGTGCTGTGAGTAAAACAGGATAAAGTAGAGAGCACTCTGTGGCTTTTCTCCCCAACATCTCGCTCATCTTCTCCCTGCAGCTTAGGTCGATGTCTCTGAGTGATACAGTCCTGTGAGGCTCTGCAGCAGGAACATGTGGGAATTAGAACAATCAGAGTTAGAGAGGAGAGAGTGGAGAGATCTCGTGGAGGGATAAAGGAGAGTGAATGAGAGTTGGGGCCTGTGGCCATCACTTCTGCCCTTTTTAATCAGTCCCATTGTGTCAAAGAAAGAAATGAGCACTGGAGACCTTAGCGCCCAGAGCAAAGCCAGGCTAAAAATAAAGGACAGGCAGAGAGGGATAACGAGAGAGAGAGAGAGAGAGAGAGAGAGAGAGAGAGAGAGAGAGAGAGAGAGAGAACCAAAGCCCTGATGGCTGCTGATGAAGGCTACCACGTCCTGATAGCATATTCTAGCAATTAGCATTCCAGGCAATCTTGAGCTGAGAGTTCGGCCTTGGCAGGAAACTCAAATCTTTTTCCTGCCGGCGTTTTTTTGTGCTCAAATTCAGTTCATTATTTCAGTTCAATACACTGAGTTGATCTCAATCTGTACTCAATCACAAAACACCACAAGCAAGAAAGGACAGTCGCCTTCTGACTTAGCTCTCATGTTTTGTTTCACTGTTTAGTAAGTGTGCAATGTTCCATCTGTGACCCCGGCCATTTCTTAATATTTCTATTTACTTCATCATCCTTTTTTTTTTTGTAGCTTCATGTTGATTTCATTGGTCATTATAAATATAGTCACATCCAGAATTGTCACAGTTTATACCACAGTGCTGCTGAATTCTCACTTCCGATTGGTTCAACATAATGACGTAGCGCATAAAGACTGTAGTGTAACTATATAACAATTAGGATTTTTCAAGCGTCTTAGTGTGCTGAAAAGGTTTTACTCTGAACTCTTGATAAGGAAACACTTTGATATAAGAAGGATAACCGAAGAACCTTTAAGGCTGCATTAACACTTTACATTTGACATGTAATTCTATGGGAAACGGCTGCAAGGCTGGCAAAAATAGTGACCACTTTTAAAGTCACAGAGCAGAAAGAAAACAAGAAAGGAAGAAAGGACAAAGATTTCTTTCTTTTGGACATTTAACCAAAAAGCAGTAATGGCTTTTGTAGATAATTCAGTTGAAGCCCAAAGCTATGGCTGTTTATTACTCCTAGATAAAAGCTGTTCATTTTCATTTATCACATAATTGGCTCTAAAAGGTTTGTACACAAAACTTACCCTGAATTAAAAAATAAAAATGAAAAAAAGTAAACAAAAAGCTCCATTTAAATTTGAACACAACATTAAACATGTTAAACATCCCAAAGACATTTTAGCCAATTGCTTTTGGTTTGTTTGCTGTTGTTTTTTTCCCTCTATGTGTGAATTGTGTGAACATTGTTTCCCGTACAGTCGATGATGTGTATTAGGGAATTAAATATGTGTGACGATTCCCGTACTCGCTAAATTCCTTTTCACGCTTCTGTGTATTTATTCCGTTGCTGCCCAACACCTCTTTTTTCAGCACAATTACTTCCTGACACATGGATAAATTAAAATAGACTAACTGCATCTCAGCAGTAGACTTATTCTTAAAGCCGATACAAGAGTAACAACACGGCTGCATGATACTGATAAAAAAAAATTTAACGAATGAGTCAAATGCGATGTGCACTCAGAAGACGATTTAGAGCCGTGGTGTTCACTAATGCTAAATGAAATGCATTGTGGGATCTGGATGAGAGCGGTAATATGATCCGAGTGAAAAATTAGCGCATGGTCTGAAAGTGACATTCAGCATAATCCCTCCAAGTAGTTTCTTGAGGGCGCAGGCCTCCGGCAAACTCTATTAGATTTTTCCTGGCATCTTTAATTAACCGGACCGATTGAATTAGCTAATTATGAGGAACGAATTGTTGTGTCTCAGGGGTCTGAGCTCTTCGGACCGGAGATCCATGCCTTCAGGCACTCAGCAACCCCGGCGATGATTTATGTTCTGACTCTGCGGGTTCACGCTGACCCAGTTACACACTACAGCTATTTGGCCTACAGTGTGGAAGCCTGAGGTTTCCAGTCAATACCATCACACGCCGTAAATTACCACCGAGCCACCAATAAGTGCTCTTCAGTCTCCTTTTATCAAAGACAACAACATTCTGAGGTTAAAGGTTAAGGCAGTTGTAACTCACTACAGCATGTCGCGATGTCCTGGAAGACTGGATGACTGGAAGCGTGGTGGGTTGGTGAGAAACAGGACTGTGTTTTAAGCATAACTTAAACTAGCATAATTTAAACTAATTTTTTTTCTATAATTTGGGTAACTTTTTGTACGTCCAAAGTGACCTCATCAGTCAACATCAGTGACCATGAACAGAAGGAAAGAAGAAAAAAAACAATGAGAAAACTTACTTTTCTTCTTCAAAGGATCTTCAGGACATTTGGATGATCCTACTTATTATTGGGGAGTATTCCAAATATTGGGGTAATAGGGGTGAATGTGAATGTTGTGGATGTTTCAAGCATTTGAAATGTTAAATGCAAAGAAATTACATTAATTTGATAGTATTTTAATAATTATGTTTAAAGGTAAATTGTAGGTATAGTGGGCTGGGACAGACAAAGTGTTTCCCGAGTGCTTTATTAATTTCTTAAGTGATTTATCTGAAACATGAAGGTTCCTAGAGCAGCGTTTAAAAGGTCTTTTACCGTCACACATTTTTGTATATTTGTATAAACCTAAACCTGCTCAGCATTATTATTGGACTGTATTTGGTTTAGACAAAAACAAAAAAAAATCATCTGCCCAAATCAATAAATGTGAATGTTAACAGTGTGTACGTCATCCCCAAACACAGAAAACATACGCTTTGCAGTATTTGACTGCCGATTTATTCTTTATTAAGCACAAGTTTATGTCAACCTACTAAACAGAATGAAGAAGATCGTTAGGATCCATTCAGATGGATAAAAAGACTATATTTTCCACACAGCAATAAATACCAATGGCACTTCTGCCATGGCCAAAATCTCTCTTTTATTACCCGGGAGCCTCCATAAGCCCGATTCATATCCTCTTTATCTCGCTCAGCTGAGTAAGTGGGAGAACTCTTTGTGCTGTCCTTAGCACAGACGGCTTCAGAACGCGATCTCGCCGTTATTATAACAAAAACATAGCCGAACAGATATATATATGTATTGTAATAAAAATAGTGTATTCCTTAGTTGCAGTTCTTTTTTTCTTTTTCTTTTTTTTTTTACTAAGAAAGAGGAACAGGTCGGATTTAGATCATTTTTTATTGCAATTTGTCAGAAAGAAAGGGTTCATTTATGCATTACAGTAGATAACCAAGGCAGTTTAAACTCTGTTGAGTTCTTAAATTGGTCAGAAGGTGTTGATTAATTTTCTATTACAGCAGCTCTGACAATAGTGCAGCTGCACATCACAGGTTTATATTAATGTGCGCGTTCTGAAATGTTATCGTTTCTATAGTAAAAGCTCATTTAAAGAAGTTTATATGGTGGAAACTCTGGATAAACAGATTTAATTTTTTTGTAATTCTTTATATGGTTACAGTTTTGTAACTACATTTTTGTTTAACACTGATGGAAGGAGTCTCCAGTGTCAGCTCTTTGTAACAGTCAGAGTTAAATCTGTAACTCTTTTTTTTACCGGAGGCCTATTTTGGGCGTGCCCGTGTTCAGCATTGAATTTATTTGTGATGTCACACTCCACAGTAGTGGTTAATGGCTTATATGAAAGTAGACACTTGGGGCTTTAAGTTTGTCCATACGTATTTTTTTTTTTTTTACCTAGCCTACTAGGTTTAAATTTTAATAATTTTATTGTGGCAGTTGTATACAGTGATTTACTACCAAAAAAGCTTTTGTTGTGCTGTCTGTTTTATCTCTGTACCAATGTTATTGTGGAGAGGTGTGAATTTTTTGCCCAGCAGGGGGCTCACACTCCTCCCCGCCCATTTCCTATCGCCCTGCTCACCAGCAGCTAAACAAAGAGCAACGATACTCTACACACAGAAACCCAACAGTGTTCTGACTAATCTTATAACAGACTTGCTGTGATAAAATAATTCTTTTTTTTTTTACTGATTGAAAATATCCGATAAATCGAGAAGTCCGCCGGCAGAATGGAACGCCAGTGTACAGTGAGAAAGGGTTATATTTTCCACCACAGGAAAGTCAAGACGCTTCACGGTTCAAGTCGCTTTTACGGTTTCTCTGTAACATGACAAGCTACGTTTGTTTTTTTTACTTATAACTTCAAGAGAGTGTAAAGTTATAAGAGTGCGAGGCTGGTGAGGCAATTATTCCCTATTGCTGATATAGCGCAAGTGATAACAGAAACCAGCTTGTTTTGTAGACATTCCACAACATTAAAAGTAAGTAGAGAGTGTACTAGTCTTTCTTTTTCTACCTCAGGAAGTTTCATTTGCTTTGTAATTATGGAGCTTGTTCGTGAAAATCTTCCGCAATAAGGCACAAATAAATCAAATTGAACACACTGTGTAATGCAGAGCTTCTAGAAATCTCCTCTCAAGCTGTTTGCATCTTCCGTTACTCATAAACAGCTAGCTTTAGTGCGTTAACGGTGCGACAGATGGCATATCGTGAAAGTTTACTTCCCGCGGCAAGACAAACGTCTCCCGACAGTCTATAATGAATAAAATGCCGTTAACCGAGCACAAATGCAATGGTGTCCCCCCCCCCCATTATAATTCTGCAAACATAACTCTGGCAAGACTTTAATTACATGTACAACAGCACATTCCAAATGTTCTGTAGGTTTTACATTTCAATTCACACCAGAGACTCTGCGCAAACAACCTTTTTGTGAATTTGTGTATCTAATTTATTGTGTTTGTTTAACAGAGACAGTGCATATTAATAATCTGCTGCATGTGAGCCAGATCCTGTGTTGGCCTATGGAGATTATTTTTTTTCTCCCCCATAGCAAACGAATGTTAAGCCACTAAACAAGCAAACCAAAAGACCGTCAGTTCCGAGTTCCTGAAATCTTCGCGGTGTGGCACAGCTGGTGATTTTCTCTCAGGCGCTTTGAACGACACAAGCTGTTTCTCCTTCACTGAGTTTAAAGGCACGTTACCTGCAAACGGAGGAGCAGTGGCATCTGTGAGGAAAAAAAGTCGGCGCACCCCCACGCGGCCCCGGCGACACACAGTGATTCGAACGGATGCCCACGACTTCACCGGAAAAAAAGAAATAAATAACGTGAATTCAGCGTGCTCAGGGGCTGGTTGTGCGAAAACAACACATGGCACCATATGCCGGAGATCTGCGGCAGAGACCGTGCGATAGAGATGTAGCGCGGACGAGCACGGTGAGTTTTATTTAAAGAAGCTGGAGCCAAGAAATGCAGCGGAGGCACACGGAGACAAGCTTGCCAAGCTGTATGGCATGCGTGGCACAATAATACTATACGATATACTACTAATAGTGTACAAATACACAAATGAAACCATATAATCATTGATATGGTAGGTTTTCTCCAAGGAGACATTTATTTAACATTTATGGAAGGAGTCTCCAGTGTCAGCACTTTGTCATTAAGACATATAAAAGGCTTTCCAGTTTCTCGGTAACGTGACATAAACGGCTCCAATTTCACATTTTTTATTTATTTATTTTTTAAAAATAATTTTTATTAATTTCAAGAGAGGTTGGTGTAGGAACGACTGTTTATAACAGGAACTAACATGCTTCGCAGACGTTTCACAACTTTGAAAGGATAAAAAGTACAATGTCTTTAATTAAAACAATATTGCAGTTGCTGGCAAATGGCCGTGGTATAAGAAGAATAGAACGCTTTGGGTTAAAATGACATCCATTAGTTAACTGATTTGTTAAACATTAACATTTACTGTAGCTACTGTGCTAGGAATTGCCAGTCCCCTATCTAAGACAATATCTAATTAATTTTTAAAAAAGCTAAATTAATTCAGAAACTGTAAATGTTATAGATAAATCATTCACTATTGACTGAATGGATTGATTTCCATTCCAATGTCCTTCTGTAATAAAGCTGAAACCCAGAAGTACAGATTTTTTTCCCCTCTCCTATGCCTGAGTTGCCCACACAATTATTTTTTTTTTTTCAAGTATTCATAGTTCATGTTTGGATTATGACAAATTCCCTGCTGCTTTTATAAAGTGGATGCTGGATGTCTCTGGTGGATGATTGACAGGCTTTCAACAAACTCCTACTATGTTTGAGAAATGAAACATTTTCTGTAGACGATGATGCAGCAGGAGTAAATCCACTGAGACTCTCTGAGTCACTGGAGTTTCAACATGGTGACTAGGCATCTCTGACATGGCAAGATATTCACTAAAGCAGTAAAAGTCAATTTTTAGGTACTTAGACCACACCACATTTTAGTGAAGGGTGATCGGGAATTGTTTCACTTGATTCATAAAATGACTTTTAAGTAAATGAGGAGAAATGATCAAATTGTTTCTGTTTTCAGATACAAATGACAAAATCTTGATATGTTAATTTAGATCGCATGGCCGTAATATGATATGCATACATTCTAGATGATAAGCATGCAGTTCCCCACCTGTCTTTAACATAACGCTGGTGATGTGTGTGTGTTTTGGGTGATTTGGTTGGGTGGGTTGTTGAATACGCATGCAAGGCACTGTAGTGCTTGAAAATAAAAAAATATATATATTATACACATTTCTCTTTTTGAAATGTAATAAATAAAAGTCAAAAACTAAATTACAGTACAGATAACTGAGCATAAAAAAACAGACTTAAGTGCAATAACTTCCCAGCACTGCTTAATGTTATAATCATACTGATACACTGTCACAGTCCTAGTGCCTGAACGTGAACATCCCCTTCTATGAAGCCTGCAATTAATTTCCTTTGCAGACAGCATGTGGGTGGTTTTGACAGCTCTTCACATGTATTAGTGAACAATATCAGAATAAGAAACAGCACTGCGTTGTCTTAAATTGCTGTATGCAGTTCTGCAGGCGGTTATCCTGCGAAAGCTTGTGTTTGTGTGGGAAAAACATGGCGAGAGCGATGCTTTCAGAGAGAGCTCAATCTGTTTGACGAGCACTTCAGAATTACCCTGGACTCGACTCTCCAGCTGAACAGTAGTGCAATCACACAGTGTAAACCACTTATGCTCCTTTTTCTAATTGCAATCCACCTCGGAGTAAATAAGCACAGCCCCTTTAGCAATTAATTGCGCCTCTCATCATCTGGAAAATTGTTAAATGCTGAAAATAAATCATCTGGAAAATGGATATGGTTGCATTGAAACAGACGTGTTTGGGTGGGACTGGAGGAAAGGTAAGGCTGCTTCAGGAATTATACACAAGAAGCACTTAACAGCCTTTATAATTTAACATCTCTTCCGATGAATCATAGCCATTAATTGTCTAAATGTACTTGAAATCTAGAATCACTTATCAGTGGATCCCAATTGGTAATCCCACAGCTGCCACTGTGGGCCCTTGAGCAAGGCCCTTAACTCTCAACTGCTCAGTTGTATAAATGACACAAATGTAAGTTGCTCTGGATAAGGGCGTCTGCCAAATGACATAAATGTAAATGTAAATGTAATAACGGTGAATATTTAAAATGCATTTATTCGTTCATTCATTTTTCCTAACAAGAGGCTAAGAAGATCAGTCCAAACTTTTCTATCCCCAGACCTTCCCAAGCAAACTGTGAGATATAATCTCTCCAGAGGGTCCTCGGTCTGCCTCTGATTCCCCATCCAGTGGAATGTACCTTATGCAGCTTTGTCAGGACCTGGTGGTGGGGGGCATCCTTGTATGGTGCCCAAACCACCTCAGCTGGCTCCTCTTGATTCAGAGGAGCAGTGGCTCTACTCCGAGGCTCTCCCAAATTGCCAAGCTCATCACCCTATCAAGGATAGTACTGCCTGCACTCAAACTGTTCTCCTGCTTCAGGAGCACACACCAGTAGAGCCATAGTAACGCTGCTGCCGCTGACCCAGCCGCTGGTTATTGTAGGAAATATATTTTGTGAATGCCACCAGGGTCACCCATAGCTCCAGGTTCCCCAAGCTCAAGTCTCTATCTTATAAATGAATACCTTACAGGAGGAATGTTGATGAAAAATTAATTATATGTTGGTTGAAATGTTTTTTTTTTGTTGTTGTTTTTTTTGGAACAAAATGAGTTCAAAGCAGATCCCTCCTCGCCTTAGTGTACTGCAGGACTACTAAATGCATGACCTTTGAACTTTAGAGCTCATTAGAAGTTCTGTCTCCAGTGCAGAGTGGGTATTATATCCCCAAATTCTTAGAAACCGAAGGACACACATGCCTTAGTGGGATAACGGCTGCATTGAGTCATTTTTATGGTGTTTGTGCCTGAGAAGAGAAGCGTGTGGGTGTTAACTGGTTTGGAAAAGAAAAAGTAACATATGCTTTAATTTCAATCCTGTTCCACTACATTACCTTCCCTCTGGCCAACAAGCTACTAGACCTTCACACCATCATGGTGGTCCTAATCCCTCTTTTAATTTCCAGGTCAATGCCTAAATAGTGTGATCAGAAGAAAAACAGCTTACTTCTCTTCATGTACACAGTTACTTCCTGGCAACTATATACCTGTATGACGTTATGTTGTGACAAGAAAAGCTGAAATAGCCTGAGAATACCGGAATTGGAATGAAATCTCCCCTTTTGTGCTTGATATACTGTATGTGCAAAAGAGAAACATATTTCAGGTCATGAAAGTTTATAGTTTTCAGAGCTATATACAGTCATGTGAAAAAAATAAGTACACCCCATGGACAGTATTAGCTTTTTTGACATACAGTGCCCTCCACTAATATTGGAACCCTTGGAAAATATGAGCAAAGAAGGCTGTGATAAATTGTCTTCCAAGGTTTATCCAAAAAAAAAAACAAAAAAAAAAAAAAACCTTTGTTAAATATAGGTTATTATTGGCACCCTTTTAGTCAATACTTTGTGTGGGAGGTACCTTTGCCAAGATAGCAGCTCTGAGTCTAGCAGAGGCAGTCTGATATGATACAGAATTCATAGTTGAATCAGTGAATGCAAGCTGTCCAGTCTCTGAGGCAGTGAAGTAACCCCAAACCATAACATTTCCACCATGGTGCTTCACAGTTGGTATGAGGTGCTTCTCCTGAGAAGCTGTCTTTGGTCTGCGCCAGACATGTTCGCTGTTACTGTGGCCAAACAACTCTATCTTTGATTCGTCTATCCAGAGCACATTATTCCAGAAGGCCTAGTCTTTGCCTGTATGCTCATTGGCAAACTAAAGGCTTTTTCCTGGCACGCCTCCCATGCAGGTCAGATATGTGCAATCTCTTTCTGATTGTAGAGGCATGCACTTTGACACCAACAGTTGCAAGACTTACTAGCAGATCCTGTGATGAAATTTTGGGGTTCTTGGAAAATTCTTTTTGCATCAGACGGTCTGCTCTTGGGCTGAATTTACTGGGACAGCCAGTCCTGGACAAATTGGCAGTCGTTTGAAATCTGCGCCACTTGTAGATGATTTTCCTTACAGTGGAATGATGTATTTCAAATAATTTGGAGATCTTTTTAAATCCCTTGCCAGACTCATAGGCATCCACAACCTTTTCTCTGAAGGCCTTACAGAGCTCTTTAGATCTTGGGATGATGACACCACACACCTCAATAGCAAAGGGAACACCAGACACTAGATATGAGAGGGGTATAAATAAGACAGGTTCCACCTGCACTCCCTAAACAGGTTCTGATCACTGGCACCCAATCTTCAACACCTGATTCTAATTTTATGGATTTGCAGGTGTGATAAATGTAGGGGTGTACTTACTTTTTCCATGTGACTGATCTGTTTTTTGTTCATTTAAATTGTGAAAACTACTACAAAATGTCAATTTTATGTGTCATTTGATAGAGTGTATCAGCTTTATTAATAGGCACTGTTTCAAAGATGATCAAATGTTTACTTGTCCAAATATGTCCAAAAAAAGCCAACAATTTCCATGGGGTGTACTTATTTTTTCACATGACTGTATATAGTACAAAATGTCACAATTTCACCATGTGAAATGTTTTCCCAGTCTAACACACTCTTTGAAAAGCACATTCCTCTTAAGGGGCGATCACGCATTGCTGATCTTAACTTTTCCATCTACAAAACAGAATCTTTGATGTGTTTCCAGTCTTTCAATTCTGCAGTCTTCAATGCACTGGACTTCAAGTGTGAGCTGATTGTTGCCTCAGGAAAACACACAACACACACACAACACACACAACACACACAACACACACACACACACACACACACACACACACACATGCACACACAGAAAGGGTCATGTTTACAAGGCAAAGATACAGTATCAAGAAAAATACTCTTTAATAAGTCATTCATTTTCTTATTTATTTTCTTAATTTCTTTTCTTTCTTTACAAGTTTTACCTTGACAGTGTACAGAAAATATACATACATTCCACTTTTTTTTCCCGATATGTTGTGTAAATATCCGAAAAACCCCTGCTCTCATGAGATGTTTCTTAGAAAATGATTATAGTTTGTCTTAGTTTGTCTTTGAGTCGTATTTCTAAGCTAATTTATCTCAAATTATTTTTGTTAATCATTGGGACAGTTGTTTCATAATTGGGCTATGCGGTGTTGTTTTTACCAAAGCTAACATCACTGAACTCTGGTTCAGAAAATAATTGCTTCATTATGGCTTTATTTTAATTACCCTTCCACAATAAATCTAATCATGACATTTCGCAGTAAGATTGGAAATTGGCTTGTTCATCATCTTACATCTTACGAAGGTACTGATTAATCATATTCTTATAACAAGAATAACGCTTACTGGTTGGCGTGTGCTCTAATAAAGTCATTAAACACTTGTAAAAAGAAAAAAAAACCCATATCTGTGCTACTTTTCTTGAAGTTCAACTGTGTTATTTGCCTATTCAATTCAAACTCATTTCAATCCCTTGATTCATCTGCAGGCAGTTAAAAAAGGTGCTTGATTTGTACATCCTATAATAATTAGCCACTGAATCAACCAGTTCAAAAAGGTAACCTTAAAAACCTCAGTTCTCTCTTTATTCTCATTCAAAGATAGCGAGAGAAAAAAAAGAGATGAAAAACGGCAAATGACAGAGTTTCTTTTGTTCATTTATGAAGCCCATAGGAGGTAGATTATATGCATGTGGGAGAAAAATCTCTCAGCTCGGTATTCATGAAAATGTCTTTCCATTTTAGTGAAGCAAAAGGTCAAACAGCCAAATTCAGAACGGAAAAAGTTCAAGTTTTATTAGAGTGGCATTACACACCAAAATGCTTACATAGTCTGACTTGAAAATCATTCTGTTCGCTTTCAATCCAGTTGAACTCTATTATCAGTATATAGATACTGTGCAGATGTGCACAGTGTAACAAACATTTTTTTTTTTGTTGTTGTTGTTACGTCACCAGTATGATGAACAACAGAATGGTCACATTTTAGTCAAAGTGGAATACTAATAATCTGGAGGATCTTTATAAGGAACGAAGGTATATTTGGCATCACGTACCAAAATGTTATATTTACACCAAAATGTTTTATAGCAGTAAACCACGACACATTTTTATCCATTTACAGTTACATTGAAGGATGTAGAATGTGTAAGTTGTTACTATAGAAACAATAAGTTATAAGGACGAGTGCATCGATATAAAACGTTGCAGCTGGATCTAGGAACACCTTCTGACCAATCAGAATCGAGAATTCAACAGTGCTTGGTAGACCAGAGTCGCTCTACAAAATGATTGGTATGCGAGTATATCTTCCTGGATGTTCAAAATGTCTGGCCGATTGCATTTCATAGCAAATGTTCATTCATTTACACCAGGAAGTATTTGTATTGAAGGAGAAGCAGGATTTTGGGTGAGATGGATGGGAGAGACGCGATCATGCAATTATTAGTTATTAGTGTTGCATGAGATCATTCGAGACTCTAGTTATTACAGAGTTAAAACTCCAAAATCTCCATTCATTATAACACCAAAGCACATTCATTATAACCACACATTTTTTACATCCGTGAGTGGTCAGATATGAAGCTTTAGGGACAAAATCCGTGCGACAAGTTGTTTACACTTGGCCACACCCACTTCTTGTTTAAATCCAAATAAAGATACAGATATTTCGAGCTACAAACAAATACAGCTACATTGTGTTACACATCTAATGTCCCGACAAACAAGTGTAGCAGAAAGAGAGAAAAGAGACACCATGTTTCTACTAAGCCAACTTCAAAACCATTACTGTGAGTGTCTTTAAAGCATCCTCGAGTAAACTAATGGTCAGAAACAGAAGTTTCGGTCCCAGAGAGAGTGCAGTGCTCACTAACAAACCCAGGCGCATCTGTCCGGGACCATCAGGCGGCAGAGGAATAAGCAATAATGCATGCTTTTGTTCCAATTTCCCAGGCGTGCAGAGGGAATAGAAAAATGTCAAGCTGCATTCCACTCAGGCGCGCAAATAATTACAGAGGCAGCGGATGCAACAGGGGGGCGACGACCTCGTCTCTCCCCTTTTCTGCGCTGAAAACAAAACAACGGCTATAAAGATCACCTCGTGTTCCTCCTCAACGCGAAATCCTTGGTATGAACAGCAGTGTGGGGCGTAAATAGTTATTTAACACTTACTGTACTGTATATCTGTCAAACCAGACCAGCGCTCATTGTTTAGAGGGTTTTTATTTTGTATCTAACCAAACAATGTAGGTGGAAGGGTGGATTATAGAGAAAATATCTCTGAACAGCTGCCCATCTGTGATAATTAACTTAATATGTTTTTCTTCAGTTGTTCTGAATGATGGGAAATTCTCTGAAGTGTGAGGTCACATGACAGCTCTCAGAAACGTTGAGGACTACTGTACTTCTGGGTCTTATTAGTCCATTAGTCGGCACGGGACTACCAGACACGAAGACTGTTCTGGCGAACGTATTCCCATGCCTTCTGATTCTGGACCTTAAAACAAAACTTGAAGCAAGGAAACGAGGATGATTGTTCAGCTCGGCTTTCCATTTTTCTCTCCTTCACACTTGGGAGGTGAAGCTCCTACTGACACAATCATTTTAATCATTTTTCTCTGCCATGTTCCCCACCAAGCGCCACCTTTCTGCTTGACAGAAACACATTTAATATCTCAGGAACACTGGGCACAAAGATGCCAGTCCATCACAGCAAACCCTACACACACGTTCACACTAGAGACAATTTAGTGTCCACCTATTGGTATGTTTTTTGCATCCAAAACAATACACCACTGTGACATGTGGGAAATATGAGTGTGCTAAGCTAATAAGCAATAGTAGCCTGGGATGATATAAAAAAATATATACCTGTGGTCACTGAATATATGCATTTCACAAACTTTTTTTTTTTTTAGAGACTCGAAAGTGTGTGGTAAGTACACTTCTTTTAGTATATTGAACATTGTTCTGCTAGATTGTTACCTCACAAAACTGCTCAACAAATCACATTCAATCTGTGAATGCGAGTACGCTCTGGATATTGTCCAAACAAATGCATAATGTGGCACGATGTGTAGGTTTTATATTTCCCTGGAAGCAATTGAATTAGTGGATTGATTCAGTTCAGCGTTTGATTCATGGAAACAGAAAGTCAGCCACAGAAATTGAACCGCACATTGATTTTTTTTGTTCACCCTCAACGTACTTTAGTACAGTCTTTATTTTATTTAACCATGGACAAGCTCTGAATTCATTTTGGACACACAATAATAAAGCCATGCTACACTTTCATTTGGCTCAAATGTGATATTATTCTGTAAAAACCTTGCATAGCTTCCATTTCTGGTGAAACCAAACTGTGCACAAGTGGAAGAGTAATGTGACAAACACCCCATGTTTTATCCGCCCTGGCAGCTCAATCTCCGAACTGCGTTTGAAGTGCAGTGTGGCAACACTAATGGCAAAGTCATTCCAGCCGCCCAGAGCCAAGAGTCGTCTTGAAAGCAGGGTTGATTTTTTTTTTTTTTTTTTTGTTCTGTGATTTTCTGTGTATCCTTTCATCACACAGAGTGGACCAAAGGACATCCACTTGGATGTAGAGATGACATGGTTCTAGCAGCTGTACAAAGAGGCCATGACCTCTTGTGATTTGTCATTAGATTTTCTTTATGATTGTGCATATAATCATGATGTGTGAGAGAGGGAGGAGAGAGGCTAGAAATGTATTACTGTACACCACCGCACTGCTGAATTCTCGAATCTGATCGTCTATAACAGCAGCTCGGACGGTAGTGCAGCTGCAAATCACACGTTTATACTAATACGCTTGCTCAAACACATCATCGCTTCTGTAATAACAGCTAATTTACAGGGACTTATGTAGATAATCTACCTAATCTAAGACTAACAATAAACAGATGACAAAAACGTGTTGACAGATAACAAAAATGTGTAGTTATTTATTTATTTATTTATTTATTTTGCAAGAACATTTATGGAAGGAGTCTCCAGCGTCAGCTCTTTGGAACAGTCAGAGGAAAGATGATGATTTTAAAAATGGACATTTACACTGTCATCTCTTTAAGTAAAATGACTATTATAAGTTACGCTTCATTACAAGTCGATTAAGTATTATAGACTAACGTGAAAACATTTAAGTCCAAACTAGAGTTAAACAATAAAAACTTATCTTTTAACATTTAGTAAGAATATTTCCAAGCATTTTACCAAATTACAAATAATTCTAAATATAGGTTATTAAAAATAAATAAATAAATAAATAAAAAACATTCTGCACATTTATATCGTATTAGGTACGGAGGCAAAGACGGATGCAAGTGCAGATAAACTTTGTTTTGTTTTTTTTATGTAGAAACATTTAATTTCATTATTTTGAAGGCATCTTTGCTCTACAGCATTTCTTTGCATGTGCCTAAAACTTTTGCACGGTACTGTACGTATAATAATAATAAAAAAGAAAGCTAACATCACACCCCACCCTAAACTGACCAGTTCACCATATAAACTGCTGTTAAGAATGTCCTGTAATTCAAATACAAACAACGCTCATGCTGTTCTAACAACCTTTCCTGTATTGTAAGGAATTGTCCGTCAATACATAATTAATACACTCTGTAAACACAAACTCCAATAACGACCAAATATATATATATATATATATTGGACGAAGTGATGGGCTGTGCTGCTCATTTGTCATTGTTATGATTTTGTAACCCAGCAATAAAGCCCACCGTCTTTCATCTAATAAACTAGAGAAAGGGCGAAGAGTTGTGAATTAGATCTAAAGGGGAGGCAAGAAACTTTGAGCGATGCACTTCACTGACCTCAGTTTCGGTCAATAAAACCGTAACAGCCTCCCGCAGGCCTGAGGATATTCTGGAAATCACAGCTAGAGCCAGGAATATCAGACAGAAATAAAAGAAATAAATCACAGTGGATTTTACAATACAAGACGGAAGATGAAACTTGAAACTTGCAAATCTCTGAAACATAACGGTTCCTTTATGGGAGGATTGCGGTGATCGGCTTAGAAGCGCATCTACTATACTAACTGTACAATGGTATTTCCAACAGCGTAGTCAATTTCTAAATTCTGATTGGTCAGAAGGTGTTGATTCATTTTGTATAACTGCAGGTCTGACAAATCGATGAGTTTGATATGGTGTTCTATAAAAAGATATTTATTTAACATTTATGGAAGGAGTCTCCAGTGTCAACACTTCGTAACAGTCAGACATAAAAAGTGGTAGCTTCAAGTTTTTCCCGACATGGGTTAATCTTCAGGACAGTGGAGATTATGCTTTGAGTTTCTCACCAAAATGACAAGCTTTTTGTCTTATTAATGGCTGTTAAGAATGATGGGCCAGGTTTTAATAAATAAAAATGATTAGTGTTGGTAAATTGGTAAATATATTAAAGGAGCTAAACAATTCAGAACCTGCTGCTATAGGAAAATAATTAAACTTCAAGTTGGTAACAGTATCTTAACTTTGCTAACGCTGCATCACTAATAAATTTCCTATAACAGCACACCATTCAAGTGTTTTTATTCCTTACTTACAGAATATTGGCATTCATCCATTGCCAGTGTCTTAGAAATAACAATAAATTTTTTTGGCTGCTCTACTTTAGTAAATTGTCAGCTATATATGCTCAGTTTGTCAACATTTCTCACAAAAATGTACCACATTTCAAATGTAAATCTCCTGCTTTACAAACACTGGGCCAGGTTGACGACTTAAGTGAAAAATATACATCACTATAACTGATTTTGTATCCTGTCCAAGTGTCTCTCAGTGTAGTGCTTACATTTTAAATCTGTAAATAGTCCTGAATATATTAACGTGCACGCATGAACTCATCTCTCATTACAAGCCACTGTTTACAAGTTAACCGCATTGATCACGTCCTCAAGAAGAATGCAGCTGACTCATACTCATACTGTAATCTACTTTTGCTGTAAACGGTGGCACGTTTTGTTGTATGAGGGAAAAAAAAGAAAAGGACATTACCTTTAAATTCCTCACAATTAAAAAGAAATTGTGATTGGCTCACACATAGAGAGAGTGTCATTATGCAAGTGTACTAGTAACCTATCCTAGTATAATAGTGCAACACTGAGCCATAAATATTACAGCACTGTCCTTATATAACAGTCAGTATGAAGCTGCTACGGAAAATGTTACGGTGTGTCCTGAGCCGTCAAACTGCCAGAGATTATTTAAAAGGCATTTGGAAAATGGCAGCTATTCACACATGACCTCCAAATGGAAACACGTTGTTAAATTGATGAAAAAGGTTGCAGGTGTTGAAAATTGCCAAGAGTGTCCAGTCATGATTTAAGATAGTGTTTGTTCAGGCTTTTCAAGTGAGCACAAGTTGTGAGAATTAACCTTTGAACACACCCTGCTTCTTCATGACATGGGTCACGGAGACTTGATTTGACCCGTCTCAACAACTTTACATTTCATTACTTGGTAACATAATTTTAATGTTAACGTTATTGATTACAGCTGATGTACAGCGGTGCTTGAAAGTTTGTGAAGCCTTTAGAATTTGTTTGTATTTCTGCATAAATATGACCTAAAACATCATCAGATTTTCACACAAGTCCTAAAAGTAGATAAAGAGAACCCAATTAAACAAATGAGACAAAAATATTATACTTGGTCATTTACTTATTGAGGAAAATGGGCTCTGGGCTCGGTCTCATCCGAGATGGACAGTAGCACAGTCGAATCATGTTTTGTGGTCCGACGAGTCGACACTTCAAATAGTTTTTGGACAAAACAGCCGTCGTGTTCTCCGGGCCAAAGAGGAAAAGGACCATCCAGGCTGTTATCAGTGTCAGGTCCAAAAGCCAGCGTCAGTCATGGTATGGGGGTGTGTCAGTGCCCACGGCATGGGTAACTTGCACATCTGTGAGGGCACCATTAATGCGGAAAGATATGTACACATTTTGGAGCAATATATGCAGCCATCCAGAGCAGGACAACGCCAAACCACATTTTGCCCGGATTACAAGCACATGGTTGCGTAAGCAGAGAGTGCGGGTGCTAGCATGGCCTGCCTGCAGTCCTGACCTGTCTCCGATTGAGAATGTGTGGCGCATTATGAAGCACAAAATAAGGCAACGAAGGCCCCGTACAGTTGTGCAGCTGAAGAAATGCATAATGGATGAATGGGGGAAAATTCCGCTTGCTAAACTTAACCAACTGGTTTCTTCAGTCCCAAACGCTTAATAAGTTATTAAAAGAAAAGGTGATGTTACACAGTGTTAAACAATCAACTGTGCCAACTTTTTTGGAGTGTGTTGCAGTCATCAGATTTGAAATGAGTGTATATTTTCAAAAATAAATTAATTTCACGAAGTAAAACATCAAATAATGTGTTAATAATGTGTTTTCAATATAGTACAAGGTGAATTGAATTTTCAAATGACTCTTTTTTTGTTGTTGGTTTTTTTTTGGCATTTTCCACACTGTTTCGGAATTGGGGTTGTTTAATAGGAATCTCTTTGACCGCTTTTTGGACTTGTGTGAAAACCTGATGATCTTTTAGGTCATATTTATGCAGAAATATAGAAAATTCTAAAGGGTTCACAAACTTTCAAGTACCACTGTATATCAATGGGCTTCATCAAGGATAGTATTAATACCAATACTCAGTGCAGTGTTGGTATTGGTAACACATACACAAACCCACCATTGTATCTTGGCACTGTCGGGTTATTGTTTTACACTCAAGGTGTTTTCACACACTTTTTTCACCCCAGTCCATAGTCCAGAGTTTGGCACATTTGGTCATTTGTCATTGCTGTTTTCAAACCCCGGTGCTGTCACATCGCCTCATATTTCAAGTTTAACGATGGCTCAGAAAGGCTTGTTGTGGCCTGAAGATAAAACAGAATGCGTTCTAAATAAGCA